>CM051030.1:42854452-43454452 GCA_027627225.1 Congeria kusceri
ACTCCTTTTCAGACATACAACACCTATATAATATAGAACATGGGGACTTTCTGAAATATAATAGTTTAATCTGTAGCATTCCATCTGAATGGAAACAAACACTACAGCAAAATAATATAGACTATACAACCCCCGATAATATGTTAAATAAACTAAAAGATTCTACAAAAGTGTGTAAACTAATTTACAAATTACTGTTAAAAAGAGAAAAACCCATTGAATTCAAACAAATGAGCAAATGGAAAACAGTATTAGATTTGGAATCTCTAGACCCCAAGACTATTTTCAGCCAACCACTAAAGTTATCAATTGATACTAAAATTAGGTATTTCCAATACAAATATTTAATGCAGATCATCCCCAACAATATATACTTATACAAATGCAATTTAACACCCTCAAATCTATGTGACTTTTGCTCTATGTACCCAGAATCAAATTTACATTTGTTCTGGGAATGCCAATGGACCCAAATATTTTGGACTGATGTAAAGCAGTATATACAAGAAAAACTTAGAATTGAAGAAAACATAGAACTAACTTTTACCACTATGTCCTTTTGTAACTGCATAACAGTAAACAAAAATGATTCATTCTGTATAAATTTTATAGTTATGTTAGCTAAGTACTATATTTTCAAAAGCAAACTTGAAAAACGTGTGCCTCAAATAGCCAGTTTTCAAAATGTCCTAAATCATCGCCTCAAAATTGAAGAAATTATAGCAAAGTCAACTAATAAGAGCCAAATACATCAATTACGCTGGAGATGTTTTGTGGAGGCATCTGACGAACGTGAAAGCCCCATCCAAACATCCTAACTAATTTTTTAACCAGCTTTTCATTTATTTATAACTTCTGGTCACTGTCCAGTCACTTTTGTGAAATAAATGTTTTTTTTTCCAAATACACTTTTTTATTATTTTTTTCCACTGGTAGAGTTAAACAAACAAAACTTTTCAAACACCCTACTTATATTTGATAGATTTTTTTTTTCCCCCTTTTCTTCATATACACCTTTTCAATTGACCTCCCTGACAAAACATTAAAACATCTTTATTTTTTCTAGACATACTTATGTACAAGGTTTATAAATGGAGTTTTTGTATGTTCAAGTATAACAAATATGTCTATGAAAATTAATAAATTTGGAATAACAAAAAAAAAATTCTTTTTGTTCATATTATAATGTGAAGTCAAGAAGTGTCAGACCAAAATATACAAAAGAGGTCTAAGCTAGACCTCACTTACAAATAGCAAGTTTTTATAAATCGGCAGTCATTTAGCTTGGCCAAGAATTTAAATATTTCTAGCTAAAAAAAAATTATCTACAAAAGGACATCAACTAGTTACTACCAAACTGCAGAGTTTAGGGCTCGAATTTATCACATGCAAACTCGCAAAAGGCTAGTAAAAATATCATTTGGAAAGTTCATTTTTTATAGCTTGCAAAAAAATTGAGAATAAAGAAACTTGTGTATGTAACTGGACAAAGGACATCAACTAGTTACTACCAAACTGCAGAGTTTAGGGCTCGAATTTACCACATGCAAACTCGCAAAAGGCCAGTAAAAAAATCATTTGGAAAGTTCATTTTTTATAGCTTGCAAAAAAATAGAGAATGAAGAATATTGTGTATGTAACAACTAACAAGTGTCCTTATAACTAGGGATGGGACCAAACACCCGAATATTTGAATATCAGATAATATTCGAAAATAAAAAAACAAATACAAATATTCGATTTTCTAAATTATTTAAAGAACAACATTTCTTTAAAAAATAATGTTTTTTTCCAGTTTGATTGCAAAGTTAACATGAATTCCAGTCGTATTTCCTGCCTAGCAAGTGGGCGGGTGCAGTTTAACGTTTTTACAACACATGCCAAACATGTCCAATTAACGACAATAGATAATTGGCAGGGGGCCACATCTTTACAAGGGTCGCGATTTAACGGTTTGTAGGCGGCGCGAATATGACGCATTGTATCCACATATGTTGTGATAACGGTTTCACAGTTTGCACAAGGCGTACATTGTTGTTTATTATCCTTAAGTGACATCTATACGGTTTACGTGTTTACAGTAAATTACAGTTACTCTCTAAGTAAACCAATCAAAATGAATCCATCTATACGGTTAACGTGTTTACAGTAAATTACAGTTACTCTCTAAGTAAACCAATCAAAATGAATCCATTATTAGCCAATCAATTTCTTCAACAAAATTAGCATGATCTGGTCAATCTTAAAATACATCACTTGTAAATTATTCTCCATTATATCAACACCGTATATTACACAATAGTCTTTATTAATAAACAATGCCACCATGACGCGCTAGGAAGTACTTTATACGGTCATTAGACAAAACCCAGGCAACGTGTAATCTGCACAGCAGATACAAGCTTCATGGTTCTGAAAAAAACGAACTATTAACAAATTAATTAACAATACATTTAACAATATCTTACATTTCTTTATTTTTGCCTAACACTCACTAAGTTAAATCGCCCATTTGCTACTGCAGGGTTCCCTCTGGGCTTTAAAAAGTTGTCGCCACTTACTTTCGCCAAAATCAAAAAGTTGTCGCCACTTTCGCCAAATTCAAAAAGTTGTCGCCACTTACTTTCGCCAAATTCACAAAGTTGTCGCCAAATTTGCATTGTAGAAAATGAAGACATTAAAAATTCTGCTAATAACAATAATAGCATATAAACAATATAAATACGCGTTATATTATATGAACTACTACATAGTGCCTTGTACAGAACACAGTTAAATAAGTTAAGTATTTGTGTACTTCACTCTACAGTAAATCTCACCTTTGGTTTTCATATGCTTAACAATGTTCTCCTTTTTCAATACAGTGCATCCTGTAGTGAATGAATTGCTCAGTTTTGAGGATATACAGAGTTCACACAGCATAGATTTTGTGTTGGAATCATATTTGAGGAACGGGAAATCTGATTTCCAACTGTCTTTGAAATTTCTGTTAGCTGGTGAATTTAGAGTTTTATACATTTTTGAAGGAGTCTCAACATCATCTGAATCTAACGTTCGCTTTTTAACAGGCGTTATACACTCTGAACTTGCCATTTTGACGAGTGAAACAGAGAATATTATCTCATGTTTATATAGCACTAATCAAGGCAAAATGTTTAATTATTGCCTTTAAACACACCGATTATGCTAAAAACAATCCATATTTACCTTTTTGATTGTCATTGTTATCAACCTAACAGGCTTTAATCTGCTTCCTATACTGTGACAAACACTTCACACTTCAGCGCAAAGTCGGTACATTTCACAGTTGTCTTATCTCGGAAGCAATAAAACTGACGACCAATTAAGATAACTTGTAACAACACCACCAATAAGGTTACAGTATACTAAATATTTCAGGTGTGCAATGCTATACTCTCTAAATAAATCAACACCATTTATTTGAAGACACAATTTTCTGTATAGTCACTTGCCATGACTTTATTTTTGAATATTTCTTTGTACGTGTGGTAGGAAAAACATTGTTGTGTACTAAAAATTCACTGTTTCGCTTGAAGGTTGGAGACTACATGACGAGACTTTGACAGTTGGCAGTATACCTTCAACTGGAGAGTATCCGGTAAAAAGATGGCCGTAAAACAGTGAACTTTGATTCGCGTCGAGTTCTTTCTTACATATCACATGACCTATCTTTTTTATTGTCTAAATCAATTCGGCTCGGAATGCTCTTTAAGAAAAGGTATGGTTATGAGGGTCTCTACGCGCAAAATGTTGAGTTTATTTTTTGTTGAATTTATTGCTTTTACATTGAATTTGTTAAGGAAATCTTTTAGTATATTGTGACCATAATCCCAATTATCACCATAATCTGCCACTTTCCGGCAATCAGCACGCTCCATTGATTTCAGCAGTGTCGCTTACATCACGGAAATCCATTGCACAGCGACTGCCGTAAAGCGGCTGGTAAACAGAGCCTCTTATGTCATTTTAAGTAAATATTACGCAGAAAAAATGTGGAATTTTGAAAAATCACCATTTTTGAAAAGTTGTCGCCACTTACTTTCGCCAAATTCAAAAAGTTGTCGCCAAATTTTTTATTTTGTCGCCATTGGCGACAATGGCGATCGACAGCGGGAACCCTGCTACTGAAACAAGGTAAAACAACTACGTACACGTAGTATACATATTTCGGCTAGGTCAATATTCGGACAGAGTGCCGTATGTAGTAGTATTTACAAAACGAATATTCGAATACCTAAAACGAATATTCGAATATTGATTTCAGTATTCGGTCCCATCCCTACTTATAACTCAATGTAATCCGACTACTTTGCATAGACTATGTTTGCGAGTTAAAATTTAAGCAACTCACTGATTTTGCCATTTGCAATTAAAGACTTAAATTTGAGCCAGGAGTGAGTGTAATACAGCTTTCAACCATTAGTAAGAAGCTTCATTT
Organism: Congeria kusceri; assembly: GCA_027627225.1. Classification (NCBI taxonomy): domain Eukaryota; kingdom Metazoa; phylum Mollusca; class Bivalvia; order Myida; family Dreissenidae; genus Congeria; species Congeria kusceri. The sequence continues at coordinate 42,858,912 of CM051030.1, forward strand.
ATTTGCAAATATTTGTCGTTTAAATTGCTTATTCTCACATGTATTTTTGTTTACATTATTCTGCCTACCTTGTTCTGCATGTTTGCCATCCTTCTTTCCTATATTACTATTTTGGTCGCTTAATTGCTATTATTTGTACAAATACAAATAATCTTATTTGTATTTGTACTGTGTACTGTTTGAATTGCATCTTTTATATATGTAACTATGTGTATCGATTGAAATCAAGATTATTCGACAAAAAAAAAAAATCTTTGAAACAAGACTGCTGCAGTCATTTTATGCGGACATCATTTGCATTTTATCAAACAGAAGTTGCTACAGTGTGATGTTTGCTTAGCGTCATTAATATTAATGAAGCCAAGAAAGCAGGCTTCGCGGTGTATGTGGCAGCATGTCTGCCTCATGGCTCACAGTGAATATGCATGAAGTTTTCTGTTAACACTTAACATATATACATTTGCACACCAACTTATTCCTGAGAAGTTGATTCATAAATGTTGCTGTTTGTTTTTGCTTTTTAAATCAAATTTTTATTCAAGGTGTCACTCTACTCAAACAGCCACAGTCATACTTTTAATTGGGGGTATTGTTCATTCAAGTCCCTTTTTGTATTATACATGTCAGAGTAAAATTTATCAAACAATTTTTACATTAAAGTTTTGATATCGTCTGTCAAATACGCACCAAAAACAGTTTTGTGAATCACTAGGATTTCTAAGGTGATGTTGCTATTGCAGCTGCGATATACTGAATGCTACCAGGGTCCAGAGATAGGACCTTGAATATTACTAGGCCTAATTAAATGAATTGAGGCACGTTGTGGGAAACCAGTGTTAATGCTTGTGCGTTAAGTGTCACCCCAGATTAGACAGTTCAGTCCGCACAGGCTAATCCAGGACGACACTTTCCACTTTTATGGTATTTTCTGTTTCAAGGAAGTCTCTTCCAAACATAAATCCACTGTAGGCGGAAAGTGCCGTCCTGGATTAGCCTGTGCAGACAGGCTAATCCGAGACGACACTTAATGCACATGCATTAAGACCGGTTCCATGACGCGCCTCAATTTAAGTGTTCTTTAGATTTTCCCTGGCTGTTATTTTCCATCAAGTGCTACAATAATGCAGGGTTGGTATAAAACCCGGGTTTTATAGAATTGACCGGCCCGGGTGGATAATACTGGGAAAAACTGGGTTTTACTCGGCAATAGTGGGCAATACTTCGGAAAAAGATATTGCACAATTATGTTTACATTGCATACTAATAATGAGTTTCTACATATAAACACACATCTATTAACAATTATTTACTGTAAGTTACATTGTTTATTTCTGTTAATATAATTTCATGTGGAAACATATTGATAATTGCTTTTTTTTCACAAAATTTAAGTTGGATTTTTGGTCAGTGTGGACAATACTGAGTATTACTAGGCATCTGTGTATTTACTCACTTTCATAATATTTTTCTCAGTATATAGTTGCATAATTATGTAACAAAATTATGTTTATGTAAGAAAAAGAGGATATGTAAAAGAGAAATCAGACAATTCTTATATATTTTTATGTTATAACATATTTTAGATGATGTCATGTTGCAACAAGACCCTCTTGCAGCCCCATGCTGTACAGTAATTATTGGCACAATATTGTGATATCAATTATACCATCATCATCACCACCACCCACAATAATATGTACACCCTCTTAAACAAACACAAACATTGATTGAATTGGCAGATGCAATTGCTCAAAAAACGAACTGGACCCCTTGAATAAACATAATAGACCAACAGGTCTAATGTAGATCTCAACGAAGGGCCACTGGCAAAGGCCCATGTCAATTCTAAGGGGCCTTTTGCAAACTCTTATCTAGAGAGGGTCTCCCTAAGTTGTATAGATAACAAAAAAGAAATAAAGAAGGATTAATATATGTAGACATATTTCATTATCAAGCGGAATCATTTCACAAACAACATACAAATAAGCGACAAATGAACAAATGAACCAGTGGATATGTTGGCTTAAGACAATACTGTAAATATGCATATATTGGATTTGCAAAATCAAAAATAAGTCATTTTCTTTATAATGTAATTTAACATAGTATTTACATTTATAAAAACAATTAAAACTGCATATTGACTGAAGAAAAAATAGTATTGCCCAGCATTCCCCAGTATTGCCCACTTTCAGGGTATTGACCGGGGCGGGAAAAACCGGTAAAACCCGCTGGGAAAAACCGGGGCGGGCGATTTGTGCCAATCCTGCAATAATGTAGTCATTAAATGGCCATTTACAAGTCAATTATTACTGAACTAACTGGTGTTTAACTTATCTGTCATGGTATGGCCAGGCACTTTAATTTATGTTGTAATAGTATCAATTTTTTTCATTACTATGATGAATGTGTATTGTCCAAATTATAGAATATAATGACCTACACATATAAAGAGCCTGTATACATATACTGTTTACTGATTCAAAATTATAGAATATAATGACCTACACATATAAAGAGCCTGTATACATATACTGTTTACTGATTCAAAATTATAGAATATAATGACCTACACATATAAAGAGCCTGTATACATATACTGTTTACTGATTCAAAATTATAGAATATAATGACCTACACATATAAAGAGCCTGTATACATATACTGTTTACTGATTCAGTGTCAGTTTCAATATAATATTTGATAACTAAATGATATTTGGAAATAAATCCATTATAGGAACAGACACAGCTCGTATAGTGAGCCCTCACTCGCTCAGTTACTAGCTGTGATGCTACAATGTAGGGATCTAAAATATGTGACTATTAGGTCATTATGAGAACACTTTGACTGCACTTGCACCATACCAACTGTCACTGCTTCTAAGGTTTGGGGTTTTTGCGCAAAAATGACATGTATACAATCATATTTTTTACATGAATGCATTTGACCCATGACAATACAATACATAAATATTGTTAAAAATAACGATGTTTGCAACTGCACATGTGTAGATGGTGACTTTTTTATTCTCAATTAAAAACTTTAATGCATACTGTTGATAAGATAAAAAGATTCAGCAGTAAAATGGCGAATTCGGTAGCCGGACAAACTCCCTCCCCGACATAATCCCTCTATGCTCCTGCTCATTTTTACGTACCCAGACAAAATCCTTCCCACTGATTTTACAACCCAGACATAATCCCTCCCCCACCAATATTTGAACAGTGTTCAAATAGAAAAAAAGTTGTAAACATAAAAATTGTATGCCATATTCAGCATCAAAACAAAGAATGATTGTATAGATGTAAGGCTGCTGATTTATGTAAATTATTTCACCAACATTGGTATTAAATGAAGCCATAATATAATGTAATTGTTACTTTTATTAACTTTGTCATTTAAGGGACCTGTTCACAGATTGACGAATTGACAATTTTAAAACTTTGTTATTGATTCGAAAAATAAAAGAATAGGGTATATAAAGGAGCAGAATAACCCTATTGACCTAGAAATATACTGTAAATGCCATTCCGTAAATGAGTAATCGTTAGTTGAAATGGATAAAGTTATAAAGCGTTTGTAACTCTAAACGATGTAATAATTTTGAGTGTTTCTGTTGTTTTCGCTGTTATTGCTGAAAACGCGTAAATAACTTACATTAAGTAAAAAATACACCGTCAACTATATAAGTCGGAATGGCCGAGAGGTAACGTATTAGACTTTTGATCCCAATGTTTGAGGTTCGAACCCAAGTGAGAGTAACTTTTTTTTCTTTTCTTATTAACATGCTTCAGCTTTTTATTTCAGATGCTTTAATTTGACAAGTAAATTTGTTTGATGACGTATATCAAAAATACACAATTCTGTGAACTAATCCCTTTAAAATATATTTGTTAAAACTGTCAAACGTCCATGTAATTGACACAAATAAAAGCATTTGATAAAGATAATGACAATTGTTACATTAATAATTCACTTTTAAAATTTTAATTAAACATAAAGAAACTCTGTAATCAAAGTGGAATTTTGTCTGGGGTGTAAAATTATCGGAAGGGATTATGTACGGCTATGTAAATATGAGCAAGAGGGAAATGTCTGGGGGATTTTGTCCTGGAATGGACAAATTCAATGGCAAACTGTTATAGCTAAAAAATACAAAATATTCTGAAAACTGTGAACTCTATTGACCAGTACATACTTGTCAATCAATGGTTGAGTTGACCAATTATGGGTGGTAAATAATTATTTTAGTGGTAAATAATAGCACATGGTTGCATAATCCAAACAATTCACAGTCGGTAAAAATGCAAGTGAGAACCGTAATAAACATGGACTAATCGATATAGGTAAATCAAACAATTTAAATGACAGACTATAACAGTGTGTTAGTAAACAGAAAACATGATTCCCCATATTTACAATAAATGGTTGATTCAACAAAATTGAAACCAACTGTACTTCAAATCCTTGGACAAACAACCTCAGAAAAACAAAAAAGCAGAGCGAACTGTGATTTTGCAACTGGTCAATTAGCATTATAATATTACCTAGTGAATTATTTTTTCTTATATTGAGCTTCGACCATAAATATGGGCAATGATTGATGGTTACAGGTGATTAGGCCATTATGTTTTTATATTTCGTTAAGGGTCAAACTCATTTTGTAAAACCTAGCTACCTATTCGCAAAACACACACAAACTCGTTTCGAAAAAACAAACAATTTTCTTGATGTTGATAATAGAAAATGGAATAGTTTTGATGCTTTAATAACAGCAACATCATATGAAACACATTTAAAACTACTGACTAGTTTAAAAAGTCTGACTATCAACTAATGAAATATAGCATAATAAAGAGGCACTTTCCGAGATCAAAGTTCATAAATTCACACTATCATTTTTTCGAAGATGACCCCATTCAATTTCGACTCAATCCTAGTTTGTTGTTACTTTTTACATTCTATGTATGTGTGTGCCTGGCGGCATCGCTTTGCTAGCGTTGTATGCTGCGTTCAAATAAACCTGCAGTGATTATAAGTAGTCCTTTCAAGGCTCCTCGCCTGCCAACTTTAACTGCTATGCCTTTAAGGAAGAAAGTATTGCTTGTCAGATGTCATTCAATCCTGTGGAATTTTCCACTGTAGACTTTCTTGATATCACAGGGCAAATGTTAGCTATTTGGTCTTTCATTAACTCAAGGTGAGTAACTTTCTGTGCAGCCGTGTGGCAACTAGTCTGTGGAAAGTCCTCTCCATTGTCGTCGAAACCATGCATAGGGTTTGTGCTAACCTTATTGTCCATCTAACCCCTTGACTAAGAAAAGTTGTGTTTAAGAAGAGTGTACAATAGCCTTTTTATAGGTTTTGTAGCCATGACTCAAACGATGTCATACAGTACTTTCATTCTCAGTGATACGCGACTGCTTATGGGATCGTGGAGTAGCCATTGAGATACTGATTGACCGGGTGGTTTATGTGTCAAAGAAAGATTCAAATATTAAACAGCTACTTGACAAGAACCGTCTCATCGTTCTCAGGGTGAGAAGGTTCCTTTCCGAACATGTATGGTATGATTGTTGTATATACTGATTTTCAAGACTTGAATACGCGTGGTTTATTCGTAAATGCTACTGCCACCACGCCAGTAAAGAAGGAAAGCTCCGACGAACTTTGTAAAATGTGTTTTATTGACAAAACTCTACCATAGCAATGTTGGACCAAAGGGCGACAACTATTGTATTCAAAGGGTTAAACGACACCAATAGTACTGGCACTATCTTTTGTCTATTAAACTGGCATATAAAATATCTCAAAAAGCAACAAAAAGCACAATCGTGGTGGTAGCAAATGTAGTTATCAATGATAAGAGTGACTAACCGCTCGTTCTATAGCGCTTTTAACTCTTATCAGGGCTTTCCTTAGACTTTGAATTTCAAGAGTCAATGACTTTTGGGGTCAAATTTTCAAGAGTCAAAATCAAATTCCCCAAGAGTCAGATATAAACCTTCAAGAGTCGATGCTTTGTGGGTAGTTTCCATTTGTTTTCCTTCTTTTTATTATTATTTGTATTAATCTATTATTTTTATTTTATAATTTAATAAAATTATTTTAATTTATTAATTATTATTTTTATTTAATTTATTTAATTTATCTTCTTCTTATTATTTTTTTATATTATTATTATTATTATTATTAGATATATTATTATGTATAATTATTATTATGTATAATTATTATTTATTCAGTGTATGACAAATCCTGTGCCCAGAACCCAGGGGCTACCAAAATTTCCATTGGGCTACTACAATTTCAAATCACAAGTCCAAAAATATGTTTTAAATAATTAATAAAAATTATTCTAATCATCTATAACACTTTTCAATAGATTATTCATATTTCTGAAATAATTTGAAAACTATATCGCTTGTCTTCCTGTTAACTGTGCGATTTATGTAAAAAGTCTTGGGCTACTGATGAAAAATTCTGGTAGCCCATTGGGCTACCTGCAAATTATAAAATTTGTCGGACACTGTTTATTATTATTATTTATGGAATTATTAAGATGATTTTAGCGTATTCTTTACATACTAAAAATACCACTGAATTTGTTTATACGAAATCGCATAGATCTATCATGTACAACAATTAAACATAGGCTTTCCTTCCTAAAAATTGTTTACATTGTTACGGTCCGCAAATATTGTTTTACTGTTACAAAGTATATTAATAAACTGTATTAAAATACACGGTGTATATGGTCACCGTATACTGATGTAATAAAATTATGTTACCTTTATAATGAATGGATGGGCAACGCATAATTATGGACAAATAAACAGAGTGCAGTGTAAGAACATGTTAATTTCTCTGGGATTTCATTATAACATGACAAGAATTTTAGTTCTACGGAACACAGTGGGTATTGCTACTAAATATTCGTACAACAGATTTTCCTGAAATTTGTCCCTCGTTAAAGACGAAGTGAAAAAGTGTCCATGTCTTTTATTAATGAAGTGAATTTTCAGATATATATTCAGATTTCTCTTCCGTTTGGGCTATAATTCGTGTGATAGAAGCTCATTTAAGTTTCTGTGATCTTATCACTGTGCTTTTGTTGAAAAAAAAATACGTTTGGAACTATAAACTTTATATTGAAACTTAGGGTTTAAATGAGGATAATGCATATCATTTTTTCAATACAGGTACTTGTTTTTGACAGAGATATACACCATGTTTGTACTACTTTATTAAAATTGAAGTTCATGTGTAGCTTAAATCATATTTTGTTCCGTGCAACTCGTGGTTTTATCATAGAGTATATGGATTGTTAAATATTTGAATTTAAATACAGATATAGCATGCCTGTTCAACGACTTTTTTAACGAAGTATAATGTGCTTTTCACTTTAGTTTCAGCAGTATGCGGTGACCATATTCACCATGAAATAATTATTCAAATGCTAAAGATCGCAAAGTTTTTGCACTACGAAAGTTTTATACAAAAAGAAAAGATTTCAAAGTTCTTGCACTACGGAGTTTTTATTCACCGGTGGCATGTATATATTTGGTTAAAGCACATGGTCGATACACGCACGATTTCCCTGCGTGGAACGTGACGTCGTTTGTGTCAGGGAGGGCACAATAGACGCTGAAAGCGAAAATTTGGCCAGGAATGTTTATACTCGTATATGGCTACAAACAACTAACCAGCTAAACCCTGATTTTACAAAATATTTGTAAAATAAGCGTGTGTTTCATGAAATTTATTTTTCATTGACATATCGCCTCGTTAAACAATGAAGTATCAACACAGCCAAGAAAGATCCCCTCACCCCCATCTCCCCTCTTGTTTTTATTTCATTTTTGGCATATTAAAATTTTTCATCTCTGGAAAAAATGTATAGGCACTTGCCTATAGTGCCTACAGGAAGCTACGTCCCTGTCATAACTTTCGCGCGCTTTTCTAGAAAACAAAGGATTTACGTGAAATACACAGACTATATAAAAATGTGTTAATGACACTCAACACTAAAATTGAATGTTGGATATTTCGGATATAAGAAATGTTACGTAAAAGTCAGAATTTTCGCTGAAATTGGATTCCAAATTTTGAAAATATATTAATAATTTTACCTGAAATATAAAGGACATTACTTTAAAACAATGCCTTTATATTTAGGAACTAAACTAAATGTGGATATTATCAACAACTGAAGCGGTGAGTAAATTGTGTTTTACACGTTTAATGGTAGGGAAAAAACATACTCTAAAGGACTCGTGTACATTAACTAAAGCGTGGAAACGGGTATATAACGCCGATAAGTTGATTGTTCACGTCACGTATATAACTATGCGTTTTAATTTGTCAATATAGATTTATCTGAGCGACAAAACTCCGCCTAATGGTCGGAGCTACACGGTAACTTGACCGCTGATGGACAGTGTCTATAAACCGATTGACTACGCCTACAACCAATAATCGCCGTCAGGGTTTCCACCAGGCCAATATGGCGTGTCGCTAGCGACATCCCTTCCTAATCTGGGGTGGTCTTCCGACATCCCTTAATTGCAGCGACATGCCTTAATCAGCCGCCCGACATGTCATAAATATAGACCAATAAACTGTGAAAAAATTGTTTATTATCTACATGTGCGGCTCGCTTGTCACAGATAATCGATTAGAGGAGGCGGTTATCGATTGCCAGAGTTAATCGATACGGAATATTAGGTTAGTCAAGAGTATGTATTAGTCGAGTGGCTTGTGTGATGACGTATCACACGAGAGACGGAATATTGTAAACCACGAGGCTAATACATACTCTTGGAACAATCGACTAGCGTAATATTCCTTTTATTATATACCACGATAAACTTCAAATGTCAGTTACCTTATTTTATTTGTTTGAAAACTACAATAATGACGAATCATTGTAGGTATAAATTATATTTGTTTACATAACAATATGATGACGTCATTTAATAAGTAGTCCAGCCAGTATGGTATAATACGGAATCGGAAAAATAGCGAGTAGCATAATATGGGATTTTGTTTCTGTGGACTTGTATTTCACCGATTGATAAAGTGTGTATTTTGTTAAGATTTTACACAGGTATATAATAAACTAAATTACCGGGTAGGTAAGATAGCAAGTGGAGCGTTAATCGATACTTGAATGCACTTTAATCAGCACATACTGTATGCGTCTCTTTTTATATGAAAACTGTGAAAACTAAACGTTTATTGTTTATAAAATTCGCGACATGAATAAAATGTTTACATTTTTTTTCTTTTCATTACTTTAATTATTATCTCACCTTTTAAATTAGAATAATTATTTTTGTAAATCCCATCTATCATGGGATTTGAGCAAATTTAGCTTTTTATGATTTTTATTAATCGGTAAAATGTCGAAACGGAAGGCAGGGTAAAGACGTCTAAACAACGAAACCTTCGCAGCTCTACTCATGATATCTATGGAAGGAGAGACTACAGAGCAGTTCCCTTATGACGTGGCCGTGTGGAAGTGGGCCAAGTGTAGAAACCGTCGTCTTAATGTTTGAGATCGTTGAAATTTGGACCGTATCAGTAGTTAGGTAAGGATTACGTATGAAACATTGCATTTAAGTATGAACGTATTTACTCCAAGACCATTAAATACTATGAATCAAGTGTTCATTGTTTTTGTTTATATTTTGTTTTGCAATATATCAGTGTACACACCTTTAAGTATATGCCAAATTGCACCAATCACGTTACTCAAACGTAAAATTTTATAACAACAAGCCCATCCCGTCTCGGCCCAACATCCCTTAAAATATTCCTGGCGCAAACCCTGGCCGTGTTTTATAAACTTTGACATCGCTCTTCGACTGATTGGGATAATCAGCCAGCCGAGTTATACTGTATGACACAAGTCCCGAAATTGTACCAGGTCAAATGTGACGCATAATGTAATTAACTCGCGAGTCAAACAAGCGTATTTTGAAATTTGCATGCGTCAAAACCCGGGAGCTCGGGTCAAAGGAAAGCTCTGTCTTATCAAAATGTTTTTTTTTTTTCGGCTGACGGAGCTCAAAACCTACCCGCATGTGGACGCTTAACAAAGTAATAAAACAGAATGGCCTTATTTAGCCCCACATACGAGGTATGTCCCAAAAGTCAGTGACAAATGTTATAAACAAAACAATTTAAGAGTCAAAACATTTATTTTCACATATTTAATGTTTGTTTGTTTGTTTATTTGGATTTTTCGCCGTTTTTAACAGTATTTCAGTCATATCACGGCGGTCTGTTAACCTGGGCAAGCTTAGCTGATCTAAGCGGTTTACCAGTACTAAGTGCACATACTTATGCCACTAATTGACAACTGCCCTACTTGAATCAGAGGTAGGGGGAGAATGGCCGTAGAAATTATTTCATGACCAAACCCCACACAAGTTATGTGGCTGGGCTTGGATTAGAACTCATGATCCCCGGATTGACAGTCCAGCGCTCTACCAACTGAGCTAGCCGGGCTTAATAATTTATTCTACAAAAATGTTATTTCGCTAAATAGAAAATCTCCGATAATATCTGAAGTTTAGTTTTGCGTTAAATTGACATGATACTGAGGTGCCATGTCCCGGCGCACGTCAGAATATCCTAACATGTATTGTAGGACTGTAATCAATGCTGCATATATGCTCTATTCTTTAGATACCGTTCCTCTTAATGACACTAAGAATTCGTACTTAAAATAGGTTTGACCACACTCGTATTTAAAACATACTAAATATGAACAAAATATCTATCTTTAATGTCAAAATACAAAATCTGTAAAATCTCACTTTATAAACAAATGACAGCATTCAGAACAGGTCAACCATAACAATCTCCCAGAAAAAAAAAGCGGCCTTCGATACCGTTTCCTCGTCTTTGTTTGGGTTAAGACGTCATCAATGGCTGGTGCACGCGCTATTGTTCTTGACAGACTAATAGAGCAATCTATTTTAATCTCAATTTTAGTGAAATACTTTTCAGTTTAAGTTTGACAAATCGAGTGAATATCAATGGAAAAGGAGTACTAGAGATGCTGTTCAACACAATACCAGAATATGAAAGTAGCGCGTTAAAAGAGTGATTATTATTACAGATTAAACATGATGTTGTGGCTTGTATTTGCTGAAAGACGATGTCTGCATAAAAGCATATATTTCCGGTGTGTCAGGATACCGAACACGCTGTTATTCTAGAGTATCTTGTGAAGAAACGGTATCTAAGATAAAATGGTATCGGAAGATTAATTGATAATGCCGTATTTTTAATATCTAACGTTGTTTCAGCTAAATATCATGTTGTCGTGCTGAGTTTCTGATGTCATCTCAGAAAATTTCTAAATGATGACGTCAAAAACAGACAGTATACAGACAAACGAAAACTATCGGTACGAAATAGAGATTTTGAAACGGCAACGTCAAAAGAAGGCCAGCACAGCAGACAGTTATAAAGTTCAGTTCCCGACTGTCAGGACAATTGTAAGAGTTACACCCTGTTGCACCCCAAATAAGATGTCACATAAATTCAAAAGTGTATGTGAATTTGGGTTGCATCAGGATACATCATGTAATTGCTGGCACGGCTGAGTGGCTTAAAAAAGCAGTTATGTCATAATATGTGTGTCGTGACATACAAAAAGTTACACTTCAATAGAAAAATGCAAGAAGTTCCACGTTTTATACTTATTTTCCATTCAAAACGCTTATTTGGAATGACTGATGGCTATAGATTGAGCTGTCATTGTTATTGTTTATATTATGACATGAATATGCACGAATTATTAATGACAAAGAATCTTATTCGGGAATGAAAAGAATGCACGCCATTTTGAATAATAATTTCTCGGATAATTATCTTCCGTAAAACGCTAGAAATACGTATAAAATCTGACGAATTTCAATATTTTAGGACGCATACTACAATAAACGCTTATTTTGATTGCTTTTAAATAAATGCCAGTACATGTCAAAAGTCAAAACCGTTGGAAGTAAAGTAAAAGAAAACATCGTTCTTACTTTGTGCGAAGCTTACGAATGCAAATATCCAATTACGGAAATAGCCGAATATTTGCGAACATGCATAATTCATTTAACAAAAGACAACACCCAACTATCGACAGGTACAATCAAAGCACTGAAATTTTTATTCGTTTCGTTGCATTTATCGATAGGCATAATTATAGAACTATATTAATACATGAGTTTGATTGGAACGAAATATGTACTGTATAAAATGTAACGTTGTTGTTTTCATTACATTAATAAGAACTTATTAAACGGCAAAGCCGTGCCGGAATGGTTATTGGCACGATAAACCTGTACTAGCACGAGGGCTTTAGCCCAAGTGCTTATACAGGCTGTCTGCAATAAAACTTCCCGAAAACTCTCTGACGATGCTCACACAACGATGTAAATGAATCAACCACAGAATCTATATCCATTTCGTCGGTCAAGTCCTTATGCACGTGGAGTGTTATGAGATTATTCAACCTGCACTGAGTCATGATGGATCTCAGGTATGTTTTCAGTCTCCGCAGCGCAGAATAAGAGCGTTAGCGTTAGTGACTGGCATCACAAGAATCAGTTTCACTAACGTAACCGCTTCAGAAAACATCACACGTGACGTCGACTTCATGTCCTTGAGGAGCGTGACAAAAGAGGACAAACTGGTCGTGTTTCCGTCCCAGGCCTCCCAAAGCGTGCGGAGCGTCTCCAGCAGCGTAACAAGTGCCACCCGGTCGAAACGTCTCCGTAAATGCTCATGTGGCTTTTGTCGTCGGCAGCCATAGGGTCGTTGATAACGCGTTTGAAGAGCTTGTCTTGTAGTCTGCGATACAGGTAGAACCCGGCCTGGTCGAACCTATCCTGGATGCAGTTGACTGCCATGTCTATTGCTTCAAGTATCGCTGTCTGTACATGTCCTTCGGAGTAGAGGGGAATTCTGGGTCGGCATCACCGTCCTCGTATCGATTAGGCATCTTCCTGCGCCTAGGACGCGATGGCTCGTGCACGTGGACCTGGTCCATACGTTCATCTAGAGAACTCCAGAACTTGTCGAACTTGTGATCGCTGCGAAGTTTCTGAAGGGTGAGTGTTGTTAATTTGGCCAAGTCTTGACCCTCAGCGGCAGACAGGTCATCTTGCTGCAAACATTTGCTAAGATTGTCACTGTGTCTTAGTACTTCGTATGTCAAAGAAACCCCGAACAGGAAGACAAATCTCTGCATCTGGGCCTGCACGCCGACGATACGCTCACGAGTCTCTGTGTCTTTCATAGTCTCGTACGTTATTTCCCACAGCCTTTGGAGAACAGTGTAATTACTTTTAATCAGATAAATACTTTTTTAAGAATCTGAATAATACTTGGTTATTTCACATGATATTTACATGTTAGCGAGCAAAAAATTTGCCTTTGGTAACGATATAAATGAATACATTTCATTGGTTTTGAGTAACCGCTTTTTATGCGTACACTTTTAATTACAGAATGCTTAAGCAACCGAAGAGTACATTTAGTTTTTATCCCGCAAAAAAACCCAACAACAATAAAGCAATGTAAAATTAAACGAAAGGAGTATAGTATGATTTATGTGCGAACGATTTTATGTATGTGGATATTGTGTGCCGTACTTACATGTATCAGTCAAGTCAGGCATTCGACGAATATAATTTATGTGTATAATCGTATATGAAACCAATCAAGTTACATATCTATCAGTTTTAAATATTGAACTATGATGTGTCGCCTGACGGGGCATAGCTCAAGTACGATATGATCAGTTATGCCGAAAGAAGAACTTAACCTTCCTTTTATGCCTACTAACACTTACACAAAGTTTCATAATCATTGTCTGCACAAGCCTTATTGGGACTATTTTTTAAAAGGGGCATAACTCAAGTACGGTAAGAGCAATTATGCCGAAAATCAAACTTAACTTTCCTTTTATACTTTCATAAAGTTTAATAATGATTGAACAAAAACTTGTTCAGGTATTGTCTGCACAAGCTTTATTTTTGTTTAAAGGGCATAAGTGCGATACAAGCAATTATGCCGAAAATCGAACCTTACCTTCCTGGTATGCCTACTAATATTTCCATAAAGTTTCAACATGATAGCACAACATTTTCTCAAGTTACTGTCTGCACAGACTGAAGGGGACGCCGCCAAAAGTAACCCCTATATGTCGCGTTTTCAGGCGACACAAAAATAAAGGTCACTTTACAATTCTAATTTGCTATAGTACGACATATGACGAACATCCCTTTTAAACGTATTTCTTGTTAAGCATATCGTAAGCTTGCCGAAATTTGACGACGTTCTGTGTGTACGAAGGACGTCCCAATACTCCATGACACGTTCATTAAGAAGCGAGAATGAAGTGCTACAAATACGATTTTCAAATATGTTTTTCATATACATCATCTTCACACATGTATGAAAAATCATTAACAAATCTTTACAAATAACAAAATGCAAACAAAAATACCATGACAACCATACAGAATGTGGCGCACGTTAAGTGTCAATAACAACGTCACAGTTACGTTTACGCGCCTTTCTCAAAAGCATTCTCCGCAAAAATAAACGCACTTGCGATGTCTTTTCATCCACGACATGACATATTTCGTTTCTCTGTAATAATTCTGTGTAGAGAATACTTTGCAACGATGAAATCTCTTTAACTTTTAGTCTCTGATCGGCGTCAACGCATTCTCTCACCAAATCACACGAGTCTTCATTGATAGAAAGCGATCTTCCCATTTGTGTTTTATCACTGTCTTTACTTCTTGGCTCAATTTTCCTGCCATGCCAGTTGTATACCAGTGCTCGCAATACCTTTTTAAACTGCTCTGTAAGGCGCATTTGTTAAATAGTCTGGTCGGGTGTCATTCCGAGATCAGCACAAAACTTGATATTTGTCCGCTGCGCCGCGCGTTCTTCCGACGTTGCCGTTAAAAAATCTATACTTTTCTACCGATTGTTATCATTTGTCTGTAGTGTTGGTTTTGACGTCATCATATTGAAATTTTCTGAGATGGGATCAAAACATCCCCAGACGACAACCATGCGATATTTAGCGGAAACAACGTCAGATATTGAAAATACGCATCATTGATTAGAGGTCATACAAAATACATGTTAGGATATTCTGAAGTGGGCCGAGAAATGGCACCTCAATATCAATTTTGTCAATTTAAAGCAAAACTAGTTTTTAGGTTTTATCGGAGACTAAATATTTATTGAAATAATATTTTTGTAGAATATATATGTGCAAATATATGTCCTAACGCTAAAATTGTTTCGTTTATCAAATTTGTCACGGAGTTTTGGGACAGCCCACGTAAATACCCTTATGTTTAGGGCTACGGGCCCCCGAAAAAAACAACGCATTAATACGTCAAAAATACCCGCGATTCCGGGCCAAAGTTTTCGTCATCGGTACCAGGTCGGACCGTTATTTTATGAAAGAAGAGATCACTGTGTCAACTTGTTAATAGATTAAACAAACGCAGTAAGATTTACTGTGATAAATATATCTATAGTATGGTTTCGTGGTATATATCATATTAAGCATTGTTTTCATTCCATCTCAACATAAATGAAGTTAATAGACGCACCAAAGACATTGGAGTTGCGGGTATGGGCTTATAATGGATTCAAATCCGAAAATGGTAAGGATATTTCGGACAAAAACATGGCTGTTTGCAACATTTTTAGAACGGAATTTGTCAACTGTATAAAACTTCAAACTTGAAAAGGCATTTAGAGTGAAAACATCTACATGTTAATTTGGCTTCTTCATCCCAAAGTAAGACAAACGCTGCTAGCAAACGCTTGTGAAAACTGTACCAGGATTTCCAAATTTCTGTTCTTTACAGGTCTTTTCGATACCTTAGCTATCGGTCGAAAACAAGGTCAATGAGATTATTTACGTGACGTCACAAAATGGCGGCCACTAACGAAATTAATGCTTTGATCGCAAAATCGTCTTATTTACTTGGATTTTTAAGTTATAATTAAGTGTTAAGTTATTTAAAATGGACAGTTCATCGACGGCTGCTTCCGATAAAAATGGTAATGGTTTGTGTTCTGAAGTAGCTTACACAATGATTTCAAAACGATTCCTGCTAGAAGGCTTTTGTAACAAAAACATGAAAAAAATGATGAAAGTGTAGAAAGCATTTAGGCGATTTTACAATAACTGTATTCTCATATAGAGTTATGGTTGAATTTCAATGTATTGAGTCATGTCAATCCTAACCAGTCATAAAACCTAATACATAAACATAATGACAAAGTGGAATTTTAATGAATTTTAATAATGTTGGCCCATTTTAAATGACATTTCATTATGAGCTTAAACTAAGGTTTTCATTGTAATGATGGCATCAACAGAATTTGTAGTGTGTTTAATGCTTCTTCATTTATTGAATATTGGTTGACAATATTAATTATTACAGAAAATATGTTAATTTCCAAATGATAGCTTTATTTTATTTGAATGTCGGATGAAGCATACCATTGCCAAAGCGTACCATGACCAAGCATAACAATAGGCAGGACAAAGTGACCACCTCTGTTACTGTACAATGTATATATGGTATTTTTTGCTAATTTCAGACTTACCAACAATAGTCTGTCCGACAGACATGACCGGCAAATATTGAGTGGGTCCGATATTTATTTCCTAAGAATCGGTCGACACGGCGACAATTTTTTGTCAATATTTATTTCGTATATATTACTGGATAACAAATACCAAATATTAGAGCAATTGAATACAGCTTCGCTGTATCAGAGCAACAGATAAGGATTCTGTCAGAATTGGGTATTACCCCATCATATTTTAAATAATTGAGTTCGGAAAAAAATATTTAAGTACTTTAAATTATGTTACCCGATTAGAGTAAAAATAATTGAGTATTTGAGTATTAGACGAAGATGATAGCCAGATGTTGTACAACAACTACAATACGCAAATGGTGTGAGTTTTTCTTTAATTTATTGCAAACATAACCATTCTCTTTGCACAACACTAAACCTGCATATTGTTCTCAAGTATCTAAACTCTGGATACATTCTTAAAATATTTTTAACTGTGTTCAAGGCGCAGTCTGATTTGTAGACCCAATTTTGACACAATATAAAGCATTGCCTCTAAACATTTACACTGATAAATAGTGTTATTCTTGTCAATTTTTGCCTCTTTGTTTTTGTGGCTTTAACCATCCAATATGCGATTACGCTGGTGTGTCCCCAATTCAATGTAACTTTAATTTGACGATGTTTTGATACTATTAAGAAGATCTAATGCCAGTGTGAAAAAGTATTACCGAATATTTCAATGGTTTCCAGTCAAACTGCTTAGTATTATAGGTGTCTGTCCTTTCATTACATAACAATTTCATAACCATTTTTGGCTGCTTCGTACACATCTATCGATAATTTTTACCCATGTCAGTCAATCACTTTACGCACCGAGTTTGCAGTCTTTTAAGTTTTGGGTATTTTAATTGAGTTTTGTTACTCATCAAGTATAAAATTAATTGCGTAAAAGGGGTTTCAGAATTGTGTATTTGCGCAAATACCCGCCTTATCTGTTGCTCTGGTTATATGCTATATTGCGATTCCCAATGCATCGCGAATCGGCCGTGGATCAAAATTGTTTTTTTTCTTATTACCCCAACTGCCGCAAATAAATCCCATGTTGCTGGATTTTTACACCTTCGCTACTTGTTCATTTAAACTATGTTGTGCGACAGACAATAACTTGAACCTGCACAACGTCAAAGTGTAACAGTTTGGGTATCCAGTTTACATTGGGCGTGCTACCCATGACAGCGTCCTTTCATTTCTGTCGCTTTAATTAGCAGTCCAATTACAAACATGTATACAAAAATGGATTGTGAAAAACGTGTTGCACACGGTCCACGTAGTGGGTGTTAACAGTCAATATAAGTCATAGACCTAAATGACATAGACCTAAATGACAACAATGTTCTCGATACCACGTAACTGCTTTCGCAATTTAGAGGTAATATTAATGGTGTCAGCTAAAGATTGAGTAAAAATACGCGGCATACATAGGACACCTAATTGTGTTGTTTTGCGCTTGGAAACTTTCATACAAAAGTAATGAATTGACAGTTCTTTGCCCTACAAACTTTTAATATCATGGTCAATACGCCCACGCTTTCCATGCGGATGACGTGAGGTTGTGATTGTCAGCATCAGAGCTCCAGATAACGTGCGTTAAGGCGTAAATACGCATTTAAATAAACAAAAAACTATTTAGATTTAAAATCTGTGCGTAAAGTTACAAATTTAAAAAATGAAAACAAGAATTCGAAATTCGTGAACGCGTGTAACATGTACGTAAACAAGTTTCGGCAATGTCGGAAACTCACGAGGACTGAATCGTCTAGGCGCTCAATAAAGATGTATAGCAAAATTCACTGTGATTCATGACGTCACTTATGTGCTTTCTATTTGGAATGAGAGCGCAAATTCAAAAGGGGCGATAGTGTAGACAGTTGATAATCACTGGTTCATTGTTCGCTGACTGTGATGCGTGTTAATATCATAGTAGTATAATACTTTTACTACATTTATGATACAATGGGAAAGATAGAAAGTTTAAGAAAATGAACGTTTTATCGTGTGACCATCGTGTCCGGAGCCAAAATGAAGTGGACCATTCTGTGCAATTGGTAAACAATAATCAAAATGGTGGAGAACACCCGTTCATCGAAGCGTGAAAGGCTTCAAAAGCCAGTTAGTGGCCAGAAAACTATGCTAGTGCTTTCTTTTTTTAGTCATAACCACGAGATATAAGTAATCAAAACAGAGTTCTACCCAATATAAAAGATATGGTGAATCATAAGCTGCCATAAAGCATTGTGGTACTGTCAGCAAAACATTTGAAACATGCACTTTTTAACAGCAAAAAAGCATTTTTCTAAATGTTTGAAGTCTCGGATTAAAATAATATAAAATTTTGGTGTCACTGCAGATGATGAGCAATCGTTTAGAACCATTTTAGATGATCTGAGCAAAGAGTACTCAACGGTTAGCTATTGTGGTCAGTCAAAATATGGCGTCCGTTTAATAAGTTCTGAGGTATTGAGTTACTTATCAACTAGACCTGCATAGGTAGGGCAAATAGTGTTATCTGCACACTGAACACCGGTATGAAATCTTCACATGTCATGGCAACAAACGTGGTGGTTAAGTGTCCGATTTAGAACTAAGTATTGATGTGTCATATTCAATTGTAAACAATGATTTGATCAATTTTTGATTTTTAAGAATTCAGGTTTAAATTAGGGAGTAAAATCAGAATTGCCCTAGAAAGTTATCTGGAGCTCTGGTCAGCATACTAATGTTTTGCCAGCTTTTTTTTGTAAAACACAGTTTCTACATGAAAAGCATGCGCATACTAAATGTAAATTTGTGTGTATGTCGAATGAATATTAAAATTTGGTTCGGTGTTTCGGATTTTGTGGTTTTTTATTATGCGCATTGTCATATGGTAGTTTGTTATTAATTATATTGTGTTATATTTACTTCTATAATAAAAGAACTATGATAATCACAATCATCAATGGTGGGTAAATTATGTTTGCTTTTTTTAGATGGCGAAAATACATTAGTTTATGCATTACGCAGCATGTATGGTTGCTTAAATGAATGTTTTGGTCTGGCAAATTTTATTTCTGTCTGGCAACTTTTGGCAGGTTGTCAGACAAACTGTCCGACACTTTTTTGAGCTTTCGGGAAGTCTGTAATTTTAGTGCCATTTAAAGGCAGTTTCCCCTGAGAAAGTATTATCCATGTTTTCCCCAAATTGTCAATTTTATTCCTTCAAGTGAATCGAATGTTACAGGTGGGTGAGTAAATAGAAAAAAAAATATTGCATGATATTTGAATCGGCACCAATGTCAAAAAGAAGTTAAGTAGATGAAACATTTGAATGTATTAATCATTAAAAAAGCAAAATAACCACACATTTTTTGAAAAATTAACTTTGTAAAACTTCCTATTTTGAAATTTGTCACACTAAAGTTCCCCATTTCATGAGCACAGGTAGTTAGTAAATTTTGTAAACAAAATATCACCGATATAATGCAAAGACTTTACATGAAATTATATAATGCATTATTAAATAGAATATACATTTTATTATCCATTTTTGAAAGAATTGAATTTATATACAATAATAACTATTATAAATTAGCATGTGTGCTTCATCCTGCACCCATTTTACCGGTATTCACTGTTTGGTTTAATTTAACTTTCATGTTTGTACAGTAAAAACAACATGAATGTTCATCACACATCTGCATTTTAGGGATTTTCGGCCTGACATTTTATATCTTAACTATTGAATAGATTAAATAAGATCCATCTACATGGCCTAGACCAGTGTACTGCACAACATTTCATGACTGTAATTATTCCAAGTCGCTCGGCATCAGTTGTACATGTGCCCAGTGACTCCCATGTAAAGATTAGGCCAAGTTTTTTGTTTTGTTTTTGTTGGGGTTTGTCGCCGTTTTTAACAGTATTTCAGTCATATCACGGCGGTCAGTTAACCTACTCACACTTTTCCTGGACAAGCTTAGCCGATCTTAGCGGTTTACCAGTACTAAGTGCACATACTTATGCCACTGATTGACAACTGCCCTACTTGAATCAGAGGTAGGGGGATAATGGCCGTAGAAATAATTTCATGACCAATCCCCACACAAGTTATGTGGCCGGACTGGGGTTCGAACTCACGATCCCCAGATTTAGCACTCTACCAACTGAGCTAGCCGGACCCCGGATTATGCCAAGTAATTTCGTGAATCTATGTTAAGTAAAATGTTTGTTTCACTAAAACTGTGCTGTATGTGAAACCTCAAAACATGCAGACAATTAAATAGTTCACAATCCATATAAGATTTTTAAAAGTTGACATTGATGATTCAGATCTAAAAAATTAATATGGCACTGTTGGTACAATTATTTAGCTAAATTAGGTTCTTTGGAGTAAGTTTAATGATAATTTAAGCATTTAACAAATTTATGTTTTTAGACACCCCAATAATCAGTCAGAAATATTTTCCTCATTCCTATGTGTTTAGACACTTCCTGAAAATTAATTAAATAAGATCTATGTTTTTGGATGGTTAATCTTTGGCTAATAGTAATATTTACCCAAATAAAATACTTTAAAAAAAACCAACCTTTTTCAGTGATGAATGACTGTTTACAATCCTATACATACAAAATGTGCAAATACTAGCCTTTAATTAAAAAGGAGCAAGAAAAAATATGAGTCTACATTGAGATGAGAAAAGCATCTGATTCTAAGTTTTCAGACACTTCCAAAAATATTTTCTGTCTGTAAAACTATGGACACTGAACAAAACTAGGTTTCACCGTGTCTGAGATAGTCATAGCTTTAATGTAGGTAATTAAAAATATATGTGGCACGTCGTGAGAAAACCGGTCTTAATGCATGTGCGTAAAGTGTTGTCCCGGATTAGCCTGTGCAGTCAGCACAGGCTAATCCGGGACGGCACTTTCCGCTTTTATGGTAATTTCTGTTTCAATGAAGTCTCTTCTAAACATATATCCACTGTTGGCGGAAAGTGCCATCCTGGATTAGCCTGTGCAGACTGCACATGCTAATCCGGGACGACACTTTACGCACATGCATTAAGACCGGTTTTCCCACGACGCGTCTCATATTGACTTTTGAGCCAAAATGAAACAATCTTGGTGGTACAACATGAACAAAATAGTCAAATAAACTAAGTAACAAAAATCCTCAATTTCTAACTGATTATTGTGCCAATACATTTATGATCATTACATCAAGTCATCAACAAATACAAAGTACTGGTAATCTCAGTCTGTAATGAGTTTCAAATGCACCCGCTACCTATCAGATTCAGACATTTTTAGTGGAAGTCTTGTAAATGTAGAGAGAAACTATATTAATAATTATATGGAGCTTCAAGAGTAAAAATGTGATCTGTAATACTGTTTATAAAGTGATTATTTTATGAATTTAGGAATGGGTCTGGTACTCTACCAGGTCCTATTGGACTTCATTAGTAGTCCTGTACATTAGTAACAATATTTTAAAACATCCCTTATAACATGTTCAGCTGTGTCATTTTTTTGACTGAAGTTGACTCGTTGTAAATTCGTTGTCAAGGAAGCCATGTTGTCACATCAGAATAGGTGATAATTTTAATTATCATCAGCATTATCCATATAGAAAACAAAAAGTCAGTAACGTCAATTCACAGTTCAACCATTTGTGGTTTCATTTATGTGTATTCCCCTGGTACTTGTTCTGCCACACTAATTTCAAGAGGTTGTGATTAGATTTGAAAAGGTGAACAATCTCTTGCAAAACTTTGTAAATCTAGGAATGATTGATTGTAAGTGTCGGTATTATTTCTGGAATAAGTACAGTGTCGTACAAATAGTTTATATAAAAATATTGGATTTAGCTTATTTAACTGCAACTTCAGTTCTCCATTAGTACTACAGGATTAAACCGTATAAATAATTCTGTAGCATTTTATTGTGCTTCTTTATCTGAACTGAATATTGTTTCAAACCAACAATTACTGCTACATGTATATCATGCTTTTTGTCTAAACTTTACTTGTAACATTGTTCTTGTAACTTTTTCCCAGTTGATCCTTTGTTTCGTATGTATGATTTTGACTTTTAAATTACATGTTTTCTTTCTGTTTTTTAGGCTCTGAAACATCTGTTTCAGTGGACACAACAATACAAAAACATGACAGCACAACTGGGTAAAATCATTTTAAATACATTATTTACATGTATAATTTAGATTTGATTCATCATGTTGATAAACTTATGTATAAAAAGAAGTGTCAAAGAATTACTGAGGATTTCCCCCCCACCTTTTGAGCAGCACCCTGTTGGTTTTGTTTCTCGGATTATGAATCTTTTTCTAGCATTATGGAACATAACAACATATGAGGCGTGCCGTAGGAAAACCGGGCTTAATGCATGTGCGTAAAGTGTTGTCCCTGATTAACCTGTGTAGTCTGCACAGGCTAATCCGGGATGACTCTTTCCACTTTTGTGGTATTTTCTGTTTCAAGGAAGTCTCTTCTAACATAAACCCACTGTAGGCGGAGAGTGTTGTCCCGGATTAGCAGGGACGACACTTGACGCACATGCATTTAGCCCGGTTTACCCATGGCACGCCTGAAATATATTTTTGGATTGAATTCAGGTGTGTAAATGACGCGTTCTTTGTTCCAGTGGTGGCTGCCCGAGGGACAAGCGTCGCCGGGAACATAACGACAGCGAGAAGAAGCGCAAAGAACAAATAAAAGCATGTATTTGCAGGATGGGAGAGTTGTTACCACCATCATATATCACATCAGAGCGACATGTGAGTTGATGTGCATGTTATTTAAATGGTTAATTTGTTTCATTGAGTTGTTATCCAGTTTAGTGTTTATCGGTACTGGTATACTCAAGAAGTTAAGTAATACTTTTTTAAATCGCTAATTTTTCTTGAAGTATACGTTTTTTTTTTCATACAACATGTATATTTATGCTTTTTAATATTTTTAGTTTATATAAGTACATACAAGGTACTTTGAAATACTGGTAACCCAACTTTACAACACCAACAAATGATTGCAAATAGTGAGTGGTGTGAGTGATGTAGAAAATCAGTACATGTTAAGGTAGTAACAATCTGAATGTAAGTCTTATATGATCCTCACATTAATAGTTTATGTTACCATGATATTTTTCCCTTATATAAATATAAATACATGTATATCAACTCAGTTAATCTTGTGGCAATTACAATACAATTCTATTTCAGGATAGTTTCTATATTTGCTGTCTGTATGTTCTTGTAATATATGATGAATGTCTGTATTCACGTGTTAATTTTCAAGGTTTGCTTATTTCAGAGCACGCTGGAAATAGTGGAAAAGTCGTTGGCCTATATGAGAGAACTTAAAGAGGCTCGGACAAAATTTGGAGGTGAACATTTATTGTTTTGATTGTGAAGTATGTTATTGTAATTAGTGATTTTGAAATGGAAATGGTGGTGAGACATATATAATAAATAATTTTAAGCAAGGAATATTTTCCTATAGTTAAGGAACATCACATGGTAAATTGGTAATTTGTAGACATACACCATGTAAATAAAAAAATGACGATATCAGTGAATTATTTAGGTTACATTCAAACATATCATTAGCTAAGCACGTAAGCAAGTTATTTAGCAAGTTGTTACTAGTATTTAATGAATGAAATAATATGGTTTTGTGGTCTTTATTTAACAGT
Organism: Congeria kusceri; assembly: GCA_027627225.1. Lineage (NCBI taxonomy): Eukaryota > Metazoa > Mollusca > Bivalvia > Myida > Dreissenidae > Congeria > Congeria kusceri. The sequence goes on from CM051030.1 coordinate 42,883,305, forward strand.
TAAAATGTGATAAAAGGTTTCCATGTTAAGACTCATTCAAACAATGCATCTTAAAGCCTAATTAAAACATGCCAAAATATATAAAATAAAATAAAAAATGAGAAGTTGACTGACAGTGTGTTACATTTTGTAGTCACAGAGGAAACTTTACAAGAGGAACTTGGGCAGCTGAGATCGGAGAGAGACAAATACCTGGACATCATCAAAGCAGCTGGTAACACATTTCACACCAAATCGTTCGCTCATCGAAACCACTTCCATTATTAATGTTTTATGTACACTAGAAAGCACTCAGAGGGATCAGACCTCCGACAAGGCAGATCATTCCACCCATGTGTTGTGCAATAAATGAGTTACATGTACCAGTATGCAGCATAATGTGGCAATTTGCCCTGTCTCCTTATAATAAAGAATCATTTAAACGAAAGTCCAAGATCCAGACAGTGATTCAGATCACCATGAAAATAGAATGATTTAAAATCATTAGCCCATTTCCAACCTTGTCAGAAAATTGCATGTTAGACACTAATAACTTAAAGCTGCGAACTAACAAACAAACCATTGGCATCAAAAACACATACAGTTATTATTTGTGTGTCTGATAGTTACATTAAATGGACTGGATATAAATAAATTAACATAAGTCATTGAAACACCCAACAGCGTTTATGAAGGTGATACTGGTAATGATCATGTAATTTCATTTTATTTATTGTTTACCTTAATGTTCAAGTTCTTCAGATAAAGACTGTGTTTGTAAGGTAATTAGTTAAAAATGAACATGTTTATTGTAGGACTGTCTACGGAAACTTTGCCAACCAATGGGGTGAGTTCCACTACTGATGTGAAGGCAGAAAGCCCCAAACCGCTGAAGTCAAAATCGAAGAAGAAGAACTCTGTCAGCTCCCAGCTTCAGCAGATGCAAGACAAACGAGACAAACTGCAGCAACAGGAAATGATCTCATCCTCTGTGTCAGCTTCAGAAGACGGGTTGGGCAACATGCCCCCCGGTTCTATGATGAACATGGCCTCCGGTCCGGGATTCATGAACAGTCCCATGTTTAATCCCATGATGATGCAGGCCGGGAACCAGTTCATGATGCCAGGAATGTTGGGAGGCGGGAACCAGATGATGCCAGGCATGGGCATGATGGGACCGGGTGTTGGCCTCCCAGGAATGCAGCAACCAAACAGCAATGGCAGCATGACGGCACATACCCCAAACAGCAATGGCTCGCAAGGGGACGGAAACATGAATCGTTCAATGGAGGAGAATGATGCAGGCCTCCTACAGCTGGCCATGCAGGATGCAGGCATCACTCCCAGCAGTGGCAACCAGCAGAATTCCTCCTCTTCATTGACCCCTTCTATGGCAGACACACAGGAAGCAGAATCTTCCTGCTTGTCTCAAAATAACCCGTTGCAAACGTTAGCACATGTTGCTACAAGCAATCACGAGATGCTGACGGATGGCTTGACCTCTGGCGACTCACAGAACAACCAATCTGGTTCAAATACACAAATGTCCTCAAATAATCAGACAGTTTCGCTGTCCGCCAGTGGAACCATGATGCCAAACATGATTCAGACTGGTAACCAGTCTATGCTTGGTGTGCCAGGTATGGGGAACCAGGGACCCCAACAAATGCAGCAGATAATGTTCATCAATGAGCAGGGCATTCCAATGATAGCCCAAGTGCCTGTGGGCTTTGATCCAAACAATCCAAATATGACACAAAAACAGGGTATTATCCAAGGCCAAAATCAGTCCGGCATGATGAAAGATCATCAGTCTGGTATTGACCAGAATGCACTTGCAATGGCTCAGCAGCATGCAGTTCTTCAAAGCCAGATGATGAGCCAAGGTAGTGGTGCCAGTTTTCAGAGCATGATGCAGCAAGGTTTGATACAAGGAAACCTTATTCAAACGCCCAGTGGACAAATCTTGCAACAGATCGGACCGCAACTGCCAGGTCAAGGCCAGTTTATTAGCATGAACAGTCAAGGTCAGAGTATCATGGTTGCCGGGCAACAGGGCCCAATGACCTTGAACACAATGATGGGTCAGCCAAACCAGTTGCCATCTGCTCTAATTCTGCCTAACGGTCAGATAGTTCCCGTGGTAACCAATCCAGGACCTCACGGGGGTATGCAGGGACAGATGCCAAGGATTTCAGGTCCTCATATACAAACAGGTTAGATATGATTGTATTTTCTCAACTACCGGTATGTTAGTGAGCAAGAAAACGTTCTCATTCTTAATGTCTTTGAACAGAATGGCCTTTGCAAAAGAAAATGATAGCAACTTAATGCAGGGTTCATTCATGGCATTCCAAAAAAGATTTTTTTAGCCAAATTTATGACATTTAAATCCTGCTCATTGTGTGCAATGTATGAGTAAGTTGTAGCTGAACAGAATTTTCCTTAGCCAAATGTTTACATTTGAGCTGTTGTCTAAAATGTTAAATGGAAAAGATAGCCCTGGAGATTCATTTTGTGTGAAGTTGTCAATTTTGCATGGAAAAGTTTAATAGGCAATGCCTAAATAATAAAATAAAGCTCTCAAGGTGTAGGTTTAAATTTTATATTCATGTGTGTCTAGCTAATATAGTCAAGTGGCTCATACTCTTGTTTGGTATGGCCCCTCAGGTCCAGATGGTCAGCTGATGTCTGGTCCGAGCAGTCAGGGCCTACTGATCCCGGCTACTGCAAGCACCGCTGCGTCCCTCAGTACCAGTGTGATGCCAACGTCCGCCATCCAGAGTGTCATGACTACCCAGATCCAGGTATCTTGGTTACCAGTAGTACCATATTTTTTTCCTTAATCTCCATTAAACTAGAAAAATAATACATTTTCACAAAATTCATTATTTAAACTAAAAAATAATACAGTACATTTACCAGTACACAATTTGATTAAAGTGGTGTTAATACTTTGTTTGTTCTTGAAGTAAAGCACCATGGTGGCCTCTTACTTTCAGTTGTTCTCTAGTTGTTATTATTATATAGGTAACATTTTCAATGCTTGAATACAGATGTCACATGACTACACCACAAAATCTGTCACCAGCTTTAACTTTACTTGTTTAACTTGACTCTAGTCTTGAGTACCAATAGTTACATTCACCTTTTAATTGAGCAGTTTGTAACCTGTTTGAACTGAAAATGTTCTTTCCGTCTGTTAACAGGGTTCAAGTGTGCCAGCTCAGAAGACCATCTCCTCTTCCCATGTTGGCTCCATGCCAAGTCTAGCCCACTCTGCAGCACAGCCTAAATTGGTTGCTGGTACTCCGGGACTGGGTGGAAATCTGGTAGGTTCTGGCATTGCTTTCCACTCCATTATGGCCTATCTTGACACATGCTTGTTAAAGGAACTTTTTCACCAATTTTCGTGTTTTTATGCCCCCGGCATCTTGATGCGGGAGGCATATAGTGATTGTCCGTCCTTCCGTCCATCAGTGACAAGGTTAAGTAGATTTACTGTTTCGTCTAGCACCAACATCGCTTTCTACAACACTTTGATACTAACACAGTTGTTGCTTATGACCATTCCCTATCCACTCATATCACCCAACCTCACTTTGACCTCGATCTAATTTGCACTTCAAATGGGCTGTTTCTTGTTTAAATAGATTTTACCATTCGTCTGGCACCAACACCGCTTGTTACAACACTTGGATACTTACACAGTTGTTGCTTATGACCATCCCCAATCCACCCATATCACCCAACCTCACTTAGACATTGACCTTGAACTAATTTGGACTTATAATAATTCAAAAGTGCCATTTCTTGGTTAACTAGATTTTACCGTTCTGTCTAGCACCAACACCTCTTACTACAACACTTGGATATTTACACAGTTGTTACTTATGACTGTTCCCAATCCACCCATATCACCCAACCTCACTTTGACCTTGACCTAATTTGGACTAAGAAATGTGGTAAGTCTGCACCAAGCGGGGGCATGTGTGTTTATCAAACACAGAATCTTGTTTAAAAATGTCATTTAATGTCTTGAATGAAAAAACTCAAGCAGTTGGACTAACCAAACACAAGTATTACATAAAGAAAAAAATAATCATAAAAATGGGACGGAACCTACAACCGACAGGATAAAAAATCGGCCACACTAACCACTCATCCATTCTGACTTGCATTTATAGCGGTGTATTTTCAACGCTATGTAATTGATACACGTTGTCCAAAATACATATGAAAAGCGTTACAAACGCTTTATAATTTTATCCATTTCAATTGACAATTTTTAGCTCACCTGAGCAGGAAGTGCTCGGTGAGCTATTTGTATAGGGGACCTCTCCGGCGGCGTCTGTTGTCTGTATGTCGTCAACAATTTGGACCGTTATCGCGATAAAGACTACATTTTTTATTCAGTCTTGACCTAACTTGCACAGTTTGTGTATGACCATAAAATATCGGATTGGATTGTCATTGGGTCAGATCACACCAGTAACACCAGAGTTATTGCCCCTTTTTCATGCAAAAAAAAGTGCAAAAATGCCCTTTTCCAACGTATAGACTTTATTTTCCATCCCATCTTAACCAAACTTTCCCAGTTTGTGTATGACCATCAGATCTCAGCAGACGCCAAATTAGCAAGATCGGACCAGAAATACCAGAGTTACTGCCCTTTGTTTGTGAAAACAATATGCAAAATGGACATTATTCAGGATAGAGACTTCATTTTTCATCCAATCTTCACCAATCTTGCACAGTTTGTCTATGACCATAAGATTAAAGGTCAAGTCAAATATAAGCAAGATCGGACCAGAAACACCAGAGTTATTGCCCTTTGTTTGTGAAAAAATATGCGAAAATGGACATTATTCAGGATAGAGACTTCATTTTTCGTCCAATCTTCACCTATCGTGTACAGTTTGTCTATGACCGTTAGACTACAGGTGAAGTCGAATATAAGCACGATCGAGCCAGAAAAACCAGAGTTATTGCCCCTTGTGTTTGGAAAACAACATCAACAAGTTATCAATTATTGGCTTGCACACACGATTTTTGATTCAATGTTGACCAAACTTACACAGTTTGCGCATGACCGTAAAAATTGATTGATAAAATTTGATTGCCAACAGTTGCAAGACTTGCATGCAGTTATTTGTACATGCAACATTGATGTCTTCAGAGCCTGCATTAACATCATTTATCATCATTGGACAGAAAATTATCCAAAAAAAAGCAAAACTTTACCTTATAGCACAGCCATGGCAATTAGCGCATTGCAACTAGTTCTCCAAAACTGTTTGCGAAAAAGACATCAAAATCTGCTGTTTCTGCATTTTTCAGAATTGTCAATGACTAAATGAAAAAGGGTCAGATAAGAATATAGAGAAAAATGATTTGTGAACCATTAGCAAAAAAACGCACATCCACTACCCAACTCATACTTCAGTTAGCCCATGGCACTAACCGATGTTTTAAACCAAATAGATCCTATCCCCCTCTGCGTATTGTTCAGATACCTTAATTTTCAAATCGGTCATAAGAGTATGTTCTTCATCTGTACCAGTTCTCAGGTGAGTGCTTTGGGCCATCATGGCTCCTTGCTTCGATAAGTTATAGAAAACAACCCCTTCCTCTAAGTGGTCACTGAGACATAGTTGATAGCTCAGTATAATTCTTTCAACAATTAAGACATGAAGTAATATAATCAAAATTGCTCAACAAACTGAGTCTTTGTGATAATGATCTGATTATAAATGGACAATCTGCTGCTGCTTTCAGTTAGGCTGGTTGTCCACATAACATGTTCACAAGTTTGAATTGTATAGGATGATGGTTAGACTATAAGGACATTCACTTATTTTCCATTTTACTTAAATCTTTAATTTGGTTTAGGTAATTTCCTCTTGAATAGTTTCTGAAATTTCACCCCTGTATACATAATTATGATGAATCTGTTTAGCTGTGTATATTATAGATATATTTTGCACCTTCATATTTCAGATTGGTGTTCAGACAGGTGGCAAGCAGGCCCCTATCCTGATCAGCCTACCAATCAATGGGCAGCCCACCACTGTGCTGCTGGACCCCACGACAATGCAGGTGCTGGGAACCGTGAATGCCCAGCAGACCAACCAACCCATGGCAACCAGCCTCGCTGGCATGGCAACCACCTCCATCACCAGTCAGGCGCCCACTTCTGGACCGAACTTACCGAGCACTGTAGGAAGCAAGAAAAATTGCAAAAACAATGCTAATCAGAGAGCAATATGCCCCAAGCCTCTTGGGCCAGATGGGCTTCCGTTGCAAAGTACTCCAGCCAAGAAAAAGAAGCCATCAAAGGCAAGCTCAAAAACAAAGGAAACAGCTCAGGCGGACTCGCTGTCAGACACATTGCAGATACAGATTCCTGAATCTACCACTGACCCAGAGAGTACGTCTGCAATCTCATCAGAATCAACAGATATTCTCGCGAAAGCTGCAGAGTCCATTTTCTCCTCGCCTACGGGAGAGGTGGCCTCTGTGGGTGGTTTCTACAACCCTGCAAATGAAGATAATCCGTTGCACATTGACACTGGTGTTTCTGAACTAGAGGACGACAGGAATGGATCGAAACAGTTCAAAAAGGTTGTGCGTAGCTCAAATTCAGTGACTGAAAGTGTTGTAAATTCAGTGGCAGGCGAGGGAAAATCTTCAAACGTTTGTATGAATGGCTCAAAGGTTGTGATGGCATCACAAGTTGTGATTAATACAAGTATGGCAAATGCTGATAATGTAACTTCTCTATCCAATACACTAGAAGAGATTGCAGGTCTGGAATTTGAAGATATGAGTGACAACTTTGGTCAGTCAATGATCAGCAAATCTCAGACTGATTCCTCTGCCAGTGGCATGGATAAAAATGAACAAAAGAAGACAAAGGCTTCAAAAAGCAATGACAGTAAGAAAGAAAGTGGTGCCAAATCAAATAAGAGTTCGACCTCAAAATCCAAAACAAAGAAAAATACTGAAGGTGAAAATAATTCTTTAATGGATGTTGATAAATTGGACACAGATTCACAGATGGATATTGAAAGTACATTAATACATATCCCAGAAAATATGACATTTAGTGAAAACGATCTGTCCGATGTCTTAGATCAAGTTGAACAGTTTGGAAATAACGGTGTAGACAGTCTAAGCACAAAACTGTCCAAGAAATCAAAAACGAAAAGAAGCAAGGCGTCAGAGAGTGAAAATGAGCCAAATTCAAAGAAGCGAAAGAGTGGTAAAGAGCCTGCCAAGGAGATAAAGCCAGCTGCTCCACCTCCACAGAGAGAGCTGCTAAGTATGCCTGCAAATCTGTCGGTGTACGACTTTGAGGACTCCGTGGACATAGTGCCATCTCTCCTGCCTCTGAACAACAAGGACTTCAGCTCCAGTGGCCCTGGTACACCAACAAAACCAGACCTGCAGAAGGTAGACCCTAAAAATAAGTCGAATTCGTCAAGCAAAAGTAAGAACAGTGCACAGAAAAATGCTAATGTTTTGAAGGGTGGTAAAATTTCAAGTTCAAAAGATGACCCAAGTTCTCTGGCAGTTGATGTGCAAGATAAGGATTCTGAGAAGAAACAAGATAAAGATAAAAAGGTTGAAGGAATGGTTAAGACTAGTTCATCCGGTTTGAAAGTATCAGAGACTTTGCACAGCATGCCAGAAAATGACACAACAACCAGTCTCTTTGGATACCCTGTTCCAAAGAAAATTCAGCACGTTGATATGGCTGGGAGACAGAACAAGATGGCAGCCCAGGTTTCTCCTAAACCCAGCCCTCAAGCCAGCGTTCCCATGGCTTCACCTAAACAGAATCTGGTCTCACCCAAAAGTACTTGCAATGTTGTGTCTCCATATCCATCACGACCGTTCTCACCAGAACTGGTGTCACCGAAACTTAGCATTGTTTCTCCAAGTCAAGTTATTATGTCGGCCAGTGAGAGCATAGGTGCATCGCCAAAACAAACACTCAAAGACACTTCACCATTAAAGAAACGTTCTCCGCCAGATAAAAATAATAAAGTTAGTTCATTAAGTGCCTTAAATATGTCACCGGTTTTGGACCATGTCAACAATATGCCTTTATCATCTAAACAAAATGATAATGCTAGGCAGTTACCGAATGCCTCTGTTCAAAGTCAGTCTATGGGAGTAATAACTTCTACCAAAAATACAACAAGTAATGATATGAACAAGAATTCAGTTCAGTCTTCTTACAATAATATGAATGATAAAAATCTCACTGATATGAAACAGAGCAATGCCTCAAACTCTGGAACTCACAACTTAAGCACTGCTAGTGCCATGCCTCACCAAACCATGAGGACTACACCCACTAACATGGATCAGCCCTTTAACCCTAACATGAACATCAATCAGACACCCAGATCTAAATCCTCTGTAAACTCTTCCCAGAGCGGCAGGTATGGTCCTTCCTTTGCCAGTGAAGCCAATTATGGCCAAATGTCTGGCATGAATCGCTCAATGCCAAAAGATACTGGTGTGGGAATTAACAACTATTCTGCCCCATATTCTGCTGAGTCACTTTTTAATTCACAATCGGACAAGGTCATTAAATCTCCTCCAAATGTCAATATCTCTACTCTAAACCAGCCAAAGCCAGACAACCCAATGTCAAAGGTGCGAAACAACACATACTCAGTAGACAGCTTCGTTCAGTCCAGTCGTGAGAGGCCTGATTCGCTGACTACACATGCAGGTCTGATGTCAGGGGCAGATTATCCCAACCCGACAACTGACCTTGCACGACTCCAGAATGAGAGTTCTCCTGATGGCTTCCATTTCACCAACATAGGTCTGAATCTTCCTCCCATCACCAGCACAGTTGGGAACTACATGGATAACACATCTAACACACCAATTAATAACTCCTCATCATTTTCTTTCTCACTTTCTTCAAGCTCAAAAACGGTTTCATCAAGCTCAAGCGGTCTTGGTCAGCACCAGTTCCCACCATTTTTTCCTCCAGTCCTGTCTTCGGCTTCCAATACTCCTTCATCTCAAACTGGCATCCCATCGTCACTGCAGAGCATGGACATGTTTGATAACAGAACAAGTGATGCACTGCAGAGGAACAGGCATCCCTCTGTGAACACAATGACCGGTGGTGATAATTCTCACATGAACAGGGAGGGCCTCCCACACTCAGACAAGGCTCCTGCCAGCATGTCGGATAACTCATCAGGCAGCCAGAATGACAAACCCTCGTGTAGCAAGCAGAAGCTGCCTAAAGCCTCTGGTCCTGCCACAATTCAGGAATCTTTCCCTTTCAATAGTTCAAGCTCAGCCCATGACCCAAATTTCTTCCGAGACACCCAAATGAAATCAAATGTTGGTAAAAGTCCAAATGAGCAAATGCGGAAGCCTCCATCCCAGGATAAATCCATGGACATTGCATCACAATCTTCACGATCTGGATCCCAGGATAAGAGGGCCAGTAACATGGACAGGTCACCACAGATGATGAATCACCCCCAGTCATATTATTCCTCCACATACCAGCCTTCCAAGTCTTTAACAACGCCCCCATTACACCACCCCCTGGGAATGTTGGGCTCAGAAGACCGTGGTAGAAACTTGACTAACAGATCACCATACGAGCCACCATTCCCACTTCCGCCTGCATCTCAAGGCTTCAACTCCATGGGGCCTGGCTTCCCTAATCGTTTTGACAGCAGCCTGTCTAGTTTCAGTCGTGACAACTCTGGCACACAGCCCCTCAGCCATACCCCTGTCAATGCCAGTGGTAGGAAGTCTGCCAACGCCAACCAGCTGCCTGCTCAGACAAGTGTTGTTAAGCCTCCCCAGAAGCAGTCTGCCCCGCCCCTGGTTCCCATGGGAGGCCCCCAACAGACCCCCTCCCAAGCCTCACTTCACCCGACCCCACCCCAGTCTCACAGGGCAACCACACCTCATAGCAACAACCCATCACAATCTGCTTCCAGTCATTCACAAGTAAATCAGTCCAGACCATCCAAGCAACCCTCAAGAAGTGGTAAGCATCCTACATCTAAGAAGTCAAAAACGATGCCATTTATGGAGGTGGATAGCAACTTGTCCAATTCCATTTTTGAAACAAACCGAAGCATGACTCCTTTTTTCCAGTCTATGCAGACCTTGTCACCGCAGTCACGTGCTATGCAACACGAGGGTACGCCGTTTCAACCGGGCAATTTCTTCGGCCTTGCTTCACGCTTCCCGAACTCAAATACTCCTATGCCAAAAAATTCCGAAATTGGTACTCCATTTGGAAACCCATTGTTCCCTCCAAGAGGGGCACAGAATGGTCTTGGTCTGAATTTCCAGCCAGGCTTTGGTATGAATATGAATCCTCTTCATGGGAACCATGGAAATGCTCCACAGTTCACACCCCACACTGCACCTCACATGGCAAACTTTAATTTGAATAACTTCCTGTCTGAAGGACCGTCACAAAATGAGTCTTCCCTTCCGATATCACCGATAAAGTTTGGTCACACCAATTCTATGCTGCAGCATCAAGGTATGGACCATAATGCAATGCGACATCATCACCAATACAACGGAGGTCACCCAGGGGTCATGTCTATAAATAGCATTCTAGGATCCAATCACCATGGCTTTGATGGCAGAATGAACACATCAATGGCTGGCCCCTTCCATAGCCACAGTCACCCCTCATTTATCCCTCCTCTGAACTTCTCTATCCATGATCATTGAGTTCATTTCCCCTTGTAAAATGTTCCATACCTCAAAAGTAAGATGATCAAGTGTTCTGAAAAGTTTGCTTGTTTTCTGAATTTTATGCCTGCATTACATTAAAGCATTTGATGATTTGTTATGAAGTTAATGTGCTTTAGTTGGATTTTAACTTACAAAATGCTGAACTGGTGTTTTCATTATTAACCTATTGTGAACTAGTACATGTAGTTCTGTAGTGCTATAATATGTTACTGTACACGATTTTATCAGTGCCTTTTCTGTGTACGGCTTTTTATTGAGAACAAATCTTTGGTTGTTGACCTGTAACTTTGTACATGAATGTGTGTTTACTCGTTTGTATATCAAGTACTGATGTTTCGATAGTTGTACACAGGAAAAGCATTGTTTGTTTTATCTTGATCATCATTTCAACACTTACCAATGCCTGGACGTGTCGTATAAATGGCTTGTACATTATTTCTGTGCAGGCAGGAAGGAAACTTGAATTTTGGCTATGATATATTGTTTTTGTGATGTTAGTTACATTTTGCATCAAATTGACACGAATGTTCTTATTATCAAGAAAGCCTTGACCTATTTTCCATACATTTCATTTGGAATTTGGAAGTAGTGTCCCAGTTGTTTCAACTGGCAGTTTGTGCAAGTCCTTGCAATATCTGTAAGTCATTCTACCCAGTGATACCTATGTAGCAGGGACCTTATTCAATATCTGTAAGTCATTCTACCCATTGATACCTATGTACCAGGGACCTTATTCAATATCTGTAAGTCATTCTACCCATTGATACCTATGTACCAGGGACCTTATTCAATATCTGTAAGTCATTCTACCCATTGATACCTATGTACCAGGGACCTTATTCACAAAGCTCCTTAAAGAAAACTTAAGTAAATTTCTTCAATTCATGAAATTCCTTAGATCTATGGCTATTTCATGTATATGTCTTTTTACATTATAATGTTTCATATTAGTATTGTTTGGAATGTTCATATTTTACCCTTTTGCAAATAGAACACATTGGATATTGCATAGAAAATTTTATCCGAAGTTTTCGCTTAAATACTACTTAAGTTAGGATTTCCCTTAGGAGCTTTGTGAAAACCGGCCCAGGCCTGTGGGTAATTGTACTGGTAGTTGGTAGGTGTGAGCGAGCTACGTGTGCCATGTCTTTGAAACATTCCTGGAAATTGTATCTTTTATTGTACTATAGAAATGTCTATTTTAAAGCCTTCAGAGTTTGACATTTTAAGTTTGTATGTTCACATAATTAATGACAATGCGTAATGTATGTACACGACACATGTAGTTCTTATAGAGGAGCCAAACTGTAGCAATTGTAACCTGTAGATTTGTCCAGATATTTGTATAGATATTATTTGAAAATTGTTTATTTCCTTATAATTAAAGGAATACTAATGGTGCTAATTTTAGTGTGTTTGTATTGTGTTTGCATTTACAACTTCTTGTAAATAGTAAAATGTAGTATTTTTGTCTTGGTAACAGTTTCCATGGGAAAGAATTCATGAGTTGGATAATCATATCACATTATAAAGGGGATATAACAATGGCACAAATGCTTCTCTCTTGTGCTTTTGCTTGATAGTAACTTGTTTTGCATTATATAGATGAACAAATGTTAATAGATAATTAAAATGTATTAAAACTACATTTATCACTGAGATTTTTGTCTTGTTTTTATTTTTTAATAGTCATGCCATAATTATGTACCATTGATTATTTGAAATGTTTGTGGGGTACATGCTTTAAGGTGTTTGGCAGTATGTGCTTCAGCTTTCATCATTGGTTTTATTTCCATGACAGACATTGTTTATTGAATACAATGGGTAGGCTTCCATTTTTCTTGATCCTCCATTCAGTCACTCATATTATGCCATTATTGAAGAGTCGTCTTATACTTTGTAAAAAAAAAATTGTTGTTCAGTAGCTGAGGGGTTTCAACCTCCTGTTTATGAATGATTATGAAGGATAGCTAATTGAATTATCTTGTCATGTTATACATGAATTATAATTAATGCCACTTTAAGGATGGCTGTAACTTGTCCATTTCAGCATGCTGTTTTCAACTTCATCACTGTAAATTAAGAATGTTAGTGCTGTTATCTCGTGAAACACATATTATTATAAAATATACATGTAATGCTTTAATTTCAAACTTGCTTTTTACAGAAATATTCACATGTGCTATGTTTACTTTAGAATAGCATTTTTGTGTTCATCAAACTTATAATAGAATAATATAATGAATAAAACCTTATATGTAGAATATATTTTGGTGTAAAAAATGCCATTCATGATAGTTTTTTTTATTTTATCTGGTATAGGAAAAAACAGTTTTATGTATAATTTAATTTATATGTTACTGACTATCTATCAGTCGTTTCTGTATCAAGTGTTTTGCTGGTATCTGTATAAAATCAAGAGATCTCTAGCATGCTGTACAACTTCATATAAAATCTTTGTACCAACTGCTTGGCTGACCCTGTCATTACCACATTTACATATGTCGGCACATTAGAATTATGGCTAGAATAATTTTTTCTTTAAGAAAACCATACATATTATTATGAAATTTACTCTTTTTTTCAATAAAGTAAGAAGGCTTAAGGAATTTTCAGCCAGGCTGAATCCTGTAGTAGGTCTCAAATCATATTTGGACAAAAAATCCATAAAATAAAATGATATTTGAGTGTTTATGTGTTAAGATCTTGTGATATTATCATTATGTTTTGACAGTGTGGGTTAATTGTGCATTTGTTTTTAAGATGACATGTTTTTACTGAAATTTAATTAGTTGCACATTTTCTGTGATTTTATGTTACCTGTCCCTTTTTGTTCACTTTTGTTTTATTGTAAATGCTTCTTTCCAAAAACATATCTCGGTGTTTAACTTTCCAGGTATTGCATCGATTATTTCCTTGTTTTCAGATCTCTACCTCCATTTTGTTCTCTGTTGCATTGCTTTAGATCTTTGTCTTTTCAGTTGTTTAAATTTTAACAGCTAGTTACTGTTAAGTAGTTACTTTAGAGAGCTGAAGTGTAGACATTAAGTTTTTTATTTATTGTATTTTTCTTAATACTTTTGCAAATTAAAAATGTATGCCATGCAGATTTTAGATTGACTGGAATATTAAAAGTGCTACTAGTATGGTCCTGTGAATTGTCAAATTTCTGGGTATATTTTTCCAAATTTGGTGAATGATTTACATTTTGATAAAAGAACTTAAATGAGCCGAGTCGTGGGAAAACCGGGCTTAATGCTTGTGCGTAGTATCGTCCCGGATCAGCCTGTGCAGTCCGCACAGGCTAATCCAGGACGGCACTTTCCGCTTTTATGGTATTTTCTGTTTCAAGGAAGTCTCTTTAAAAATAAATCCACTGTAGGCGGAAAGTGCACGGTCACAGGCTAATCCGGGCTGACACTTTACGCCCATGGATTAAGTCCGGTTTTCCCATGACACGCCTCATATATATCTACACTAGAAATAAGCCTGCTTTAGAGGGACATTACCTCACCATAGTTATTGCCCTTTGTCCAAATTTTCACAAAGAATTTTGTGTCTTGATCAAAATAACCCTGGCTGTTTTGAATCACAATTAGGAAAAATGCCTACCATGCATCCAGTAGAATTGGCCATATTTGTAATATTTACTTATTTTCTTAATCAGTATTTGGCAACAAATGCCAATCAATCGAACATTTGCAGTGTATTACAGTTTTCACAAGACAAAGTAGCTCTTTCATTGGTTATTGTTTATGAGTTGGCAATATGTTTATGGGCCAGTAGAAGGTTGATCTGTTTTTGTCACCATTGTCAAGTGTTGTTTTGTGTTCACAAATAGTGGTCCTGTAGTGTGTCAGGATGCTGGCAACAGAGTTTGCCATTTTGTGTAGACTGCAAATATATAAAAATTGCCTAGAACCTTTTGAGTCAAATTCAAAATGTAGCATCTGCTTAGGAAAAGATCTTAAACAAAATAGCAAGGTACCCTGCACCCTGCTCCTTTTCAGTTTGAATCCAATTTTCACCAAACTTCATGAAAATGTTTGTGGGCATAATATCTCGGCCACATTCAATAATCAGCCAAATTTCCCTAGGAATAGTGAAGTTATTGCCCTTTAATTCTCTAAAATTGGCCTATTTAGCCGTTTCTGTTCTCTAAATCCAATAGTTGATCATCAGATCTTCAATTCACTTGGTGAAAATCTTTGTGGGCATAATATCTTGGGCAGGTCCGATTAGCAACCTAATCTTCCCAAGAACTGCAGAGTTATGGTCCTTTATTGCTTTTAACCTAGAGGGGGGCATGACTGTTTTACAAACAGCTCTTGTTTTTTATAGATTTAAATACAGATTTAAGTAACTGTTGCACTGACTTTCAAGCACAAGAGGTTAAACATCCAGACATTGTTAAGTAAATAAGAATTGTCAAATTACTGTGCCAGCTTTTCGTTGCTGCACCCAATTCTGACCCTATTTAGTTCATACATCCACGCATATCACCAGCCTGTGGATTAACATAAGATTTGTAACATATTTCTATTAAAACTCGTTTGGGAACAAGATACAACAAATAAAAGTTAACGGGTCATGAAATAATTTAACATTCATCAATGTGTGTTAAGTAAAAGATATCAAATGTTAACATTTAACATGTCATAAACTGCTGGTTTATTGCTTACCAGATGTTTTGTTTAAATGTGTTATGTGGCTAACATGTACTCGGAAAATGTACCTTTTATCATGTACATGTAATAACTGTCTTTGTTTGCTTTATGCTTACATAAACTTTCTTTATGTTGACTATCACAGTTTTTTCCTAACACTATTCTTATTTATTTTGTTTAACATTATTCTTATTTATTGTGTTTCTATCTCTGTCAACCTAAGTAAAATAAGGTGTAGAATTGTTTTTATGTCCATTGATAGAACAATTACTTCATCATAACTCGTATGTGTAAAGACAGTTGTTGCCCATTTAACTAAAAATGCTGAGTTAAACCTCTTGAAAAAAAGTTTTAACAGACTTAACATGACAGTAATTTTAGTTCATAAAATGTTTCACACTTGGTATGAGATGTCTGTTCTCGTTGTAAAAGGTAACAATTACATACAAGTTCTTAAAGCTAATTAAATACATGTGATTTCTGATGTTTTTCGTATTTCATAATTACTGTTATTAATTCAACTTAAGGAATTGTTTTTATCCCGTTCACAAGGCAAGACCTACTTGTACAGTTGTTTTTATTCAACTTTTAGAACAAAATATGTCCTGTTTCATGTATGTATTTGCGGTAATTTATTTTACTGATATATCTTATATTGTAACTATTTGCTACACCTGTTTACATGTTCTGTCTGTCAATTTTCATTCACATGTGAGTGTAAGTTTTGAGTGATGCTGGCAATATCATCGAAGAAGTGTTATTTGAATTTTGTACATAGCTTTTTATAGGAGATTTTTACTTTGTACAGCACTTGTATATGGCTTAAGTTCATATTATATATTTTTCCATATGATTGTTACATGTAGTATCCAATATTTTGTTAGTAACTTCTGCTCAGCTGTGTTTTGTCCCATAAGCATAATGCTTTCAGTAAATATAGATCAGAATATTCACTTTGTGTGTTGTTATTTGTTACTATATGTGTCGGGATGTACCGTATGTGTCTGCAGTTTTAATGTTATGAAAACTTGTCCATCAGTATTTCTGTACATACATCCCAAAATTTTGTGGACTCAACTCTTTTTTAACTGCTTGGCAAATTTCGCTCAAACTTTCACAGTCGAAGAACCATTTTGTTTAGGTGATCGCAAAGGAAGAAATTTGGGGGCATCCATGTCTGTGACACATCTAGTTAATGATCAGTGTTCATTGTCACTTATGCAAGTTATGCACCAGAACCACCAGATGTTTATAATAGTTCACTTATGTAAGTTATGCACCAGACCCACCAGATGTTTATAATAGTTCACTTATGCAAGTTATGCACCAGACCCACCTGACGTTTATAATAGTTCACTTATGCAAGTTATGCACCAGAACCACCAGACGTTTATAATCACTTATGCAAGTTATGCACAAGAAACACCAGACATTTATAATAGTTCACTTCTGCAAGTAATTCACCAGAACCACCAGACATTTATAATAATTCAGTTTTGCAAGTTATGCACCAGAACCAACAGACATTTATAATAATTCACTTACGCAAGTTATGCACCAGAACCACCAGATGTTTATAATAATTAACTTATGCAATTTATGCACCAGAACCACCAGATGTTTATAATAATTCACTTATGCAAGTTATGCACCAGAACCACCAGATGTTTATAATAATTCATTTACGCAAGTTATGCACCAGAACCAACAGACATTTATAATAATTCACTTACGCAAGTTCTGCACCAGAACCACCAGACGTTTATAATAATTCAGTTATGCAATTTATGCACCAGAACCACCAGACGTTCGTAATAATAAGCAAATAAAAGTTGTGATTATCAGAAAATGTGTCATCTGCTTTGAGTAACAATGCATTCAACAATGTAAATTTATCCATTAATCTAGCATATTCATACTTATATTGGTTTCAACAAGTCATGTTGTAAGTTTAAAACCATTTTATTTATAGTTTACATATTCTGAAAATGAACCTTTTAATTGACACAGCGAATGACCTTGTCAGTAATTCCAAATTTGTACATATTGGTATGTATTACTCGATATATCCATCTCACACATAATGAAAACAACAAGTTTTCTGATTCTCGAAAACTGGCTGTAACTACAGCAAGTTCTGCATGGTTT
The DNA here is from genome assembly GCA_027627225.1 of Congeria kusceri. NCBI lineage: Eukaryota > Metazoa > Mollusca > Bivalvia > Myida > Dreissenidae > Congeria > Congeria kusceri. The sequence continues at coordinate 42,900,872 of CM051030.1, forward strand.
ATGTAGGACACGAGAATTATAGAACTGATGAATGTTCCCAGATGCCGCTGTGACCTATAATAGTGCACCTATCAATATTTTCCCCCAGGGGGGGAGCTGCGGGCAAACCCAGGGCAATTAGACTAATTGTAATTATTTAGGGTCCCCACCCTAGAGCCAAACATTTTTGTCTAAATCCCATCAATGGGGGATGCTTATTTGGTGTATCAACTGGCCCGGGGGCTAATATTACCAGGATCTAAATAAATACTGAACAGTCTATTTCCCGGACCCAGAATCATTCGGCGTGTCAAATTACCGCCTGTCGGGAATTGCTTTCAGTCTATGCCCCCCGCTCGCCCCCTGGGGGAAAATATTGATAGGTGTATAGTGGCCTTGACCTCAAACCTAAGGACCCGTTTTATACAGAGGCACGCTGTCATGCTGAGGCAAACATTTGCGTAGTAATTTAAAATCCAATCAATAAGTTAAAGTGATTTAAAATCTATTCAACATGTTATAAGTCCGGACAAGCAAAAACCAATTTCGACTTGACCTTTAAGTATGACCTTGACCTTTGACAACAGTTTCTGGTTCATGCCTGTTACATGCTATCTCATTTAGTAAACATTTGTGCCAAGTAATTTGAAAATCAATCAATCAATGGCCAAGTTATAGTCCAGACAAGCACAACGCTAATTTTGACCTTTGACCTCAGTATAGACCTGGTTCATGTGCAGTTCATGCCGTCTCATTGAGGTTAACATTTGTGCCAGGTACAATCCATGGCAAGTTGAAGCACAGGCAAGCAAAGTGCCAATTTTGACCTTTGACCTCTAGGTGTGACCTTGACCTTTGACCTAGGGACCAGATTCAAGAGCAGTACATACCAGGTCATGGCAACAAACATTTGTGCCCCATAATTTTAAAATCCCTCCATCCATGGCCAAGTTCAAGTGTGGACAAGCAAAAAAGCCAACAGACGGACCGACATGGCGTATGATGGATTAAATTGTTGGGAAATTCATATGACACCCAGACAAAGTGAATGGCAGTGAAATTAGAATTTGGACGGACCAACAAATCGGCGACTATATGCTCCCCCTACCGGGAGCATAAAAACATAATAATATACTTGTTTGGTATTTATTTTAATGCTCAATGCGGATCTAGTGCCTTAAAACAAATGGATCACAAACACTGGATAAATCATGCAATCATTTTATTCATGATTATGTTTTCAAAGGTAACAGTACATTAAAAATACACACTAACGGTCAATGCAGGACGTCCATATCTAATAAGGTACAATGCATTAACAAAATCAGGAGATATATATGAAGCAAATCATCATCTATCAGGCTGAAATTTAGTGAGCAATTATAACTTCCTATACATACATTTTTGTGCACAAAAAATATATATAATTACGTACAAATCATACTGGTAAAATGTGCTTTCATAGGTCACAGTGCAAGAGACAATCCAATTTCAATTACGTCTAAACTTATTTATTTAAGCTAAACTGCGTCGAAAGACAGAGGCTTATCAAGACTTGTCGAGTCTGTTTCCTGGATAGAACCAGTAATTGGTGTCTTTTGAGAAAGATCATTTGAACCTCCCTGAGACGGGATCAAACTCACCACCTCCCAAACTCAAGGCTGACACCATAATTTTTACCGATTTTCAGTTTGAAAACGTTGTTTTGCTCTGTTCTGAATAAAATGCAGCGAAACCATGGTAAATGGGTTTACAGCAAAGACCATGGTTAAGATAACAGGAAATACAATGTATCATGAGTAATCAGCTGATCATATAGGTAGAATATAAACAATACAAACAGCTAGCTTAGTGGCCTAAACTATGATGTGTTCTACACAAATACGCATGCATTTCCTTTAAAAATTGCCATGGATAATCTACAAGTATCGATGTTGATTAATTGTTGTTCTAAGAATGCTTCAACAATATGTGAAAAAGCAGTATTATCCGCTCATTTCTAAACAAAATACATGGGCTCAAATATGATTTGATTAAGAATTCGGTTCGTAGCATTGTAAATCTTGAAAAGAAACTAAACAGTAATAACTTACTATTAAGCATGATAACAAAACATTCATTTTTATACTTTACAAGTAATGAAATTAATACCTCAACAGTTGACCAATATTTTAATTTCCATTATACTTTACATGCACTAAAACATGCACAAAAGCAAAACTACATGTAACAAATACAATGTTTCTGATCTTTGCATAGAACTGATAAATAAAATATCCACACTGAAGCATAGCAATAAGCAGGACAACTGCAGTGCTGCACCTTAATGTCATATTAAAATTTGTTATTATATATATGAATTATCTGTACTTTAAGTTTTAAACATTAGACTATAATCTATAAGCAATTCCATTAAAACAGTTGATTGACAGAAACTGCTCTAACATACATGCCAATACAGAATTGTACAATTTTACAGAATAACCCTTATGGTTTTCTGCATACGTGATTTACACAAAGTTTAGAGACCAGTTATCAGTTTTATTTTGGAGACATCTTATACGAATCCCAGCTGGTGAGATCGTGGACATGCATATATCTGTAAGCCAAGTAATTTTACAAGAATTATGAAAGAGTATCCGCTTATTTACATTACACAGTATCTTAAGACACCCTGAGTAATTGATTACAAACAATATCACACTTAAACTTACGGATTATCTTAATTACATAGTATTTTCAAAAAATATATATACACTTAGTTTGAGATGGAGAGCTTGTGTAACAGAAAGGAAAACGTTATTTTTTCATCTCAATCTGAAACAATTTATAAGTTACAGTAAATGCAATGACAGTTCTTTAAATAGTGTGATATATGTATCTGAGAAGAACTGAAGAAAATACTACAGCTACAACAGGACTAATAATGGCATAGGGTGACCTACTTACTGTGTTACACCATCACACTAAAGTACACTTAGCCAAGTCGAGTATATTTTCGCACGTTGAATACAAATGCTAAATCTGTTCAAATCCGAGTCTTAAGATCAAACTGACTATTGGACAATACAGCTCCAGGTCATAAGATATTTGAGTCTGAACAAGTTACTGACACTACCTTAGATTACCGGTAACCATTCATTATGCCAAAAAATTACTGGTCAAAAGTAGCCACATTTTCTGGTGAATATCTGGCTTCTATTATGCAAGCTTTAAAGTTGATTCAGACCACATTCACATTTAATTTTTTTAATAGTACATCCACTATGACAGTTTTGTTTTTTAAAGCCACTGGTATCGGTTGAAGACAGATGTTCTGTGACAGTATGGTTGGTCTCATGTTTACATTTACTCATTTTACTTGTTCTTGTAATAAATGTGAAACAGACAGAATTGGCAAATAAGTAGTTTATGTATTTTTATTGTTTTCTCAGGTAAACTCTCATTTCTAGACATCGTATGTACATGGGTGTAGATCATAATCATACGTCATGCGGGAGTAGATAGATATATAGAGTATGTAAGTAAATAATAGTATAGTCAGTGAAATAATGTAATTTCAGCATAACAAAATGCTCACAAGTACACATGAACAATTAAACGAAGACACACCAATATTACTTTCAATATCACAACTAGCTCTTTTTAGCTTTATAAATAACAATAAACTTTCTGCGCACAGAGCATAAATACAGAATATACCCACCAAACAACACTTCTTTTTACAAATACAACCAAATAACAATTCCAAACATAATAATGAGTTTAACGAATCAACAATAAATAATGTATGAATATTTTCAACACACCGGTACTGGTGAAAGAAATATAAAAAGGAAATAAAATTTCTTATATTATCAAAATTCATTTGTTCATACACAGAATTAAAAAATATTACGAATACAATATTGTAATGCTGATAAAAAAAAAAATAACTGTGAACATTGTAATATTTGGAAACATTGTAGAGTTCTTTTTTTAATAGAACAACTTTTAGTTGCAAGTTTGCAAGAACATAAAAAATTTGAGTCATGGTTAAATATTCATTATTGGGTCTTCATGTTCATTGTTTTCGTTGTTATTGTTTTTGTTTTCTTAAATTGGAAGCATGTTGAAATTTTAAGCACACGACAAGAGCTCATTAAATATCCATTTTGGAGCTACATGTAAATGTTTAATTGAGCATGTGCCAAATAAATAAATTAACAAGAGCTTTCAGAGGACAGCACGCTCGACTATTCAAAGTATTTCACTTGGTACTTATTTTGGAAAGTGGAAGGGGCATACATTTGTTGAAATACAAAACTGAGTTATGGCAATTATTTCATTAAATTAGTCCAAGTTTCAACCTTATGTAGTTAATAACTTATGTAGTTTTGAAATTATAAGAGTTTTAAATATAAACTTTAACCAGAAAATCTAACTGAAAAAGGGGCATAACTCTGTCAAAATAGAAAACAGAGTTACATGGAATAAACCCCTGATATTGAAGTTGATGACAAAGGTATACTCCAATGTTCAAGTGAATAGCTTATGTAGTTCTGATGTTACAAAACTGTTAAATATAAAATTTAACCAGAAAATCTATGTGAAAAGGGGCATAACTCTGTCAAAATAAACAACAGAGTTACATGGAATGTTGCCCCTGACACTGGAGTTAATGAGAAAGGTATATTCCAAGTTTCAAGTGAATAACTTCTGTAGTTTTGAAGTTACAAAACTTTTGAATAAAAACTTTAACCAAATTCAGACGAGGACGCCGACGACGGGGGTAGTAGGAAAGCTCACCTATTCTTCGAATAGTCCAGCTTAAAATGACAAGCAAACACAAATAACAAATTCGTTGTTCATTAGCATATTATGAGACAAATTTCATGATAATAATTTTCATGGACGGTGTACAAATCCTGCCTTAAAACTTTACTAAAGACAGTTAAGAAAATATGGAAGTATGTTACAAAGAGACATAACCGACCATTCAATTAAAAAGGAATTGCAGCACAAAAAGTGTACAATTACAACTTAATGTTAACATAAATATTATTATCAAAATGTGTATGCTGAAAAAAATATAAAGGGTGCAAATAACTCATTACAACCCGATACATTCTTAAAAGTGCTGTGATTTAAAAGTATTAACTTATTAGTTTTTAAATACATTGACCTTTTCTATGATAAAATATTGTTCTTTTCACCTCGCCATACTTAAAGAATGGTAATTACTAAATGTATGCAAAATAAAATATATGCATAGTGTAAAAAAAATGACAAATAAATTCTATTAAAAATGACCAGTGTAAAAACCTGTTTAAAGAACACAACCAATTTAAACGCTATTGCCTTCCAAAATGTAAGTTATAATCGTGCAAGGATATTAAAACAATTAATAAATAATTTAATTAACATAATTGTTAATCTCAACAAACTGATTTTGATTTTGTAAATTAGTGGAATTAACAAAAATCCACAAAAGCCACAAAGATGTGTCAGGATCATACAGCCGGTCCATTACAGCACACAGCACTATTTACACATATATGTGAGTCTGAACACCAACTAAACAAAAATTGTTTATTTTCAAATGCTGTAATCATTTACGTCAGGAAATATGCGTGACAAAAGGTTAAAGAGACTTGTTCACAGATGTTTGCTTTTTTTGAATAAGCCATTAAATGTCTTAACTTGACAGATTTAAGCCTGAAACAAAAGAGTTTGAGTATAAAAACAAGAAAAGGATAAAAATAAAGAAAACAAAAAAAAGTTCCTGGCACTGTGTTCGAACCCCAGACCTCCGGATCAAAAAACTATCGCCTTAACCACTTAGCCATTCCGACTTATACATTTAACCCTAAATTTTTTAATTAATGTAAGTGATCCACGTGTTTGATAACAACAGAAACACTCCAAATTATTCCATTGTGTAGTGTTACAAACACTTTATAATTTTATCGAATTCAAATGATGATTACTCATTAACGAAATGGTATTTACAGTATATTTCTATGTCCATGGTGTTATTTCGCTCCTGTATATACACTATTCTTTTATTTTTGGAATCTGTGACAACGAATTTAAAAATTGTCATATCGTCAATTTGTGAACAGGTCCCTTTAAGACATTCATTCACTTTGTCAAAAACAATATTGTTAACATGTTTTCATCTGGAAAAAATTAAGTATAGGTAAAAATCCTTCAAACCCTCATTACCTTGTTCTTTAAAAAGCGCATGTGCAAAAACAAATATGGATATTTAGGCACATGTTGTTAAAAGACTTCTGGTTTAATTTTAAAAGCTGTGAATATGTCCGAAAATAATTTCCCATAATAATTATGAGAACAGTAGTTTGACCCATAAAAAGACCACGTTCCCAGGCCAAAAGCTAATCATGTCCAAACAGCAACTTGTACATATGAGGCGCGTCGTGGGAAAACCGGACTTAATGCATGTGTGTAAAGTGTCGTCCCCGATCAGCCTGTGCAGTCTGCACAGGCTGATCCGGGATGACACTTTCGGCTTTTATGGTATTTTCTGTTTCAAGAAAGTCTCTTGTAAACATAAATCCACTGTAGGCGGAAAATGCCGTCCTGGATTAGCCTGTGCGGACTGCACAGGCTAATCCGGGACGACACTTTACGCACATGCATTAAGACCGGTTTTCCCACAACGCGCCTCATATATACCACAAATTCATTACATAGTGCAACAAACCAACATGATTTGAATGTAGCTCGTAAATGTAAAAACTACGTACAAATCAGCTGCTCTTTCTAAAACTATCAGACATTCAGTATTTGTTTTTAACAAAATAGTTTTTTCAACACGGCTTATGTGGAAAATGTTATCACATAAAATACATAAAACAAAAAAATATCAAATGAAACATTCCACTTTTCACTCAAAGTAATAGTACCTGACAAAAGTGTCATCACAACAACTTGAAAAAAAAAAACACAACCATAAACCTAAGTTAAGTCCTTTTAACACTGATTTTTTTTTTAACTTCTTATGATCATATAATATCAACAATATTTTAATATAAACATTGTCAAAAGTTTCACATTGTATACATAACTGGCCAAATTTCACAAAAACAATCACATAAATTATTATTATTATTATTATAAACTGTTTAAAACAGAATGATAAAATCTACCTGAACTGAGTTGGATACTTCAGTAACATACAGTGTCATGTAAAATCTTGCATTTTTATTGGACATTTATCTTACAAATATATCAGTTGTTTACATGATAACATGTTATTCTTCAGCAACAATAACTTGTGCATCAGATGTACCATTATTAACAGACATTAACTGGAAAATCAGTTAAATTCAGGTGGGTGGGGCGAAATCTCCACCACGAACGGTCATTAAAACTTCTGTACAGGGTTATCACAGTTGTGAAACATGGCAAAGTGACTAGCTAAACTCTTTCTGCTGGGTTCTACAGCCGGGATGATCCGCCGCTGACCAGTTCGTAAAACAGCACGTAAGCCTCAGAGGAAACAGCCTGGTTGGCTCCACAGGAGCCCACACTGGAACAAAATACATCACGCTGATAGTGCCAAAAACATATTTGTTGTTCCATAGGGGGGTGGGGTGTCCTGTTGTTTTGACGGCCTGCCCAGTTAAAAAATCAACGGTGGAATTATACATGCCTTATAACTTTTGACTGACAAATAACTGACCGTTCTTGAAATTATAACCCCACCTGCATGTACATAATTCAATGTCCAACAAGCACAATTTAATATACAGATGTATACAAGACATATTCATCAAACAATGATATCCTAACATTTGAATAGCAAACAGTCAATCAAATATCGTTGATCAGTCATTTCATCCTATTTGAAATTTCACACAACATTTGTATTAGCTCAGATTAAGATTAAAGTAATAACAAGCTTATTTTTTACTGGGAATGTTTTATTCAAAAGCATACATCATGTGTAACTGGAATTTTAATTCCATAACCAACAGTTGATAATTTCACTTACTGAGTATCATTAAAGCTATTCCATTCCCCTGAGAAGGGATGTTTACATTTTGCGGTGTAATGACCTCCGTAAGTAGTCCCCGAGTGCTCACTGACTGCATACAGATTATATACTGGCTGCTGGCCTGTAGAAATACTACAACTTTTGGTTTCAAGAGTCACAGGAAATGTATTTGAAACATAACTATTGCAACAAGAACTGGAAAACATTACAGCAAATACTATGTAAATTGTATACATGAAATGGCAATTACCCCGTGATTATGTGTTCTATTGTAAAATATTAAATGCATTTCCTTTTGATTAAAATAAACAAGAGGTAGATTCCTTTCAATGATACAGACATATTACACCTGAAGTGACCGAGAGAGAATTATTTTTTTTAGAGTAAATGGCAGGTCCCACACAAATGGCACTGTCAGCTATAGAAAAGGCTTTAATCATTATAATAACACTACAATGCATTTTTCTTTTCAGTGTTAAGTATTACAATGGCATCAGTAATAACCAAAAGTAAAACAACACAAGACTTCTGTGTTCATTGCAAATATTTAAAGCGTTCACTGTCAGGCGTCAATTTTGTTCATTTATACAGTAATTTAACATAACAGAAACTACATGTAGAAAGAAACCCTTCTGAACAATCTTACAAATCCAGAGTACACAACTGAGGGTACCTTTCTCTGCAGCGAACTCAGTCAGGTTGAGGCCGGTGATGGGAAAGTTCACCAGGGTAGTGATCTTCCTGCTGTAGCGCTCCTGGCTGAACCGCTTTAGATCTGCACACACCAGTCAAGGCTATCATGGTGTGATAATACATGTATTACACTGTTAAGCCAGACCATCTACATGTAAAACCTTGTCAGGCTCTATGACTGCTAATTCTCTTAATCTTTAATATTAGGCATCAACAAAATTAAACAGCTTCAAGTATGCACACAGAAGTCAAGGCTAACACGAGGTGATAATATTAGGAACAAAATCAATGGGAAATAACTCCAATAATAGAGTTTTGGTTCTTGTTCTCTGCACTTACTTTCAAAACTATCAAATTTATGTAATAAGTTTCAATTAAACCCTTTAATACTTTTCAAGTTATGCTCATCACAACATTGGTGACCGACGTATGGACAGACAACATAATGCCATTGGTGACCGACGTATGGACAGACAACATAATGCCATTGGTGACCGACGTATGGACAGACAACATAATGCCATTGGTGACCGACGTATGGCCAGACAACATTATGCAGTAACTTCGTTCAACCCTGATGTCAAAGTAATTTAAGGGACAAAATATTGAATTATTATCCGTAAAATGTTGAAAAAGCAACCAAATTTAATTTATGACGATCAAAACTTTTCATGACTATTTAAAAGTCAAGTACTATGGACTGGTAACTTTAAACAAAAGGATACGCAGCACTAATATCTGTGGGAACCTCTGAATAGAAAACCTCTTGGTACATGAGCTCCTCCTCTTGCATTTGGCACATGTCTGTGGAAACGATAGAAAACACGACGACACTCAAATGTATTAAAACCATGGGAGGACTATCAAAAACGACATATTTTCATAATCGTAATTACACAACCACTCATGCATTTTATAAATAACTTGCAAAATTAGATCATAATATCGAGTTAACTAATATAACTTACTCAAATATCCTACGATACGTGCACATATTGTTGGAACATGTATTTTCGATGTAAATAACTATACAGGTCTAACCCCTACACGTCTACAAAATGAATAGAATAAGACGTGATAATTATGCAAATATATTCTGACTCAGACTACCAGTACATAGTTGTATAGTGTGAAATGGAAATTATTCCTCACAAACCTATAGAAACTGTTTTAATAGCACAAGTAAAATACATATGAGGCGCGTCGTTGGAAAACTGGACTTAATGCATGTGCGTAAAGTGTCATCCCGGATTAGCCCTGTGCAGTTCGCACAGGCCCCATCCGGGATGGCACTTTCCGCTTTTATGGTATTTTCTGTTTCAAGGAAGTCTCTTCTAAACATAAATCCACTGTAGGCAGAAGTGCCGTCTGGATTAGCCTGTGCGGACTGCACAGGCTAATCCGGGACAACACTTTATGCACATGCATTAAGTCCGGGTTTTCCCACGACGCGCCTCATATAATGAACCAAATAAGAAACTTTCGTAGAAGCTAAATTGTCACGGTTACGTACAAGATGTACACACATAAATTCAGGTGGTTAGTTAAGAAATAACGGACGGTTTGGAACTCCGATGCGTAGGAATTAAACCATGAGGGCGATTACCACAATAAATAACTGTTACCCGTTAATTATTTCGATACTAATACGATCTAATATAAAATTCGTACTTTTAAAGGTCATGAATCAGAACTATGTTTATCTATACTCCGCCCATTTTCTGAGAAGTGCATTCACACGTGCGTTTCAGTGACGTCAATATATCATAACAATTCAAAATGATGTCAGCTTTATTGATAAACATTGAGCGAATGAAGTCATACTTATCGATATAATACAGTGAACATATGATGCTAAAAAGCGCAAATTAAAAGCATATTAACAAAACGTAAACGTTTTTGTGAACTCAAGTATAAAATGTGTAGTACAAGTGCGGTTTTATTGTGCTAAATAATGCAGAAAATGATTTTTTTTTCACAATTTGCTATCGCGCGTTTAAGCACGTGCATTTTACGGAACAATTTCTTCGAATTTCAGGAACTATTTTCAAAACATTAGGCTCCGCCCATTATTTGCTGCAGAATAACCCACAGTTATTTCCTTCTTTATCTATGCACCACTAGCCGCGTGCCGTGGTAGAATGTAAAATTGTTCTACTTTGCAAAATCAACCAGTTAATCCCAGTAGATTCACAAGACAAACTTATACAGCAAACAGAAGATTTAAGTCAAAGTTCAAGTGTCTTTTTGGTTCAGCATATATAGTGCACTCACAGGGCTTTCGTTTCCTTCTAGTTTCTCTGCCTTCATAAACAAGCTCAGGCAGTCGGTCAGGTCACATTCTGATGGTGCCTGTGGTAACAAACAAAGCTAGGTAGAAACTGACCTTAATAAAACTGAGGCTCTGACTATTGACCTAATTTTAAACTTAAAACTGAAATGATTTAGCTTTTTTTCCTTATTCTAGGTGTAGTCATCTTTACAACATTTCAATGATAATAATTGACACTGATCAGTGAGATTAATGAACATTGTAGTGCAAAAGAAACCTGCTTTTATGAGATCATTGAAAAAAAAAAAACTTTTAAACTAAAGTCTGTTCAGGAATGAAGTAAATGTCAATTTTTAGTCAGATAAGGATAATAATTCATATACAAGAGCTATAAGAGGAGTGTTGATGACAAAGGTTATTTCCAAGTTTCAGGTGAATAACTCACGTAGTTTTGAAGTTACCAAACCTTTGAATATAAACTTTATTTAAACAGAAAATGTAAGTGAAAAGGGGGCATAACTCTGTCAAAATACAAAAAAGAGTTATGGGTAATGTTGCTCCTGATACTAGAGTTAATGACAAAGGTTAGTTCCAAGTTTCAAGTGAAAAGCTTATGTTGTATAGAAGTTGCAAAACTTTTGAATATAAACTTTAACCAGAAAATCTATGTGAAAACATAGACGCAAACGCCGACGCCGGGGGTAGTAGGATAGCTCACCAATTCTTTGAATGGTCGAGCTAAAAATGCTGGTACTTTAAAATAATTGTAATAAACTATATACCACTAATAGTCTTTTTTTTTAATGTGCTTATAACTTGATCGTTCTGTGTACAATATGTCACAAAACAAGACATACCTTTGCTACTGGCAAAGAAAGGTCCCAGAATGGGTCAAAGGTCGTCGAACGATGACCGCATTCATCAAATTTCAACTCACTCTTCAGCTGGCCAACAAATATCTCTGCAATACACAACAATATGTCAACATTTGCAGAAGTAACAAGACTATAGCATACCCATTAAGTAACTTATGAAGTACATGAAATGTCAGAATTAAATGTATACATCGAGCAAGTGTCAAGAATGTTTTACCAATCTAAAATATTTGTTTCCATATACACTCAACAAAAGTTATAACGCACCGAATTGTATTTTCTTTACTTATAACAATTTCAGCTGCGCCATGGTAAACATGAAATTCTTTAGTAATTTTTTCATTATTTTGATAAGAACACATGCATGTACATGTATAACTCAAATAATCACAGCTGATATTTCAAGCTGAAATTCTTATAATACAGAAAATACTATAATTTCTCTTTATTTCCATTTGGTGTGTTTAACTTTTGTTCAGTGTATATAAAAATACCACCTAGAAATACAACTTGGAAATTGAGAAACTGATATTAAACATACCAACTATCCGACTGTCATCATATCTAAGGTAGTTGTTCCAATATTCTACAGCCTTTTCTGTATCACTGAAATACACCAATAAAACAATGATTGAATAAAGAACATGGAGAAGAAGTAGACAAATGGTTATGATTATAATAATTTGGTGAAGCAGAAGACGTACAAGAAGACGATGATGATGATGATGATGATGATGATGATGATGATGGGGATGGTAATGATGATGATGGTAGTGTTTGTGGTGGTGGTGGTCGTGTTGTTGATGATGATGACGATGACAGTGATAAATAAGTATCTGAAATATTTCTGTTACATTTAACAATCCTTTTATCAACCAATATTAAATTAATTACTTTTCCTTCCCATAAGAGCCAAGCAAACATTGTTATCTAACATTCATTAATTCAATTACATTATCAGTAATTATGGTAATTACAACATAGCTCCTGCATTCTTCCAACAGCCCATATGGAAGACAGTCAATAATGGATAAAGCTCAATTAACACATTGTTGTGTGACACAATATTGGAGTCTGGGTGATATATGACAGACTCGGGCAATGACGATCTAATCATGTGAAGGTAATTCAAGGCATCATGCTGACATCAATCAAAAGGCATCATGACATTTTTTATATCACTTAATGCAACAACAAAACAATAACTGTCGTAATTTCAGTACTCCAGTAATTCCAGTTTTAGTTTTATTTTCAATAATATCAAAGATAGTTAGCCGCATTGGGGTTCCATGGCAGACCAGTGCATTCATAAACATCAAGGCAAGTAGAGATATAGAGACTAGTGTGCCGAGTACATACTTGTTCTGTCTGTCATCGTCTATTTGCAAAAGTTTCGGTCTCTGGGTCACCCTGTTCACATCCTCATGCAGTCCCTCGAGAAGGTAACGCAGAAACTCCTGGGAATCCTGCTGTCTGCAAACACAGAGAACGGAGCTTACATGTAGGCCTGTCTGGGGTTCTATTTAGACAAACAAGTCAAAGTGCACATCTAACACTAACCAGGAACATACTTACACTGTTCAGTTAGTAGACGGCTACACATTGGAATGTTTGGGTAAAGAAATATCAGTTGGCTAAAACATTTTGTGAAAATGAATAAAACTGTGTGAAATGGTCTTACTAATAATGGACTTCAACGAAGTAAGAGAAGTTTGTCTACAGGAAATGTTTTGTCTGGGTGAGCCCTAGCTTAGCCCAATACTGGGGGCTGACCGAGGCTTTCACCACAGAGCATCGAGGGCTGACCGAGGCTTTCACCACAGAGCATCGAGGGCTGACCGAGGCTTTCACCACACAGCATCGAGGGCTGACCGAGGCTTTCACCACACAGCATCGAGGGCTGACCGAGGCTTTCACCACAGAGCATCGAGGGCTGACCGAGGCTTTCACCACAGAGCATCGAGGGCTGACCAAGGCTTTCACCACAGAGCATCAAGGGCTGACCAAGGCTTTCACCACAGAGCATCAAGGGCTGACCAAGGCTTTCACCACAGAGCATCGAGGGCTGACCAAGGCTTTCACCACAGAGCATCAAGGGCTGACCAAGGCTTTCACCACAGAGCATCAAGGGCTGACCAAGGCTTTCACCACAGAGCATCGAGGGCTGACCAAGGCTTTCACCACAGAGCATCGAGGGCTGACCAAGGCTTTCACCACAGAGCATCGAGGGCTGACCAAGGCTTTCACCACAGAGCATCAAGGGCTGACCAAGGCTTTCACCACAGAGCATCGAGGGCTGACCAAGGCTTTCACCACAGAGCATCAAGGGCTGACCAAGGCTTTCACCACAGAGCATCAAGGGCTGACCAAGGCTTTCACCACAGAGCATCAAGGGCTGACCAAGGCTTTCACCACAGATCATCGAGGGCTGACCAAGGCTTTCACCACAGAGCATCGAGGGCTGACCTAGGCTTTCACCACAGAGCATCAAGGGCTGACCAAGGCTTTCACCACAGAGCATCGAGCTAGTATGTACGTAGGATGTTGTTCTAAACATGATGTGAAAGTGAAGAAATTAGGATTTAAGATTTAATCAATTACTGCCAGAATTGAGTTCTTAGACAATATATTAGTATACCCATAATTTGGAATCACAATTTTGAATTACACAAACAATAAGCTTTTTCTAATTCTATTTAATTTCAATCAATTTAAAGTACTTGTATTTTTTACAGGTGCCAAATTACCAATCAAAATACTTACTGATATCCTGAAAATCTCGGGGCAAACTTTTGGATCTGAGTCCTAAAGTTGTTTGGTGAGACACAAGAGGAGCTTTTATCCTTCCAGAACGAAGTCATCAGGTTCACATAGGCTGAAGTATCAAGTATCAAAACAGTTAGTGCATGAATTACTACCATATGCCCAATACATTGATAGCAGCTAAAAACTGGACGGATGTTCTTTGCAATCACCCATTGTTAATTAGCAGTAATTGGCACAATCTGCAAGGACTGATAACAATACCACACAAAGTAGATATTAATACAAAAAGGACATACTAGACGTTATTAGTCACTGTGTAACTAATTATTTTAAATGTAAAACAAAATAAAAGACCAATATGAAAAAATCCATGTTAAACTGCATATAGTAATAAAGTGTCTTTGAAGACCTCATATAAATATTTTGACTCATCAGCTTTTTAAATATTAACACATTCATGACTGCTGTAATAATGATCATAAACTATGTTAGCATTACCAGTAGCCCATACAGCCATTGGGTACTAAAATTCCAATTGGCTCGCTACTAAAATGCCTGAAAATATCTGAAAATGAGGCATATTTTCACACTTTCTGGAGAAAATATTTCTTAATAACATGGCTTAAGTAAATGGTAAAATACATGTGTACTTAACAGAGACTTAAGGAATTTTATGAGTTTAACAAATGTACTTAAGTGGCTGGTATTCACAAAGCTCCTTAGGCAAAATCGTAACTTCAGTAAGTTGTACTTATGTGAAAATTTCAGATAAAATGTTGTACACGAAATCCAATGATTTCTTTTTACAAAAGGGTAAAATACTACACAGGGACTTCAAGAATTTTATAAATTTAAGCAATGTACTTAAGTTTTCCCTCAGGATCTTTGTAAATATGGTTCCAGGTATTTTAGTAAAATAAACAAATGGCAACTTATTTCTTAGCGCCATACCTAAGATGAGGGCTCCCTTCAGCTTGCTGGAGGTGGTGTTCTTGTCCAGGGTATATTCTTCCTTGAGACAGTACTCCAGGAGAGGTCGGGTGTTACTAAGGCACTGAATCACTGAGTTCATGAAACACTGCAACAAACAACGGGCCATTTACATATCACTTACTGCTCAACATGCTAAGACCATTAACAGAAATGTTTGCTTTAAATTAATTACAACACAATTTTAAAACAACTGGTAAGTCAAAATTAGGCTTTTCAGCGAACAACCCGAATTCTTATTTAATGGTTGGTATTAAACATTTTCAACAAGCCCTGATATATAAACGCCAAAAAAATGACCAAGCCCGAAAACCAGTTAACCAGATGTTTGCCTTCGGGATTGTGCTAATTTCGATCCCTGTTACCATTCTGAAATATACTTGGACAATTAGTATTTTTCAATGATTATGGCTAAATATCGTCTGCAACAGTATTTGAAATGGAAAATTTCAGACTATTACAAACACTGTTCTTATGATGTGTACATTACAACTGTATATCACATAATTATGTATAATAAATATCCTTTATTTGTTATGACATTAACAACATGAAAACAAAAAGCAATTTTACTTCAAATACTAGTAATTGATTCCCAAATAAATCTTGATGAAAATTCTACACTTAATGAGTAATAAATCTGACGGTCCTAAATCAATGGATGTCCTAATAAATAAGGTAACACATTAAAAGAATGCATGTGAAATTACATACTCATACATACACATAGAACTTAGACCTCGTGTTGTATTTGTCGATTACTAGTCAAATATTGGGACATACACTATTAGCACTGTAGTGAATCATTGTTGGGCCTTTTGGGCGGGACTGCTTTAATGAACCATGTCTAGATTCAATCACTAAGTAATATGCAAAAGGATCGGATCATGCAGTTCCACACACCTACTTAAATATCTCAGATGATTCAAAAAGTAATTTTAAATAATGACAGTACTGGTGAAGTACCTAAATCCGGACAGTACTTAAATCCGGACACCTGAAAACAAATGTGTTTGTACGATCAAGACACACAATTTTATGGTATCAGTTGATGCACGCACCTGTCTCATCAATGAATGTCAAGTTTCAACAGAATCAATTGAGTAATAAATTATTAACTTACTATTGTTTTTTCTTCCTTTCAAATGTAAACATTTGCAAGCGGGGATTGAAATCAATACAGTAGATCCGCTAAATAAAGCTTTACAGAATTATTTTTTTTAAGTAAACCCTGGAACAATGTAAACAGAGAAGAAAACATGATTACTGACGCACAAGTTGTAGTTGAATGCTTATTTTTATTCTTTTTGTTTTTAATAAAACTTTCTTTTTTTTAAGTGTCCGGATTTAGGTACTCTCCAGCTGTATTTTGATATGTGTTACATGTTTTTTTTAAACACATCATACTGTTACTTAGCAACTTAAGATAGCAATTCCCGCGAAGATTTTGACCAAAGCTAAGGATTAAACCCAACTTATAATGTTTAACTTTTTATTTTCGTTTGATGCTATTATCCTGAGAAATCGTCCAAAAACCAGCAAGTGTCCGGATTTAGGTAATGCACCAGTATTATAACACTCACTTCTCACAGGACCACACAAAATATTGATTGTATCAAATCTCAAAATCAAGACAATGAAGAATCAATGCACAAATTTGTAAAAAAACTATTTTGTACAAGAGTTCTGTTTACACTTATACCAAAGATTCAGTTTACATAATATGTATTGGACATAACTGCCCAGCGAAAGAAAGTGTGTCTGTACATAAAGTTTCAAGACATAACCAATATGAAATTTATCACTGTGACTGAAAACTTACTGTATTTCCAAGATTTCGTAACCCTACTTTTCCACCATGTGCATATCTAGATGTAGAACCCTACAAATGTACAATGAAAATTTCACATATCAAGAGTATTGTATTGCTCTGAAAGTGAAACTAAGCAATTGTAATTGATAAACCAATATAAATACTATTGCCAAAGCTGTAATAGCTTGGACAAATTAAATGGACACCGACCTTAAGACATTTATATTTTACATATCGAATATAATTAATATAAAAGTTTGCTTTTTGAACTTGTGTTAAATCGAAAGATGAATACAATAACGGCAATAAACATATTAAACGTGTGCATGAACAAAGTATAAATATAGGAAATAATTCAAATATGAAATGATTCTAATAGAGTTCACAAGTGTTCGGTCAATTTGTCTGAGCTAAACACAAATTACACAATGACACTGTCACACAAACAGTTTACAGAACATCATACAGTTAGCCTTCTTATTTTTTTTACTTTATGAATATCACAATTATGCACATAAGAAAATAAATAAATGAACTGAATGAAAACTGATACTTACAGATGACAGGGAGCTACTAGAACTTTGCCTCGAAACCGGCTTTGTATTTTGAGTAGTGTTTATAGTTGATGCACTATCTCGTCGAATTAAAGAATCTCTTTGTAAACTTGTATCACGACTAATATTGTCTCTGTTTCTTGAACTGACACTATCTTCAAAATTTGAGGCAGAGCCATTTGAAAGGCGGCTATGTCTCTCTGACACTTCATGAGCATCTCTTCTAGACTCCCGATCTCTTGTATTCAATATATCATCAGAGCCTTTTGTTCTTGAGGATGTTTTAACACTGCTGACAAAACCATTTAATTTTATATTTGAAAAGTCATTCGAAAGTTTGTCTGTATTACTTGACCGATCCTGAGCTGCCACACTCCTTGAACGACCACTCCTGCTACTTTTTTCATTACCAGTGGTGGAACTGGACCCAGCATAATGTGAGGACGAAAAGTTCCTAGGTAAAGTTCCTATAAGAGGCCGGTATTCTGGTGTACTAGATATATAACTGTGATCAGCCTTCACTGGACCATTTCTTAAAGTTGATGAAGATGAACTATTTCTTCTGTCACTGAATAACTTCCTGCCATTAGAATCCAGAGGTCCAGGACCATATGGGAGAGGTCTTGATGTTGGACGGCTTGACGATGCTGTACTGTGTATATCGGAAAGTCTGTTCACTAGACCTGTCCTAGCTTTGTAACTACTGGAGTAGACATTTGTTCCACCTGTTTTTCCTGGCATTGTCCCTAAACCATAAATAGGGCCTACTTGGATTGGTGACAGCACAGTTGACCGATAACTCATTTATCCTCTCTGCTGGACCCAATGGATACTCCAAGAATGGTGTGTAATTTTATTTCATGTTTTATTTTCATGTGATTTTTTTAAAAATCATACCTGAAATAAAAGAACAAATGAAATGTATGAGAAACACAAACAACTTCATTAGATCATTTCGTTGCATGTATTCTGTTTGTTTTTTTTTGGGGGGGGGCACAAGTCCGAGGAGAGGGGGGAGGGGTTTAAGTGAACCTGGCATCCAATGAACGCTTATTAATTCATTTGTGATTAAATTTACAGATCAATTTATTAATTAATTCATTCATTCAGTATTTATTCTTTCATACATCCATCCATCATTCATTCCATCATTCAATCAATCAATTAACACATTTGGAATAGTTGTATCAAACGAATGATCACTTGCATGAACCCTCATTAAGCTACGGACCTAATGTTTTGAGAGCTCAAGACAAACGCATGCACGAGTTTGTACGGGCTAAGAGCAGCCATTGCACAAGCAATCTGCGGTCGCCGCACATCTGCTGCACGTTCTCAATTTCAGCCGGAATTTTGCGACTGACCAGCGTCTATCATACGGTGGCTGTGAATTACTTCGAATGTTGCACGACCAACATGACCAACATGCAAGTTGTTCACACAGTCACTACAAAACAGCAAAGTATCTTGGCACCAACACAAATATCAACATGCTTTCGTAATGACCCTAGATGTACTGGTGCCATTTACGACTTGAACGGATTGTACACGGAACACACGGAACGCAAATGCAATGCGCTGACACGTTCATGTAATACCAACTTTAGACCATATCCCATAAGCATGGGAATTGTTTCAAAGATTTAAAACGAGAAATTGATGACCTTTTGATATCAAATTAATATCTTTCAGTTTTAAAAATTTATAGATTTACCAAAATTAAAATGAGGCTATAGTAAGTTTTGTGTCGAATAAGTGTTAAGCGATTGCTGATATAACAAAAAATCAGGCACCTTTGTGCTGAGTGGACACATCACGAAATGGACTGATTGGCTTTAATAACAACAATTCAAGACTTACTATCTTACTACGTAAATATTTAAACATTTTGCTATAAAAAAAAAACGAAGTTTTTCTTCATACAACCGGCACCCTATAAAATGGCCAAAATGAATAGGATTGCAATGTAGAGTGATACATTTATATATCATTGATGTTGAAATTCAAACTTGAAAGCATGTTTTCATATATGAGTTATAATATAGTCAAAGGTATTTCATTTTTGCAGGAAAATTGGAATGTTTCCAAAACACAAAATCATGAAAATGACTAAAAATAGGGTGTGCCAACATTACCATTAAATACTTAAATGACTAACATTGTATACAAACTTAAAGAAATATTTCAAATAACAGCACTTGCGTCAATGTTCATGGCGATACATACTAAACAGTAAAATGACAACATTTCCAGAGACATTTTCAGAAACTCAGTCACCTGTCAAAAATTTCGGCACGCCCACGACATATAAGGCATGCATTTAAAACATTACACCAATAGCTGTAAAACATAAGATAAAATAATTATACATCAGACATGCTTAGGATTTATGGTAAATAGACTTACAAGTCGCATCTTTTCCAGAAAACACTCCCTACCTGTTCTCAAATTACACATAGTCGGCCATCTTGATTACGACATAGTCGCTGCGCATCGCTATGGAAACCTTCATTGGAAAGAATAAAATAATTCTCAGTCATTGGTGAATCATTTTGTACTTCTTTTTATAAACATTACTATATAAAATAACCATTTTATAAGGAATATAAAAATAAAACCAATTTTAACCAAATACAACCGTTGATGTATTAACTGCATTATTTTTTCTTAGTACGAATAAACAAAACGCTTTCAGCATTGTGTGTATTAATAGCAGAATTAGGTCATTTACATTGGTATTTAATAACAATGTTCGACTCTATTTACAAGAAATGTATGGCTCGATCAGATAGTGCATTTAAATAAAATGTTACCTTTCAGATGGCTTAAAGTACACACACTAGCGCCAATACTGACATGTATATTTCAAACATCTTCAGATAGTGGATTGGTACCTGTTGATTGGAAGGCAACACGGATCACTCCCATCTACAAGAAAGGCCATCGAAACATCGCCTCTAACTATAGACCAGTTTCCCTCAATTCTGTTGTCAGCTCCTTGAACACATCATCTTTAGCTCCACCATGAAACATCTTAACTCCAACAATGTATATACTCACCCAAGTCAATACCGCTTGGAACCGCTCAAAACGTTCTTGCGAGACTCAGCTCATCTCTACCATCCAGGGCGTTGCCAAGAACCTCAAATCCAGAAAATATCAGGTGGATGTCGTACTTTTTGACTTTGCTAAAGCCTTCGACAAGGTCCAGTTCCAACGGCTATTACTTAAGCTAAACGTCTGTGGTATCCGTAATAACACACTTCAATGGATATCCTCCTTTCTGAACAACAGAACCCACCAAGTCCTAATAGAGGGGAGCTCATCAGAGAAGCTCGAAGTTCTTTCATGAGTACCCCATTGAGCAGTGCTCGGACCCCTCCTATTCATTGTCTACATAAACGATCTTCCCTCTGTTTGCCGTTCGTCCCAAGCCAAACTTTTCGCAGATGATACTCTTCCATATGCACCTATCAATATTTTCCCCCAGGGGGGGGGGGGGCGGACAATCCCAGGGCAATTTGACTAATTGTATTTTTGGGGATCGAATTCCCCACCCTAGAGCCAAGCATTTTTGTCTAAATCCCCTCCATGGGGGATGTTTAATTGGTGTATCAAATGGCCCGGGGGCCAGTATTACCAGGATCTAAAATCGGAACAAAGTATATTTCCCAGGACCCGGAATCATTCGGCATGTCAATTCCCGCCTGTCGGGAATTGCTTTCAGTCTAAAGTCCCGTATATGCCCGCCGCTGCCCCCCCCCCCCCCCACCCCACCCCCACCCGGGGAAAAATATTGATAGGTGCATTATGCATTACAAACACATCCGTTATGACGAAGATGCCACCAAGCTCCAAGAAGACCTGTTAGCTCTTGAAGACTTGGAATCCATGTGGCAGATGAGCTTCCACCCGGAGAAATGCACCGTATTGAGGATTGCTACTAGCAAACGTTACCGGCGTAAGACCAACTACTACCGCCATGAACAGCGTCTCCAAGTAACGGACAGTGTCAAGTACCTAGGCGTAGTCCTTAGCGACGACCTACAATGGGAGAAGGACTCTCAAGCAACAGCTGCCAACACATCACGCACACTTGGTTTCTTACATCGCAACCTGCGGGAGTGCAGCAAATCGGTCCGTGACACCACCTACAACACGATGGAACGACCGACCTTAGAATATGCTGCGGCTTCTTGGGACCCCTACAAAGCAGAAGACATGAACCGCCTCGACAAAGTCCAGCGACGCGTGGCCAGACATACGTGTAACAACTACACTGGCAGGACTCCGGGATGAGTCATGGCAATGGTCAACGATCTCGGTTGGGAACCTCTTCAAGAGCGTCAAAGACTTCTACGATTGACCATGCTCTTCAAGATCACACACAACTTAGTGGATATTCCAGAAGCTGCTCATATCATCAGAAGCAGCGACAGAGGAACCGGGGGCTCCCAGAGGCTTTTTCTTCCTTACACCAACATCATCGCGAACAAGTAGTCCTTTTTTCCAAAGACAATCCAAGACTGGAATCGTTTACCAATCACGGTCACGGACATCGTCGACATCGAGGCGGTCAATGCTGCACTCCACGCATCGGTAGCCGATCCGACTCTGTCCTCGGCGTAGACAGCTCACGGGTGTAACATAGTTTAAATTGTAAATACTTGGTCTTTTAATTGTATATTCCTTTTGGCGGTGGCTGTCTTGGCCCAAAGCTAACCATGGACAAAGTACACTCCAGTTATTGGATTCCCGTCCTGTATACGGAAGAAGAAGAAGAATCAAACTAGACCATCCTCTATATATGCATGCTAGCATAACCAAATAACAATATACATTACATGTAGTGCTCATAGTTTCTTTATAGAACTGATATTGAATGATGGTTCACACTACATCATCCTCATTAACTTTCATTCAATATAAAAGTCTGAAAATAAGCAGCACCCTTATAGACTATGTAAAGACCTTTACAGGTCCAACTTAAATGTGCAAAAATTCAGGGGCGTTCCCAGGCATACATACGCACTCACACTTCGCTGAAAGCCCGACATTTTAAAACTGCAAAGATCGTCATGAAAATTAAACGTCGCTGAGGCTGTTCAGAGCAGTGCAGGGAGGCTTTCGGTTGGTGGTTCCTTCATTTATTTATATCCTGCTCTAAATGTGTGTGCGTGTGCACTCGTGTGCGTGTGTGTGCTCGTGCGTTTTAATCGACAATTATCTTCATATTCTCATGACCATCTACTCTAAACTTGTTACTAGTAGTTACGTATACATAAGAAAACACATGCTTTCCACATTACTGCAAAAAAACAACGGTTATATCAACACATGTGTATTGGGGTGTTCCGGGTCACTTGAACGGACATCATTGTTTAAGGGGGATATGTCAAGCAATTTCTGTTTATATGCTTTGTGGAATATCTCCATGGGTTGGTTGGGTCAGTAGACTCATGCACCATGTAAGACAATTATTTATTGACCAATATAAATTATTTGTTACACAAACACACGGATACGGGTATATTATAGGTATGCTTCTCATAGGTTTGATACCCTTCTATTAGTAATAAATAACATAACAGCTCTTCGTGGTATTTCAAACTGAAGACCGGTGCTAGCCATAGGGCGAACAAAGAAGATAGAGGATAATTAACACTTAAGTATTATCATGTTGTTGTCAAAAAGTTCTATACTTTGCTTTATATCATTTTATTTATATTTTCAGATGACCGTTTTCATTGATTAAATTATCAAATAGACCACGTTCTTATTTAGAAGACCCTTCAATGTTTTAATGTTTTCAGATAGTTTATCTCATTAATGTCATCATTACAGTTGATCGATGTAAGCAAGTATAGTATGCGTGTACAGTATGTTATGTATTGTATGTATTCAACAGCTGTCAGATTGTTAATTACTGTCTGCTTAATAGAAGCAGAGACTGTGAGTTCCATATTTATAATGTTTAAAAAAAAATACTTGTATATGCAATGATCTATAGTGTCCTCCACATAATAGTCTAGAGTACCATTCAGCTTTATGTTTACAGATGACATATCATTATTATGCTGTAGTATGTATGTGTTTCAGAGTGTTGAAGTCACCATTGGAATGTTGCTACCCAAATATCTTATGCTATCATTATGTGTGCTGTTGCTTTTATATTCTTATGTTGTCAATTTTATCAATTTGCCAAATGAATGATTGTTATCCAACTGTTGATCTGGTTGTTACTGGTGATACATGCATGTTTAGAAACTATGTACAATTAACCCATCGCGTACGTTAATGAATTTTGGATTGGTTGTCGCATTCCGGTTAATGTACGGATCTCATTTATTTCGCGGATAATTTTAATTCTTTTAGCTGGTATTTGTATGTATAATTTTACCAGCCAAACACATTGACAAACGTTGATAAATTATAAGATGATTTTATTGTTGCAGTCTAACATCTGAATGACCATGAAAGATATATATGGGCCTTGTACCTGTTCATATATTGACCCACATCGTACATGAAATATAAATAATATGACACACGTGGGAAAATCGTCAATATTCCCTAACTATTTTGTTGTGATAATTTTTTGTCCGGTTTCCAGAAGTAATATATCTTCCTAGTGGTGTTGTTTGACAACTACTAAGTCAGAATGACAGTTAAAAATGCTTTTAAAACAAACCTTAAATGAAACTCTAGCAGAAGTGTCAAATGACCCGGAACACACGTAATTGATCGGAACCCCCGCAATCAGAGCATACAGTTCAACAAAATATTTAACAACAATACTTAATGTTACCAAATATTTCAAACACGCATATTGAAGCTGAGCTATCTGTCTTCCAAAGTTTATATAGGTTTACGTGATTGAATGTACATTTAAAATGAAGAGAGTGGTTTTGTCGTTAGTGACCCGGAAACTTACTTAATTGATTGTACTGTAGACTGAATCACCTTGTACTTCTAGGCGGGCCTCAAGCCACGATCCACTTGAGTAGCTTCCCTTGGACGTAAGGCCCCCATTAGGACAAAATCTAGGTCACAATCGCCACGCAAACAAATGTCAGGTTTGTCTACGTATTTGGAATTTTGACAGGTAATTTTAGTATTTAAGTAAATAGAAATTTCTAATTTGGTTGTAAATGAAGGGTACGTTAAAATTGTCGCTGTAGTATCTATGATAGTTATCATGGTCATAAAGGTTGTAGGATAAAAACTTCCACAATGGGCCTCATCGTTCAAAAGATCGAGAGTGAAATGTACAACTTTTATGTTTAACCGTGCGCGTTAATTTAAAATTGAGTAGCACAGTATGTAATTAAACAAATAACGAGCATAGTCATGTTATAAATGTTGAAGAATTTAACACAAAACTACCATTTTAAAACGCAAGATATAGTCATTAGGAACGAAGCAAATCATTGTAAATCAAACCAATCTAGGGTTACATCCCTTGGGATGAGGCCCGACACGAGGCTGTATTAATAGTAATAGTACTAATGTATTCACAAAGCTTCTTCTTAAAAACTTATGGAGATTTCTTAAAACAATGAATTTCATAGACTCTGCAGCTGTTTCTTGTATAGTGCAATTTGCATATAGAGGTTTTATTCCAGTAAAAAGTCAAGACTTTTTCTTAATTTACCTCAATTTGCATGTAAATTATTTAATTTCACATACAATAGAAATTCAGAAATTGATCAGAAAATTTCACTTTAAGTGTAACTTAAGTTATGATTTTCTTTCAGTAGAAAACATAAGTTTTTGAAGTTCATGTGAGACCTTTATTTCTGAACATGGCTTAGCATTGTACAACTGAACATACTTTTGGTAAATAAATAATAAAAATAATAAAATAATAATAATTCATAAATAAATAAATACAATAACTTCCTAAATAAATTAATTGACAAATAAAGTAATAATTTAAATAAATAAATATATAAAAATATTAAATAAATAAATAAAACAATAATAACAACAAAAACAACAGCAACAATATTTAAATTATTCCGTAATTTGATTTATGATGCCCTATTTATAGATTATACATCATGGACCCACGGACTTGATGTATATGATGCTCTATTTATAGATTATACATCATGGACCCACAGACCGAATGTGCCAGTGAGGTTACATCAAATGTCGATCATCACATGAACGAGTTCATGTCACTGGATGAAGAAGGCAAGGCATCGTTTGACAGCAGTCACTCCAGAAGTTTTGACGATAATCTGGAAAACATTTTTCAGGAGAATTCGAAAGCCTTTAATGACAATGATGACGATCTATTTGATAGCGCCTCCTTCGACAAAAAATCACAAATGAACATTAAAGCCACTAAGGTGAAAGAAATGGTGCCAGTATCAGAATCAGATGTCGCATGTTTGGGGGATTTACATGTATCTGCTAGCTCCAACAGTCTTGGAGCTATTGCCAATATTAATGTGATGAGCACTGCAAGTTTGAATGTGAGCTCCGCTGCAAATATGGCCAATCAGCCTATTAGTGAAATTCAGTATGTTATAGTAGAAGATGCAATAGATTTGAACAACCTGGAAGACTTTAATAATGTTCAGGTGACACCATGTTCAGGGATTTCTCTGTCAGGAATTCATCCACACTCACACAGATCGATTCTCGGTAATGCAAAAGCTGATTCAAACTTCAAGCTGGAGGAAGAAGTTTCTGAGCCCACGCCTATGGATCTCATTGCAGCTGGGAACGATGACATTACTGACTCACAAGACAATGTACCCAGCCAAGCTCAAGAGAAATGTGAAGAAGTAAAACTGAAAGCATCAGGTCAAAGTTTTGGACATGAGGATCCTACGTCTTTTGGAACTTTAAGTGTTTGCGATGCAAGTCATGGTGATACAATTAACAACAATAAAACAGTTAGTAACATTGACTTGAGCGATGAAAATATTGATTTTCATTCATTTGGATTATTGTCTAACTCAGGAACAAGTAACAGGCATTCAAACAGTACTGACAAATCAGATATTGATGAAAGTTCAGGTGACACATTGACACAGTTTACAACAATTTCTGACAAGGTCCCAGGTGATACTTCACATAAAGACTTGAATGAACAACTCAACCTAAAACAGGATAAAACAACATTTTCGGAAAACCTAGGACTCATACCTGCAGACACTAAAATCATTGCAGAAAGGGCAAAGAATATTCCCAAAGGGATGAGAACAAGAAAAAGATTAGAAACACAAAAAGTCCTTTCTTTATCTGCTGAGAATGGGAACAATGAAACATCGCCTGTACCGGGCCATAAACATACACCAGGCTGTTATAAATGTGGTTGTTGTAGTACAATGTTTCTGACCATGTGCAGGCTTCATGACCATCTTCAACAGCACGGGGGAGGCTCCTATCATTACGATCATACACTGTTCACAGCTTTTCCGAAATTAGACAGCACCTGCTCCTATGCTCAAACAGTAGAATCATATGGAGGTTTTGAGAACAGAAATAACTTGAATATTTGTAAAGTCAATACGAACATAAGGAAAGCTTTGCAAGTCAAACTCAAAGAACCCAAAAATGTTCAACCGAAAAATAAGTCATCTCAGCCCATTATTGCTTCAAAGCGAAAAAGGGGTCGGCCAAGAAAAATTAAAGAAACTACTAATTTTGATCACACAGACATTATAATAGAAAATGTTGCAACAGACCCAAAGATTGTAGATAGTGATATTATAAATGGAGGTGAAAATGGCATGTATAATGAATTTGAAACGCCTGTTGCTAGTGTAAGTGTGTGTGAAGAAATAAATGACACTCAATTGGAGTCACAAGAGTCTAACACAACATGTATATCCCCAGGTCAGGATTTAATGAGGAAAGATAGCGAATTGCTGGAACTATTGACAGAGGGAATTCCGTCCAAAAGAAAACGAAAATCAAGCATGCCACGGAAAATTATGGTAGAGGTTAGCACAAAAACAGAGGAACAGGTCCATTCCAAGGCCACTGAAAATAAAATCCAATGTGAATTTTGTCCGAGTGTTTTTGAGCACACGAGGGGTTTGCTCAGACATGAAACAATCAAGCATTCAGATAAGATGAAGTTTGAATGTAACATTTGTAAACAGAAGTTTATGAGGGAATATAATCTTGAACGTCACAAGCTTTGTTCACATACCTCTGGAAAGCACAAGTCTTTCCTTCAACAGAGGCGAGGAATTTACAGGGCAAAGCGTGTAGGGGTGCGTGCACCAAGAGCGAAGGAGGCGGACTGCAACATTATGTGTGAGATTTGCAAGAAAGAAGTACCAAAGTCGAAGTTTGTTGTTCACAATAGACTTCATACAGGTAACTAACTTCTGTGACTACAAGCAATGAAACTCAGATATTATCAGACACATTTTTTGGAAAAAAAAAATTAGTATGGAATTTGGAATGTATAATTTATATAATTGCAAAGTAAGTGTTGCCTAGTATTGTGTATTACACATTGTGTATGCTGTTCTTAGAGTGCATGGTGTTGAAGACTGTTAGTTCTTGATCGCAGATGAGAGACAATTAACTTAATTAATTTATGAAATAATAAAGGACCAAAATTAATTTATGGAATAATAAAGGACCAAATAAAATGCTGCCTGGTTGCGTTCATTTGCAAGAATTGCAATTAATTATTTGCCCGTTTCTTTTGTTTCCGATCACAGATGAGATGGCATTAACTTTTATTAATTTATGATATGAAAACTTGACCTTCAGGTACAGAAATAAATGCTGCCTTGTTGTGTATTTTTGACTGCAATCCATGCAAATCAGTTGATGTGCCATGTTATGTTGCGTACACAGTTTGACACTGTTTGTTCACCTGCTTCTGTTGTTCCCTCATGCAGGTGAACGGCCGTTCATCTGTCACGTGTGTGGCAAGGGTATGATCAGCGAGAAGAAGCTGCGGCGACACATACAGATACATTCGGACGCCAACAGGCACACATGCGAAGTATGCGGCCTGGGCTTCTCGATGAAGTATAAACTACGCACCCACATGTTTGTGCACACAGGTCAGTGAAGACTGTAGAGTAGCTATACATTTCAGGGACAGTGGAATCATTAAAGGCTTTTAGGCTTATGATGAAAAAAGTAAGATTAAAGGAAAATATTTTGTTGTTTTTTTAAGTTTAAAAAATTGCTTTGTTTAAAACCCTTCCTTAAGGCCAAGTATTTAACAAATTAAAGAGGATTTAATAAACACGTAGACAACAACCTATGATATCGTTCTTCTTATGAAGTTTGAAATTGTGTTTTTGTGACTAGTTTAAAATCACAATGTGTATTGAATAGTGTACACACCATTATATTTAGGTTTTCTGCTAGTTGGTTAAAAAACATCATTACATAATACTAGGTAAGTAAAGTAATAGTGAACAAAAATCAAGTGCTGAAGAACAAAATTGTATTGTAAAAGTATATATTTGATGCACAATTTGATAGTAAATATTTCAATCATATATTTTATTCATAATTTACAGGGCTCACTCTGGCTTAAAATTTTCTATCGCCAAATTTACCATTTGACATTGAATATCTACTCATTTGAGGCATTTGATAGGGTTTTATGAATAAAAAGTTGTAGCCTATTGAAAATGTCTTTAGCCAAATAATGACATTTGTAGCCATTGGCTAATTTGGCAAATGGCAGTGTGAGCCATGATTGAAATGCTCAAAAATTTTAATGGTTTTTCATGAATATTGCAAATGAAATAGTTTCAATATTCCTATTTCAACAGGTCACAAGCCGTTCCTATGCTCGGTGTGCGGCGGTGAGTTCAACAACAGCACGTCTCTGCTGCACCACCATCGCACGGTGCACCTCGGGGACAAACGCTTCGAGTGCAATATGTGTGGAGGTCGGTATGGCAAAAAGTCGCAGCTCGAGGAACACATGTTCAGTCACTCCAGTGAACGGACACAAACTTGCAGGTACCATTTGGTTGCTCTTCATGCATATGATGTAAAATCTTGTCAGACAGTCAAACGTAGCTTCACACAACTTCATCTATCATAAAATGTATTAGTGATTTAATTTTACAATAATTATTACTTTTAACGTAAGCTAAAGAGAACATTGAATTGCCACATTTTATATTATATTAAATATGATCACCAAAGCATGATGTACACTTTATTTAGTGGTCTACGCTTAGGATGAAGTAGGATAAGTATATTGGTTCAGTGTAATTAACATTAGTGCAAACTAGGGATGGAATTTGTATCCTCAAATTGTGCAATTTGCCGTTTGAAACTTTTAAAATGAAATACTGGAACTTTGGTGATAGTGACTGAAATATACCTTTCACAAATTTACTGTTTTAAAAAGAATCAAATCCTCCAAAGATAATGAAAAACTTCACCTTTAATCATATGTACTTCATCATTCTTTAATTGATTTCAGGTATTGTGGTAAGTCATTCAAGCATGGCAAGAGTTTACGCCGTCATGAGCAGACGCATGTGTCAGACACCAAGTTTCAGTGTGATCAGTGTGACAGTAAATTCTCGCGCAAAGACAATCTTGACAGACACAAAATGTGTCACGTGGACACTGCACTACAGTGTAGTTTCTGTAGAAAGAAATTTAAAGAGCGGCAGCCTTTATTGGAACATGAACAGTTTCATATCAATAGCCGGAAATTTAACTGCCATATTTGTAAAGAAAAATTCCAAGATGAGACTTTCTTTTACAATCATATGGAAAAGACTCATCAGGTTTCGAAAGATATGGTTTACATGGTCAATTCCTTAGTCGGGAATGCTGTTGATAAACCGTTGAAAACAAAAAAATCTGCTGGAACTGGTACCAAGAGAATGTCTTCAGTTTCCATGGAAACCAGTGATGTAGCATTTTCAGGGACAGCTACTTCATTAGGGATGGATACATTAAATCTGAGCATGAGTGTAGCAGGCATATTTCCCACGCCAACATCTTCCCAAGATATAAACATTCTAAACCAAGTCAGCACACAGCTACAATCAAACATGTCTTTGAATCCATCGTACATCTCTGGAACGAACACCACCAGTAACCTGCGAAACATTATTACAAATTCGATGAACGCAGGTTTTGCTGTGCCAGGCAATAGCATGATCCACCAAGGCATGCAGGACCCGGACCGGATGGGGACGATGAACCCAATGGATCCCGGAATGATCCAGGTCTTGCTGGGCCCAGATGGCAGTATGATGCCCCAGGAGCAACATCGACTGATGCAGGAGGCCCTTGGTGCCACGATGCAGGGCATGTCCAACCAGCATTTCAGGCCGCAGAACATGTTCTGAACACATCAGGAGACATTGTTTTATATTCATGTTCGGTACATTGTTAGATATTCAAAGCAGTGAAAGGCCCAACCAGCATTTCAGGCTGCAGAACATGTTCTGAACACATCAGGAGACATTGTTTTATATTCATGTTTGGTACATTGTTAGATATTCAAAGCAATGAAAGGCCCAACCTGCATCTCAGGCTCCAGAACATGTTCTGAACACATCAGGAGACATTGTTTTATATTCATGTTTGGTAGATTGTTAGGTATTCAAAGCAGTGTAAGGTCAAATCAGTATTTCAGGCTCCATAACTGAAAATATTGATGGTCAGTCGTTAATACTAACATGGTCCTAGATTGCTAGATATTCAAAACATGGACAGTTGAAACCAGAACATGTTCTGAGCAGTCTGTAAATACCCCTCTGGTCGTAGATTGTTATATAGATTGTTATATATAATCATATCATGGATGATTCAAACCAGAACATGTTCTGA
This sequence comes from Congeria kusceri, assembly GCA_027627225.1. Taxonomy (NCBI): domain Eukaryota; kingdom Metazoa; phylum Mollusca; class Bivalvia; order Myida; family Dreissenidae; genus Congeria; species Congeria kusceri. The sequence continues at coordinate 42,932,625 of CM051030.1, forward strand.
GCACATTGCTGGGCAATTGTTTAATACTCATATGGTGACAGATTTTGTATAATTCTTATTTTCATAAGATTGATATTATTTTCCTCTGTGATAAAACTGTAAATATAAATTGACGATTTTTATTTATTTGTATATATTTATGAATTAATCTGGCAATGGGGTTTCATATGCTTTCCAATTCCAAATATTTAAGGCATGTTTTCTTATGTCTCATTTATAAATAATGTTTGCCCATTATTTTTTACTTAATTTTAGACATGTTTGGTTTGTTATTTAAATGTTTTAAGAAAAAATAAGACTTCAGTATCTGTATGTAACTTTAATTATAACAGTATGTTGCTGTCATTATGCAGTGTCTGTAACTCGTATTAAAGGGTAAATAAGTGTTTCTGTTACTAAATTTACAGCTACACTGTAGATTAAAAATGTTATTTTATTGTTTATGCTTGTGAAATTTACATGCGAGTAAACTATTAAGGAGTATTAAGTGTGATTTATAAATAGAATTTACAGAAGCAGTGTTTTTTATTTGTTACTTTGTTAGTTATTACATGTATATGGTAGGCAGATATTTTAACATATGGTAATGTTAAAGAATAAAATAATTAAAATAATCGTCATTTATTATTTTCAAACTATTGATCACATGAAAACTGAGAGCAAGAGCAGGATTCAGCATTTCAGAATAGATGTGCATCAGATGTTCATTTTCCAGCTCAAATATTGCATTAGATAGCACTAAAGTCAGAGCTATTATTTCATTATTTCTGCGTGCGAATGAAGCCCCGCCCCTGCTGTGGAGTATACTTTTCCCCCTGTTTGTGTGAAAAATTCCTCCATGTTCATCATGTTTATTATATAAGTCTTATTGATTGTGACAAAGGAAATCATCTGCATTTAAAAGTTAATTACCAGTGAATGTTACTATTTTATTTCCCATATATGTAGAAACAATGCAAAAATCATCCCCCCCTGTACTAGGGCCCCAGCCCCAGTCACGAAATCTTGAGATAGGGAAATGTGCTATACACTGTAACTGTATGGTTGATCAAAGAACAAATGTTCAATATAAACTGGACTAAGCACAATTCACTTTAGTGTAAAAAACTGTATCAGAAAGTGCATTAGCACCGACGTATTATGCAGGGCTGGGATGAGTAGCAATTTACTACCCGGGTATCTGGTGCTGAATTACCCGGGCACTGTAAAAATGGTAATTTCACTTGAGCACAGACACAAAATACATACCGTCCATTGTGGCAACTAGCATATTAAAGAACTGTTTTTATAAGTTGGAATTCCGAGTTGACCAGGCTTCAATTTATGCAAACATGTATTAAAGGTTAACCTTGTATGTAGTTCTCAGGTACCTCGAATAATGATTTGTCCCCCGATAATTGCCTTACCGGACCCAATCCCTGGGTAATTGCTACCCGATAGTTGCCTTACCGGACCCTATACCTGGATAATTGCTACCCGATAGTTGCCTTACCGGACCCAATACCTGGGTAATTGCTACCCGATAGTTGCCTTACCGGACCCAATACCTGGGTAATTGTTACCCGATAGTTGCCTTACCGGACCCAATACCTGGGTAATTGCTACCCGATAGTTGCCTTACCGGACCCAATACCTGGGTAATTGCTACCCGATAGTTGCCTTACCGGACCCAATACCTGGGTAATTGCTACCCGATAGTTGCCTTACCGGACCCAATACCTGGGTAATTGTCCCTAGTGTTGAGAAACAGATTTCTTAGAAAGCATTATGGTGACTGGAGAGATTGTTCGTACGTGGCAGTTCTTTTAATGTATGGACTCATATAAATGTATTTCCCTGTCGGTAAAATGCAAGGATGTTAAATGCTATGCTTAATATACAGTAAAACCTGTGGAAACCGAACGGCATCGAGACTGTGCTAAGAAAGAAACAGTGAAAATGTGTTTCAATATTTATTGTTTTAACCACCAAATACTTCTAACTTTACAACTTCAAGCAAACAGCATATGAAAGAAAAATGTATAACATGTAAGTGAAATACTGACAATACCTTGCTTACAAGAACTACAGCATCACAAGATTAATGGATCACTTGAATTGAGACTTTGATCAACACAAAATTGTTGACTCCTATTTACAGCTTTAAATAAATGTTCAATAAAATGTTTAGCATTTTACCAAGCTTTTCACTGAGTTCATATTTTGTAGAAGATAAATGGATAACTGCGACTTCAATGGTTGTGTCATATTTACAGTTCAAAAATTATTGAGTAAACAGGCTGCTTATTTTAAAATAAAATATGCCATAGGAAAATCTGGGCTTAATTATAGCATATATTTTGCTAATAACCATTAACATTTTACAGCAAATGAGATTCAGGCATACACAATAAACCAGATGAAGTTCAATCCTGTATAATAGTTATATTTTATATATTAAAATACAGTATACCAGTAATTCCAACAAGAGAAAAATTAGCCGTCACTGTTGCTATACTGTAAATGTTAAACTACGTGCAAAAGTGAGCCAATCTACCATACTGAAATAATACAAATTTATAATCTACCATTTGTTTACAAACTTCTCATATTTTTTTAACAGTAATATATATCTTATTGCTTTTAAAGTGCACATATATTTTGTCGTGTTCATCCATTAATTCAATCATTTATTTATACAACTACAAAATAGTCTACTATTAGTCAGTCTAGACGATATTACTACTGAAGACTACACAGTTCTACTTCAAATGATACATAACATAAATATACATGTAATTGCACTTGTCTCTAAATGTCAAACTGAACTAACTGCCATATACAGTATATACAAATAAGTGAATATACTGGTCTACATTAAGGTTGTTATAGCCAGACAGAAGAATTACATTATACTTGACTTGTACTACATATTATATGTATAATCAATATATGAGGCGCGTTGTGGGAAAACCGGACTTAATGCATGTGCGTAAAGTGTCATCCCAGATTAGCCTGTGCAGTCTGCACAGGCTAATCCGGGAGGCACTTTCCGCTTTTATGGTATTTTCTGTTTCAAGGAAGTCTCTTGTAACCATAAATCCACTGTAGGAGGAAAGTGCCGTCCTGGGTTCAGCCTGTGCTGACTGCACAGGCTGATCCGGGACGACACTACGCACATGCATTAAGACCGGTTTTCCCACGACACGCCACATATAATCAAAATTGACAAAGTTTTCAACATAAAGATTGTGCATGCTGCACATTAGGCCAAGAAAATTGTGTGTTTCGGGCAAGGTTCGGAAAAAAGCTAGGTAGGGTCGGAATCGAGTTTTTTTTCAACTTTTAAAGACACATTTCGGTAAAAAAAAATTTTTATCTAACATCTGATGAATACAGATTTCACGGAAAACAATCGTCGCTAAAAACTTTAGGGTCGGGGGTTTTCGCTAGGTAAGGTCATGTTGCCTGATACACAATATTGTTTGGCCTTAGCAAGCATCTTGCCTAGCAACTATGTTGATTATAAAATTAACAATCGCATAGGTAGTTGGTGTCATTCCTAAAGCTAATAAATATACCTGTATCTTGTATTATTATGCAAACCTATGTTTCAAACAGTTTGTACCAAGTAATTTTTTTGGAATGGTTGACAAAATAGTGATTTTTTAAAACAATATACATGTATTGTTAGGATTCCTGAACATAAGTAACAGAAACTGAAAACAAGTCATATGAGTTATGACATAATAAAGTTTTAGGTGATTTTAAGTTTTCACCAAAGAAGCAGATCAAAACTGTAAATAGTGTAAAATTATCACATGTTATTTTGATGATGCAATGGACATGAAAATACACACAAGTTTTGACTAGAAATAAATAATGACCATGAGAAAAAATATACAAGGAGACAGAAAATGGATAGGTGGTTTTGTTAGAAAAGACACAAAATATTGGTTATCAAATAAACAAGCAGATACAAAACAAAAACAAACAGTATGCCCTCAAAAAATAAAATTAAGAGATATACTTTAAATTAAACTAGATTGTGTTCTCTTTTGTACAACACAGTACATTTATGACTATAATGTTTGATACTGACCAACAGTTAAAAACAGGTGTTAAATTTGTATTTAATCACATAAGTTGTCCAGGTACTCTGTAAAAGTTTTATTGTGGAAAATACAGTTTATACATTATAGCAAAAAAAAAACCCACTAAATTATGAAAAACAGTAATAGCTTTTTAAGTCATTTTAAGTAAACGGATAGATACATATAAATGCAATATTGGCAAAATGGAAACGAGAAAAGTTTCTTAAAAGCTAGCAAATCTATTAAACATTACTGAAAAACTTGTATCTTGATTAAGCAAAATTGGAAACAAACAAAACATCTGTGTATTGTTGCAAAAACATAGATAAAGCAGTACAGAAGTATCATAAACCAAATTAAAGCTACCATCACAAAATGGAAGCACAAAACTGACTGCACATGGACAAAAGTCAGATTTTACACCATAAACATTCCCCAGTCATGTTTTCAAAGTTCTTCAATTTTTAAAAACAAATATGAACAAAAAGTGCAACAATGCATTACCAAAAATGATCAGTAGCTACCAAAATCAGAAGGTATAACTTAATCGTTAGGTGCAATCACAGGCATGAGTTTCAATCTTCAGAGATGTCAATGTTAAATCATTTAGAATGACTTAAGGACTCATATTTTATTTGACATAGTATATACTTTGAACACACCACTTAAAATGAAATTTTGGGAGTTGGTTCCCATAAGAACATGATAGGACAATATATGAGGGATAACCATGAAATGCGAGTTACCTCCCTTAGGGAAGATCATACATCGGGAAGAAAGTCATTAAAATACTTATTTTTAAGAGAGCTCAAACCTTCATACGATTGCTTACACACTTCAAACAGTAGCTGCCTTCAGCAAAGACTCTGTGATACCTGTATACCTAACTGGAATGACAACAAAATATCACTAACCACACCAGTAATTTGATTCATAAGAAAACCCCGTAATTATGCCATATGGGCCCAAAAAAACAACAAAATGCTCAGTCTTATAATCACAAAAATATTCCATATAATAATTTACACTACCTGAAGGTAACAAGTTGACTGTCTAACTGGAATGCCTCAATAAAACATGGAAGAAGTTTGTTCAACCAGCCAATCTGCACAACATTCGTGACCCTCTGTTGACTACATGTAATGTAGCCACAGCATCCAACTGGAAATAGTGGGTAACCTCTGTCAGGGACATAAGTTTACACATTCCCAGTTGCCCATGGCAAGTTGTTCTGCAGCTGGGCGACTGGACCCAACCAGTAATTAGCCCAGTAGGCGAACTGCATACCCAAATATCCAGTCAAATGTGAAGCAGTTTAAATGCAAATTTCATATTACATAATTTATACAGACTTTGGAATCCTGAAACAAGGCCATGATGGCCCAAAGCGCTCAACTTAGAACTGGTACAGATGAAGACCATACTGTTGTGACAGGTTTGAAAATTAAGGTATCTGAACATCATGCTAAGGTTAGCTAAAAACCATGGCTAAAAGTGTTTGTTCCAGTAATGTGAATTAAACTTCAATAGCTAAAATGAGCTAAATATTGTAAGTTTTAATGAGGTTAAGTGGCTCATGATTGCAATGCTGGGTTCTATATTTGTCAGGGTTGCAAGCCCAGTTTGCCCCTATCCCAGGAATGTTCATTTATAGCCCTATATGTGAACTTTTGGAATGGAAACAATATCCGAGCAAGTGATTAATATAATTAATGATTCAGGACAGAAGCTACCATATTATTGCTGTACCTTTCTTGCACACATAACCAATGACATTTGAGATTCAACAGAATACAAGACCTTCCACTTGGTTAACTTTTCATTCTAATGATTATCGTTAATGATTATGTGTAAATGTAAAACACCACAAAGTGTGATAGTAAAAAGTACCAATTTGTTTCATGATTGATTACCTGTATATACCGTAATTACCCTTAGTATTGGGACACTTGAACAAAATAAATTTTTTTATTGTCCCAATAATAAGGGACATAAAAAAATAATTCTCAAAATTGTGTTCCAACATTTAGGGCATTATATGATACAATATATTCTCCATATATCTATGTATTGAACCAATGAATTATTGTATTACTTTCAAGTAATAATCACTTACTAATATATATTAAATCTTTAATTATAAATATTTAGAAGAAATTTTTTTAGTATACTGATGTTTATAAAATCAGTAATTTCTTGCTGGGGACATCATGTTTATTAATTGAGAACCTTAATTGAAAAAAACATTCTCCAGTAGAGTACACAGTTTGCACTACGTGTCAACAACATGTAAACACCGCTGATGGTGTACATTATGGTGTATAGATAAGCACGGACTATACCGTGTCACAAGTCGCTATCCAACCAGCGTAGTGGCAGGGTATGGAATGTTTATACAGTAACAACATAAGATGTTATTTTGGTGTCCCAATATTTAGGGACACAAAATAATTCAACTTTTAAATGTGTCCCAATATTAAGGGGTGCAAAAAATAAATATTTTTCCAAAAATTAGGGGTGCACCAATATTTAGGGTGTCCCAATACTTAGGGTAAATACGGTAATCCATTATGCTATAAAAATCCTAACAATATATTGAGTAATGATATGATTACAGTTCCTTGTTCTTTGACTGAATTTTCTACCCTTTACAAAAGCAATAAATAACAACGCAGCAATAAATTAACAAACAAGCCAAAATACCCGCATTAGTAAAATAAATGGAACAGTATCACCTTCAAAATCATTTGCACAAGTATTGTTATAGTAACAACAACAAACAAGTACACATAAACCACACAGAGACAATGCAAATTTGCTGAAAATCAATAAAGCATCAAACATCAATACGCTGTAATCTGCAAAATACGCATCATACCGTTAAAAGTTTACACTTTTAAACATGCGCGTTTTTTGCCCTTGCTCTACATGCAAAACACTGTACAATGCTTGAAGATTTACTTAAAATTATTTAAGTATTTGTTCAATGAATATTTGAAATCTACTGAGATTATTTTATTCCATACATGTAATACGACAATGATACTTTTCAACAAATAAAAATAACTAACCATTCTGGGACTGTAAATTCAAAATTGAATTATTATAAGAGGGAACTTTTCTCTTAACAAATTTTCTGTGTAACTTTGTTACTGAGAGACTAATAAATGGGAAAGTTTTCCAACAATAGAGTTTATGACACAATAATGCAAGAACATTGGCAATAAAAAATGGACGAGTCGTAAAATTATATATAACCAACACAAATATAACTGATAGTGTATAAAACAGTAGTATCACAATATTTCATAAACATGCATAAAAGACTTACTCTGTATATGAAATACACAGAGTTATCACTACCTGTGATATAAATTGTTATTTGTGAACCTATACATCAATATGCTATATGAAACAAGATAACCATCACATCCGTGCAACATTCATGATGGGTGCATACAAAAATACAGGGTTTAAACTGATAAACATCTTCTACATTAATTAAAAATATTCAAGCATAGTTATGGCTAAGTCAATATCAAAAGCTAGGTGCAATGAAACTGAAATATATCCTACAACTATCCTGGCCAACAAGAATGAAACTGAAATATATCCTACAACTATCCTGGCCAACAAGAATGAAACTGAAATATATCCTACAACTATCCCGGCCAACAAGAATGAAACTTAAATATATCCTACAACTATCCTGGCCAACAAGAATGAAACTGAAATATATCCTACAACTATCCCGGCCAACAAGAATGAAACTGAAATATATCCTACAACTATCCTGGCCAACAAGAATGAAACTTAAATATATCCTACAACTATCCTGGCCAACAAGAATGAAACTTGGGATAACAATTCAGAGACTTAACTCCATGAACAGAAATGCTCAGCTGCCTATTGAATCCACTCATGTCCATGCTTTCCAAATGACGAATGTACAACATATCAGAGAGTATGCACTACATATGAATCATTAAAAACAAACATGTTGAATTCATAAAACAGTAGATACCTAGGACATTGCACAAAATGACATTTATCATCTAAATTTAAAACATACAATTAAGTCTTAGTAAAGTATAGCAAGGCCACTAAATGACTAACATTTTTACATGGCATACATATCTTCAAAACAAATGCATGTATCTTACATGCCAGCTTTATTTATGAAGTTTCAGCTAAAATGCCTAATACTGACTAATACACACACACACACACACGTATTTATTATATACATGTAATCAACAAATGAGAATGGCAAATTCGAAAACCTGATTTTAGAATAAAATGCATACTATAAGTATGCGAAGGAATGCATATGCAATACTGAAATTATTAAGCTGGAATGTGGATTTGTTTTTAAACAGCATATTACTTATTGTTCCATAAAAGAGTAAACATCAACAAGAAGATTTATTGTCGTCATGTAAAATAGAAAACTTAACTGAAAACTTTGTTTACTTTATCAAAACAACAAACATTACAAGCAGGAAGATTTCATTCATGGAATTGTGATTTTGCAAACACTAGCCATAAATAACACCAACTTCTCTTCTAATTTCTATTTTTGTCCATTTGGCAATGATAACTAAAAGCTAATGAACATGGCAAAATAACAGTAATATCATAATCAACAACATGGCAGTTCATGTATAACCATGGTATGTTCAAAGCATTCATGATGCATTTATATCACCTCATAATTATGCAGGCGAAATTAGGTAAGCAACAACAGTGTAAGCATGTGTGTTTGAGAGGCCATAAAATAGCTCCTAACCACCACCTTTTGGTTCCATGCAGAAAAATGTATTTGAACTGTCCTTCATCCAAACAGACAAACGAGATTCATTATACCGTTATCAAAGCCATGAACAAAACTGAGCACTAAATGGCTAACTTTATGACATGTATGTCAGCCTGGCAATCTGACATTACATTGTCTATGAGCAACAAGTATCTGTAATGATCAATCTTTGGCATGCTTCATATTCAATGTTATGGCAGCACAATGGTAGCATATCATGTTCTTCCGACACAGTCATATACACGGAAATGACAGCACTATGGTCCCATATCTCGTTCTTCTAATGACAAAGTGATATACATGGAAATGACAGCACTATGGTCCCATATCTCGTTCTTCTAATGACAAAGTGGTATGCTTGGAAATGACAGCACTATGGTCCCATACCTTGTTCTTCTAATGACAAAGTGATATACATGGAAATGACAGCACTATGGTCCCATATCTTGTTCTTCCGATGACACGGTTGTATAAATGGAAATGACAGCACTATGGTCCCACATCTTATTCTTCCGATGACAAAGTGGTATACCGGTACATGGAAATGACGGCACTAAGGTCCATTATCAGGCTCCACCCATGCCACTATCTTGCCTTCCCAACCAGGAATGATAGCCTCCTCATTTGATATCTGAAACCACAGCATATGACACCAATGTTGGTACCTTGCCCTAAAATTCCCTGATCATTTACATGTTCATCTCTTTACAAATATTTGGAACAAATATGCAGCCCAGTTTTTTAAAAACATTTTTACAATAGCTCGATCCTTAATAACACCGCTGATGGTAATATACTGAATTATAACTATCTCTAAAACTACAGTAGGACAATTTCTGGGAACTTGCTAAAAGTTAAAGTCAACAGTGAAAACCTATCACACATGTTTCTTTAAGCCTACCTCTTCTTTAACTGTACCAAACTCTGGATCCAGTGCCTTGAAATGAAATCTATACTGGCCAGGTCGTTCAAATGCTCCTTTGAAATCATGTAAAGTTATTTCTCCTAATCTGAAACAAATACCCAATTTTATATGTTTCCCGTATGGAAGTAAACTTGCTGAACAGTATATTGAAAGCATATTACTGATATGTACATGAATCTGTCTTGCAATTGTAAACATTCTATTTTAAATTTCACAGCACTTAAAAATAGTTTTTGACTGAATGAAAAGTACTTCTTTAAATACTGATTTGGCCCTTTCCTATCTTAAATATACATGTAATTTGTGATTGCACATGAATAACAAGCAGAAATAATATGATGCCTCTGCATAAACGTAAAGAGGAAAATACCGAAACCCTTCTAAAAAGTTCAAAACTTGTCATTTTCTAAAAGATCTTGCAATGTGAAGTCTCATTTATTATAAAATTTGGCATTTACAAGGAGAAAATCAGCTGAAAAGAAGAAGAATCACATCATGTGCATACAGTATTACACACCTTTCAGTTTAGTTTAAACCTATTTAAACAAGTTTGATTGTGCCGAAAGCTGGAGACCAATTAAGATACTTCGAGTCCATTTCCTGGGTAGAACCAGTACTTGAGAAATGTCCTTGTAACGCTGCCCGAAAAGGGATCAAACTGACAGTCTCCCATTCACAAGGCGGACACCTTATTCACCACACCACTGCGACTCATTATTACACACCTTTTGTTGATTGTCAGCATGGAAGGAGTGGTGGAGTTGTCCTTGAAGTACAGGACCTTGGTGCTGTTGGCTAATGGAGGACTGCCCAGCTTGTTGGGGTGGAAACCTGCAACAACAGAACACAATGCTTACTAAAGGGCTCTCCCGGATCATGGACACTGGGATTGTTATCAAGGCAGTGGTGGGGGTAGGGAGATTAAATGTTGTTTCATCATTTGAGGGTACGCTTTATAAATTGTAGAAATTATCATTGCTGCCAATAAACTCAGAACAATAGACTCTTGATTTGTTCATTGTTAAAATACACTAAAATATAAAGTAGACTACAGGGGTAATTCTACAAAAAATGGCCAAAGGCATGTCACTCATGTTAAAATGATATTTTAAAGACTTTCTTGCTCACAAACTAACCACAATCTGTGTTGTATTTATTCTATATGATGAAAGAAAAAAAGAAGAGTTGTGATATAAAACTTTTATCGATGAAATAAAACGCAGATCTTTAAAGTGCACACTTGCCTAATAATGCATTGTCACTCATAAGATGTGTCCAAATGTTAACCAACTTATATAAGAAAATAACTAATAAAAACATAAAAAGTTGACAAATATGTATATAAGTGCAAATTATATGATGCTTCATTTTTTATCATATTTTTTAAAAGTTAAACTTTGCATGGTGACATGTTTTGGTTCATCACCAGTTATTTTGTCATTACCGCAACAACCCATAATAACACTGAAAATTCTAGAAATTATGACGTATACAGACACAAACATACTGCGTCATCATCAGGAATTTAAGCAAGAATATTTAAAACTGGACAATAGCAGAGCAGATACTTGAGTTACCATCCCAAGTCGATGGAAAGTTGTCATTTGTACTGTGTATACTTTCTAATTGTCATTACCGTATGTGCTGAGAAATAAAACTGTGGCTACAAAGTTATTGCTTATTGAAGCCATCACTTTCATTCACCTTCATTCATGGTTCTATCTCATGTGAAAGGTTTATAATGCATGTAAAACAATATTTCTTGCATTTTCAAGTGAATTTTTTGCTAAAGTGTCGTTACCGAAACGGTCATCTCCGCAACGCTGATAAAATTTGGATAAATAAAACATGCTTAATGTAAGGCTCAATTCCTTAAATGGATGTTTTCTTTCAACAAAATGAGTTCAACAGTAATTGAAAGAAAATATATCTGTTATATCTGACTGTATTTCATAGCCGATGTCATTTCCGCAACGGTATGTCATTACCGAAACGAGTTGTCATTACTGCAACAACATCATTTATCTACAATATTTGTAAGATATATAAGTAAACACAATAAATTCTTGAAATATGTCAATTATTTTTAAACAAAATATAAAAAAACACAAACAAATTATTGTTGTTTTAATATTGCATATTTTCATATGCAATAGAACATTACTATGTGTTAACATGATGCACAATTAAAAATGACACTTTCGTGCAAATACAGCTAATATCTGTGATTGCCTATTGAGCGCTGCTGACAATTGTTTTGTTACCTACATAGGCTGAATTTGTTGTTTAAAACAAATTTTGTTAAAGATAAACACTTCAGTTTTCTTCTGAAATTTCAAACAAAATGGCCATAATTTGTGGAATTACCCACGAACGTGGGTGAATTTTTCGCTGAAACAAGAGGAATGAACAATGGAATGAGGGTCAATAATATCCCTTAATACATTTATGTTAAAATGATGGGCTTGATGGATGTTTAGTGTTTACAGGATTACAAAACTTGATAGCGGACTATTTGTTTTATAACATTACTATTCATTCCTCATTAAACAATAGAGCATTTATGTGAGCCTTCAGTAAAATCTAGCTGATCAGTCAATTGTCTAATATGACCAAACTAAGATTCAAAGAACACACATACAGTTAATATAAAACAAAGTTCACAGTAACTGATCATTATTATCTCCAAGCTTTCTTTGGAAAGTACATACTTGTATATATTTTCATAGTATTTCTGATTTTAGATGGTTTTCAAGCAGAATAAGATGTGAACATTTTAGGTGCATATTCACACACATGTAGTTCAGGTGATCAACAACACACTTGTGAAAATACACAATATTTAAGTGGTCACACTATTAGTACAGAGTGAAAACATGCTCTTTGGAAGTTATAAAAGGTCTCACTTTGTGGTTGACAGAAATTTCTATACAATTTGAAACAAAATTTACAATAGTTATCAAAATAATGTTTGCCATATACTAACCAAGAAAGCAATGTGGTTAAAAATTCACATATGGAAACAGTCGCATTCTTTCAAACTTCCAAAGAGGTTGTCCTTCACAGTATTGTTATGTATGGTGGAGTATCACTATACAAACCGTGGGTTACACTGCACTCACTTGATTGCCTACTACCTGGTAGAGCGGTGATGGGAGACCTGCGTACGTCACCTGTGCCGTCAAAATTCAGCTTGCGGGAAACATGCTGCTCTCCCACGCTCTGAAAGTTCCATAACAAGTTTCATTTCAATAACAATCACTGGCATGAATCTGACTGGCATGAATCTGAAAACATGCGAAGGAATAAAGATGCAAGTTGACTAAACAGTTATATCCCAGACAAGGTATTACAAACATTGGTCAGTTTAATATTGACATTAGACCCTATGACTCACAATTCAATTGGGATCCACATAGTCATAGTCTAGTCATCACCAACCTACATGCCAAGTTTGAAGCACCTAGGCCTAAGTGTTCTGTAGATGTTGCCTGGACAAGATTTTTCTACTATTGGTGTTCTGTTTTTCTGTCTTTTGGTCTGTTTGACCTTGACCATTGACTCAAAGACCCCATAATCAATACGGATCCACTATTACATGACCAACCTACCTATCAAGTCAGATTGACCTTGAAGATCCTAGGCCTAAGGGTTCCATAGTTATTGCCAGGACAAGGTCTGTTTACCGACTGACAGACATTTTCAAAACAATGCACGTCCGTTTCTTCAAAAGGGGCATAATTATGTATTATATACAGTATACCCATCAGTGAGTTATGCGTACCGATTGTCCACCACTGCTGCCTGATGTGTTGTGTGAGGAGGGCAGCCTCTCTACCAGAGTGGAGATCCCCTGTTCTATGGTGTCCAGGGTGTGCTGATGGGGGTCCGAGGGGCTGAAACACTGTCGCATGCTCGCCAGAGACTCCTGTAGCACACCCAACTTGTCTGCACCCGTCTACAATACAGTATGTCAAATAATATTATAAAGCTTGGACAAATTGCCATTACACTCAATATCTGTGCCGTTACACTCAATATCTGTGCCGTTACACTCAATATCTGTGCCCTTACACTCAATATCTACATGTGTTAGCCTAATTTACCACCTGAATAATTAGTTATATTTTACTTCCACTTAGTTTGTGCGCCTTGGCATGGTCGCAATGCACATTTACTAAATGATTTAGTGACATAACATTGGTATTTTTAGCAACATTAATGAAATTAACACGATTTCGGCACAGGAACTATTTTTGCATTTGCAATCATTAACATATAGATCAACATACCCAGAAGATATTGTCAAAGCAATATTCGTTGATAAATATATACAGTACTACTGAAAACACGAGCAGCAAACATAATTTGTTAAAAGCCAAACTTTTACCAGAATTTTGTAGTCCATATAATATGTACATGTACAACATAAATTAATTATTACAGCCATGGATCTCTACATTATATTAACAAGGAAAATAAAATGCTAAAATAACACACTTCAATCATATATTGTCATTTTCTTCAGTTTTACATTGCTTGAAATATCCAGAATTTAACAAAGATGGTGGAAGAGTAAATTACAACAGTAATTTCAAAATACTTTTCAGCCCATAACAAGCAACCATGCAACACTTTACAGTAATGTAAAGAAAAGAACATACCAAAAGCAATAGAAGTCTCAAACATGATGCAATAGAAAATGTAGACATAATACTGTTTGTGTGTCTTACAGGCGGAGGTCGTATTAGTTCGTTTTTATCAGGCTTGGTATGCAGGATTCTGCCTGCCAGTCGCGCCATCTGCTCGTCTTGGGATGCCAGTCGAGCTCGTAATGAAGCCTGTCAAGTACATGCAAGTAAGCAGGATGAGCAGCATGCAGGGAATATGGATATTAAGCATGTTTTGTTGCAGAGTCCAGATTGCTTTTAGTTTAAACCCTTTTATTTTAGCTCGATTGAACTGAAAGACTTATGCTTATTGAGACACTTTTGAGTCTGTTTCCTGGTAGAACCAGCACTTGGTGTCTTTTTGAAAAAGATCACTCGAACGCTTGAAAGACTTATGCTTATTGAGACACTTTTGAGTCTGTTACCTGGGTAGAACACAAGTAGAACAATATGACTTGGTGTCATATTAAAAAAGATCACTCAAATGACTCCGAGCAGGGATCGAACTGACGACCCCCCAATCACAAGGTGGACACCATATCCGAGCAGGTATCGAACTCACGACCCCCCAATCACAAGGTGGACACCATATCCGAGCAGGTATCGAACTCACGACCCCCAAATCGCAAGGTGGACAGCATATCCGTTTCACCTCACGACCCCCCCAATCGCAAGGTGGACAGCATATCCATTTCACCTCAAGACCCCCCAATCGCAAGGTGGACAGCATATCCATTTCACCACTGCAACTAGCTTTCTTTTTACATTTCAAACAGGGCATACTGATAAGCACATTTTGTTTGTGGAGTGCAGATTTTCTTTCACATTTCAACTAAAGCTATCATTTGAGGGGATGAATACACATGGACACTGCAAACCAAAAATAGTCAGTGTTTATGAAAACGTAAAATAATGCCAATACCCAGATTTTGTCTAAATCCAATGTATTCAAATCTGATAAGCCTTAGTGCCGTATATCACAAATTATTATGTCCCTTGCAGAAACCACAGCCCAACAAATCTGACTCTTTTACTGTTATACATCAACTACTAACTTGCATTAAGACATTTCATTTATTCTCAAGAAAGAAAGCAGCAAGAATGAAGAGTCATCTTCAACAGGAATACAATATACCAGGGCCCGAGGTTACACAACTCTTGAGATCAATCTCCCAGCTCAAATCTCAACTCCTAGCTCAGCCTGAGACTGAACTCAGGAAATCTGAGATTATAAAAATTTAACTCTGAGCTCAAACTCAGGCTGAGCAAGAAATCCAGCCATTTTATCTTCACATGAAAATGGAAATAATCGCACAAATGACGCAATATAAGTACGTCATAACAGCTCTAATACGTCACACAATTTTCGATTTAAGATTTCATCATGGTTATTGTAAGTTTCAAGTGTAAATTAGTTTCTGTGACCATTGCCCTTTTAAAACAATTTGTTTACTTAATCCAGCGGTTATAAGCACTGTTTTCGTGGTATGGTAAGTAACTTGGACAGAAAAAAGAAACTGCGGTAAAAATATACCACTGTTTACACAAATGGGCTGCTTAAGGCAATACCACGTAAATATGGATGACCGAATAGTCGCTTAAATATATTAAACTTCATGCTAAAAAAATCGTCTCCACTGAGTTTGATCTCCAAATGTTTAATAACCTCAAACTGAGCAAGAATCTCAGCTGAGCATGGAGATTGAGCTGTGAGTTGAGTTTTTGAGCTGAGATTAATGAAAGTTTTATAACCTCGGGCCCAGTACTTAAAATACTGTACTTAAGCTTCGACTTTTAATGCCTCAAAAAATCTCCTAGCACGACTGTTATTTTTACTTGATTATCTGACAAAGCATTGATCATAAATTGCACAAACAAATTAATGAGGTACATAGTACATTGAACAAATTAAAGAAACTAAACAAGTAATGTTTACAAACAGGAAAAAACTGTCAAAGTAACATGCACAAATCAATATAGCAATAATAAACATGAAAATAAGAAGGAATAATACAGGCTAAAGTTACATGTAGGTACACCATTGCTCTACAATCATAATTATTATATAGTATGAAGTAACGTAAATTCTTTTCATTTACTAAAAGATAAACTGTGTTATTTGTGGTACCAGGTTTATGTACAGAGTAGTAAGACAGCAAACAATCAAGCAGTTGACTTGTTGTGAGAATAAAGTATTTAAAAACTATACTATGTATCTAACATATGAACTGGTTTTGGTACATAGAAAGGCGGTGACTGCAAAAAAAAAGCAGGTTGGAGAATTTCATTACAATCTGAATTATGTAAATTTCTCACACAGCAATTACTCCAATAACCTAAAATTTACACACATACCGGTAATTTTTTATCTTACATTTACAATGAGCAATGATGTGACCTAAGAAAAATGAAACAAAAATGCTGAACTGAAATACATACACCAGTTTCATCGACGACACGAAATCTATCACTTAGTTCTTTAACCTGAAGCTTCAAAGACCTGGTGATGTTCTCCTTTTCGGATATCTGCATCTGTAACTCGTGTTGGAGGTGATCAATTCGCTGGTCCCGTCTGGCGATGTCTTTCTGTAGGGGGTGGAAAATATGTATGTTAGGTATTTTAAACCTTTTTGTCTTCTTTCTGCTGTACTTACACAATGTTTTTGATTTGAGATTAACATTTCAGATTTTGTTTCTTACAAAATGTTTGTAATTGAAGTTTAACATTTAAAATTGTTATTTCTTACAAAATGGTTGTAATTCAAGTTTAACAGTTAAGATTGTTTTTTCTTACAAACTGATTGTAATGTAAGTTTGACATGTTAACATGCTATTTGTTGACAAAATGTTTTTATTTAAAGTTTAACATTTAAGATCTTTATTTCTGTTGTTTATATATAAAATAGACCCTGTTTCCATTCAGTATACAACTGTGATAAATTAAAATACCTGGTAGTCAATATGGCTGTGACTATTACATTTGACCTTACCGGTATATTCTGAGGAAAAATAAATGGAAATTTATTTTAAATACATGTAACCCAGCGGCGATGATGACGACTTTGATCTTGATAAAAAATGATGATGATAAAAAAATAAATATGAAGATAATGAAGCTTCAATAGTGTTATAAGAACTTACTTTTAAATCTGTGATAAGCTTGTCTTTATCATGCAGCTGTTTGAAAAAGTTAGCCTGTAAAAGAAGAAAATATTTTGTCACAAGACATAGAATTAACAATTTTCACAAATATGCACTAACTTTTTATAAATAATCTGCAACATTATCATTATTAACTACAGGTACACTACATGTGTACATATACCTTTCATGTTTGAACTTACCTTAAGAACTTCTGCCAAAACTTCACAAATATATTATTTGTTAAAAAAAAATGTATTGAAAATTTTCATGACATACTTCCAATCATGTGCTGTTTTATACAGAATATTACAAAACTTATCTGTCTTATCTACAGTCACAAGCAAAAACAACACATGACTATCCACATAGGACGTTACCTGTTCTGAATCAAAGTTTTGCTTCTGGAAATCTCTGCGTAGCAACTCCGACTTCAACGTAGAAATATTCGATTCCTGGTCGGATATTCTCTGTTGTAGTCCAGCCTGTAAACCAGTAGCAAGCAGCAATGTCAGTGACACCATTAGCCAAATGTACATTACTGTATCGACCTACTAATATTGCCTATATTTGTAAGTTTTTGTACAGAAAAAAATGTTCTAGCAAAACATAATTTTCATTAGCCAAATATTCATATTTGTACCCATTGGCTCGTTTGAGAGTGTGTGCCCTGAGATGTGGTCTCCATTCAGTGACATGATCTACATGTATATTCGCTGACATTAACAGACTGACAATGTTTCGGAAAGTCTGCAACATGGAGATATGTTCCATGAGTTAGTTACATAATTGTCACTGTCAAATCCATCATAAGATACCTTGTCTCATTTACTTGTCTCATTTAAACACTCTTTCAATATTACCCTACAATGTATATATGTTTCTTTGGAATGAGCCTCAATCATAAATATCTGTTCCAAGTGCCTTCATGAACAAGATGCAACATGAATTAAAGATTCTGTTTAATCCCTAACAAAACTCTCCTCCAATCCAGAAAATATACTGCAGTTAGCAATGTTGAAATACTGATATTTGTGTTGTTGTACTCAAACAGGTCAGAACACAAGTCATTAGATGAAAAATTTAAATTTAACATTCTGACTGCCTGATACAAATATGTAATACAGTATATTTCCTTGAAGGATAATGCTAAAAGTCAAAATCATACAACACAACACACTCCACCACCTCAAACAAAAGCCTTAAAACAGTCAAAGGTATTAAAGAGGTTCTTGCCTTGATTCCTTGAATTTGAAGCATCTCCAGCTTATTTCTGGAGAGGTCATCTCTCAGTCCTGAGCAAACCTCCTGTGACTGCTGCAGCTGACTACGCAATACAACCTGCCAATAAATGAAAGGTCTATAGATCAGCAAAGTCTTGACAAAGCAATAGACACAACCCATATTTTCCTATTAATACCTGTGAATGCTAAATTACAATCCAAGTATTATGCACATGTGCTTTTTGAGCGACCTGTAATATTAAGTTTGGCAGATTAATAATTAGCGAATACCAGACGTCATGGGCAGTAATGGATTTGGGACTTCCTTGGAGACTGAACATGCTTGTTTAATGTCAAGTTTGTTAATCTAGTAAACAAAGCTTTGGCGTACAATCTGTTCCTCTGGCGTGGTTCCCTCTATGACATCCCTGCAGCCTGATTCAGCACCGTCTGGGGGCTGACCACTAAGCAACTGAAATATCCAAACATTATTCCTATATCTCATCAAACCAAAACATTATACCAAAAAATGGGTTCAACTCATAACCATATCACATCTTGTTTTCGCAATGAAAACATCTTTTCTCATTGTCTATATCTGCATACATGTATACCGGGATTATAATGTTGTTGTTTTTTGGCGTTAGGTTACATGTAAGCTGTCCAAACAAGACCTAAAGACTTACAAGTTGCATAAGAAGTTTTATGATACTGCTTGCTGGAAAAGGCTAATAAATATGTTAGTCTCAGTGTATTACACACACATTATACTTAGAAATAGAATCTTGGGTCTTTTACTGAAAATTTAATGTTCATTGAGCCTTCCATAAATTAAAACAGTATTAATACAACAAGGATCCTTTGAACAATTTAATCAGTTTTACAAACAACAATAACTAGAATTACTGGTGAAGTCCCACAGTTGTCCCAGATCTTTCTTAATTGCTTTCCTTGAAAGAGAAATCATACTAGGTCCTTTAAAACATTTCACAAGTTTTGCTAGTGTAACTGCAAGCAACAACAATGAGGGACCATGTTCTGGTCCTACCAGGTCAAGCAGTTGTCCCAGCCCTTTCTTAATAAATGTCATTGCTTTCCATAAAACAGAAGTAATACAAGTTCCTTGAAGCATTTAACCACTTCTTTAAGAGTAAACTGCAAACAACAATTAGAGACCATATATAAACCAGATGTAACAAGAATGAGAGGCCAGGCACAGCTCCTACCAGGTCCTGGAGTTGTCCCAGATCTTTCTTAATGGACGTCATAGCCTCTGCCAGCTTCAGGTACTCCGACATTAGGTCGTCATACTGGGTCTTGTACACCATGGGCTCCCTAGCGGGCGTAAACACACTGTCCTCCAGCTCTGTACCACTGTCCTTATCTGCAACATTAAAAAGGTGTTAAAAGGAGTTCATCAATTTGATTGAAATTAGTTTTTTATTTGCACAAGTCAACGCATTCAATTAAATATTAAGAAAGGATTGTTTATGTATGTTATTGGGCCATCAATTTAGGCTGCCATATTTATGGGCTTAAAAGTATGATATAAGCATCAGGCTAAAATAGTGGAAATATTTAAAAAAAAACTTAACAAGAAATCAATTCATCGGAATGGTAGTTGCTATACAACTATTTTTGAATATAATTATTGTAACAATCGAAAAAATTCCTAAAAATAACAAACCATACTGAAATTTCTAAAAAAAGTTTGTAGTTTAATACAGTATTTCATTCTTTTTATTCCTTCCTAAAGTGAGTATCAAAACGAATGTTGATTCTTTGGAAAAATACTTAACACTAAACTAGTGCAATTCAAACAAAATGCATGTAAACAATGTACACTAAAAAGGTTTTAGAAGCTCTTCAGTATTTATCTTGAATCATTTTACTCACATCCTATATAGTCGGCTGATTTACTTTTAGACACAGAGGACATGGTGACTGAGAGATTCGACACACGAGTCTCGTGTCCTATAGACGACGTGGAAGACACCAACATGGAGGGCGGGCTGTGCACGGCACTGGAGGTGGGGCTGCTACCAGCGCTGGCCCCGTCCACGTCCCCCCTTTCCCTGCCGGGCACTATACGCTGACGCTGGTGGTCGGCATGGACACTTGTGTCTGAGTCACTGTACTGGTCTGAACTGCTCTCATTGTGGTAGTGTCTGCGGCTGAATTGACAGTTGAAAAGATTATTGCAAAAAGCATGTACAGTCATTTGTTAATAGAAGTCAAAGAAATACACAATTTTATTTCAATATGAATACTCAAAGACGAATCACGAGAATGAGACAAATATGTGATAAATCAAGTTGCAGTCATAACATCAAGACATGATTAACCACTTCATGATTTAAAATTAATGTTCATACATGATTATGCGTTTTACTATTCTGTACAACAAAGTGACAGAAAATAAATAAGAAAATATTTTCATAACAGTTGAGGTTGTTTACCTGCGATGGTACTCCTGCCCTTTTCGTCTGAAGCTGTTACCAGCTTTGGCCACATGTCTTCTGGCTGCAGTTAATGCAGCTGCTGCACCCTAGAAACAAATCAGAATTTGCTAAAATGTGATATAAATGTCCAATTGAAAGCACAAACATATAGATTTTACAACCTAGAGAGTCCCAATGCATATGTACAGCTTAATAAGGAATCCCCCTAAAAAGTGATAATCCAATCACAAGAATCGCTGATCTTATTCCAAACCAAATGATGTTGGAATCATGTATTACTCATTATACAGACTGCAATAAAGCAACACCATTAACAACATAACTGCCAACACCCACATGATCACTGACCTGTGCGATGGAGCTGACGTTTGGACTCTGCTTGTCTGACTTGCTGGATCCCCGACTGGAGCCCTGTGATGACTGCTTCACACTGTTGGGCTTGTAGTGGGCTGCCAGCGCCAGAATCAGTCGCATTATGGACTTCAAGTTGCCATCTACTATGTCTACAAGGAACATAGGATACTCTTCCAAATGCCGGGCATGCAAATGCATGTTTACACAGTTACATATACATAAACACTTGCTAATTTTCACAAATTCGTCGTGAAGGTTTCATTGTAGAAGCGATGTGACCAGATATGCTATTTTCACACATGTTTAACTATGCTTTAAATAGTGAATGCATGTACAGTAAAACTTCTTTAACTCGAGCATTGATAACTCGAATACCTATGATAACTCCAACACATCTCAATGTCCCAGCGGAATTGTTAATAAATCTATCAGAAATTACCACCATTAACTTGAGCATTGATGGATAACTCGAGCACAAATCTTATGTCATTCCTTATTTATGCAGTCTATAAATTGTACCTTTGATAACTCGAGACCTCCCGTAACTCCAGCATTTTCGAAATCCCAGTGCAACCTCGAGTTAGTTTTACTGTACAAAGTGTAACAGATTACTCAAGGTATATTATTAACTAAAGAAGATTTACCTTTTGCCATGATGTGATGCATACGTATCTTTTTAGACGACATAAACTGCAAAATTCTCTCCACATTTTCCTTCATTTCTGCGTAAGTTGATGGGACATCATGTACCCCCACAATAGTCTCTCCAGCTGCAAAAAATGTTAACATAAATTAACAAAGAATAGTGATGCAAACAATGATCAATAATGTTCAATCCATTCTTGTGTGTGTAAACATATGCCATGTAAGATGAACAAATTTTACAGTCTAACAGTTCTTTATAACAATATAGTTTTAGGAAATACAGTAGATTCCGCTTAATTGAACAGCCCATTTGCCGCATCCGAATATTCAAATAACCGGAATATTCATATATGCGGAATCAGTCATATTTCAATTATTTCAATGTTAATCAGATATGCTATGATCTTATTTAATCCATTTTGATGATATAATGTCAAACCGGTTACGTAACAAAATGTTTCATACTTTAGAATGCTAATAAATATGCAGAAAAGCGTTCATAGATGTTTGTTATCCATTATACGGTGCATTTGAAAAATAATTCACTTGTAATAATCACTAACAGGCTACATTGCTTTCTAGATGTGTATGCGCTGTACTTGACCCGCAAATTACACCTATTAGTCACGTGACATTCAACAGACGCTGCATTCATGCGTGGTGTGAAATGATAACAAAGGCGGTCATAGAAGCGTGACTGTCAAAACTTGCGATATGATACGTATCCTCGGAGGTTATGAGATTATCGAGCGGACTATACGCCTACAATTGATAATTGGCTATTCAATTAACCGGAGGACACCATATTTTCTATCAGATTAGGCCGTGTTTTTACAATGGGAATGAATGCAAATGGTTTGGTGTTTTCAATCTTTACACAATTAAGCGAAATATTCAATTATCCGATATTCAATTAAGTGGAATCTACTGTATATCATATGGGAATGACGTGTTAAATAGATCATCTGTCAGTAGTTTCTATAAACAAACTAATTACTATCCTTTATTATGTTGTTTTAAACACCATATTATTTCATATTATGATACAGGCATTTAAATTTTTGTATCAGACTTAATCAGTAACTATTACCTATCACACTGATTAGGTCAACAAATGCAACACCATCTCTGGCATCATTTCTGAGGTCCTCAATCAGTCTAGCACCAGGTTTCTTTTTTAGCTGTGAGTTTATCCATAACAGATATGCTTCTAATTGGTTCTGAAAAAAAGAAAAGAACAAAAATCATAAAATGCTGCTCCAAATTTATATGGGACATTCTGAATATAGTTTTGACTAAGATTATTATTCCACATATATTTATAACAAAAAAGCACCTGATTTAATGCACATATCAATATCAATAATATGACACGCCTAATGATTCCGGGTCCCGGTAAATAGACTTTGTTCAGATTTTAGATCCCGGTAATATTGCCCCCCCCCCCGTCCCCCGGGGCCATTTGATACACATCAAATTAAGCATCTCCCATTGAGGGGATGTAGACACAAATGCTTGGCTCTAGGGTGGGGAATTAGACCCCCCAAAATACAATAAGCCGAATTCTCCTGGGTTAGCCCGCCGCTCCCCTCTAGGAAGAAAATAATGATAGGTACATAATATTAAAACAAAAACTGAATTCACGTGTTTATTATTGTAAGGTCAGTTAAGATATATAAATTGTGTGATTTTATCTGCATAGTAAACTAAATGTCCAACACAGTTTAACTGACCATTAGCCAAAGTTAATAACTTACATTCCAGTCAGTAAATGCTCCACTTGAATGACTGGTATTTGCTGATTCTGGGGAATCGGATTGTTGAACTTTAGCCATTACGTTTTGTGTAACATTTCTAACACACTCATAGCTTGTTTATGCAAAGCAGCAAACATTTACATTTGTTTTACATTCTAGAAGTGGAAATTCAAATACTTTTATGATTCAATTCTTTGGTATATCTGTCAATGCTCAATTGAATGAAATATGCCCTAAGACCGACTCTCGTCAATAAATGACGACAAACTAAACGTTAGACTTGTCAAAATTGCCAAGATTGATTTTTAAAATATAAAAAGTTGACATTAGTAACGATGGAATATGAAACGCTCAGACGAATAACACGGCGTTTTTACATTGTCATATGATACAGGAAGTTATTACGGTCGATAACTGTTGTGAAACAAAAAGCGTGTCTTCACGAGGGTTAATAAATTTTCAATAATTCATGTCAATACGGAACTGATTTTCCAATATCCTCCATCATGGCGCTGTAGTCTCTAACCAAAATGTTTTCGTGAAATTGTTATTTGATAAACTAAAAAATGAACCAGATAATTTCTTACACAATTGTATTAAATTTAAATTGTTATGACAGTATAGGATATTTCGTCGTATTCGGTATGTCAGATCGGGTTAGGTATATGTTATTTTTATGTTAAGGCTATCCGGTTACAATGATCATTTTTAATCGAAAGATTTATCCGTAAACAGATACGGTCGAAACCACAATTGGTTTGGCTCGATCGACCACGGCACTAAACAAGTGACGCTAAGAGGTTAACATTATTGCAAGAATAGAAACGATATTCATATGTGCAAGAATCAGAAGCAACAAAAAAATTAATTTACTTACAAACAATACAGTTAAAGGGACATGTTCACAGATTTTACGTATTTTTTAAAAATGCCATTAAATGTATAAACTGCAAAAAATAAAGCATATGGTCTAACAAATAACAAATATTAACAAATAACAAATATTAACTAAGGAAAAAAAGGTAAATTTAAAGATTTGCTTTCGACGGGGATCGAACCTATGATCTTCGGGATCTAAACTCTGATGCTTTAACCCCTCGACCATCCGGACTTACTAACAAGCAGTGTGTTTTAACGCTATGTACCCACATAGCGTGTTTTCTAACATTCCGATGAAAAGAGTTACAAACGCATAATAATTGTATCCATTTCATTTGATGATTATTTATAAACGACACAATATTTCTTATATATTGCTTTGTCAGAAGTGTTATTTTGCTTGTTTATATATAATGTAATTTTCTTGTTGGGATCTATGACAACAATTTTGAAAATTGTTAATTCACCAATCTGTGAACAGGTCCCTTTAAATGTATACATAACAAACTCATAAGAATAAGCAGATATAACTATAAAATATTTCATAAACGAAATACATCGTTTGACGGAAATTTTGACAGTACAGTCTTGCTTTCAGTGTATAAAATAACCAAAATACAAATATTGTAAACTGAAATAAACACTAATAATATTTAATAATTAATGAACATACATGTATTTTTATGTTTTTTTCTAAATGAATTAATATGTTATTGTGTAGACCTAGATCTACGTGTAATAGTTCAAAGACACTTCAAACTGTCAGTTTATGCGTACCTTCGGCAGACAAGTGGTTAGGTTATAATTTAAGTTACCTCGATTCGAGACGACACTTTCCCGGACCTGCTGCCTGAGCTGATAGGCGGCGGAGACGCGGAGCGATCTGACTCCTGCGTGGACGCCCGGGAGCTGCTTACACCTGACCTGGGCAGCACTGGCGACACGTGCCTGGAGGAGCCTGCGCTGCTGGAGCCGCTCGGAGACTTGAGAATGTTCAACTCGATGCCCATCATCACTCTAGGAGAGAGGCGGTTCGGAGGCCGCGACGTCAGGAACGCGTTCTGCCCGAGGGTCGCGATGGAACGCGGCACCCTGGAAACGCACGGTACGCCGCTGTCGCTGAGGCTGCTCAGTAGAGATACGTCCGCCTTAATGGCCATTCTTGTAATCCGTTTACTGCATTTGAGAACCTTAAATTGTCCTAATTCCTAAAATAAAATATCTGCCTTTGTTACAAACGATTTATCTAGATGCTGTCACATCCAGTTTTTTTCTGAAATGATACTGCATGATGTTAAAGTACAGTGTAAAAATTGATAACTCCGTGCACTAAATACAATTTATCTAGTTTACACAGCGAATAATCAACTTCACCGCAGTGGAATGTACATACTAATCCTTCCACTTGAAAGGACGTTTAAATTAACAACTTTTGAGATAACAGCTCGTTTAACACCAAGTTCGTTTTCATTGTACTTCTACCACTTTTATTAGTTTGTTGAGGTATTTCAATATTAAGAGACACGGCATAATATAACCACTGCAATTTTACACGTGCTTACAAGTCACAGACGAGAACTCCGTTAGATATTATGCCTGGTGATTTTTTTCGTCTGTAAACGTGCAATCTCTGTGAGTACCGCTATTTTAAAGACGACAAATAGTCAGTTCTGAGGTTCTTTTATTAAAATTTATGTGATTAAAGATGCATCGCACCAAAACATTCATGTTAACATACATGTCTGTGCCTACGACTTCTACTGTTTAAACGTAGGGGATATGCACCTATCAATATTCCCCCCCCCCCGGGGGGGAGTGAGCGGCGGCGGGCATATACGTGACTTTAGACTGAAAGCAATTCCCGATAGGCGGCAAATTGACATGCCGAATGATTCCGAGTCCCGGGAAATAGACTTTGTTCGGATTTTAGATCCCGGTCATATTGGCCCCCGGGCCATTTGATACACCAATTAAGCATCCCCCATTGAGGGGATTTAGAACAAAATGCTTGACCCTAGGGTGGGGAATTAGATCCCCAAAAATACAATTAGTCAAATTCCCCTGGGCTTGCCCGCCGATCCCCCCGCCCCTCGATGGGGGGAAATATTTATAGGTGCAATACGAATGTGTTCTTTTACAGTAAGATACCAGATTTTTGTTTCACTAATCTTCACATTCGGTGTTACAACCAAAACAACGCGCTATTTTATAGAGTTATATATTAATATATATAACACGTATTTGGACAAAGATTCGACAACAAGCATACAGATAACTATATAAATGACTTACACACAGTTTTGCACGCATATCCATCTAGCCGTGACAAAGACCACCACGCGTGCTACAGTAACCTCCAATTATAGTGTGCATCATTTGCTGCGCTTGACTAGGCGGTGTACATGTACAACCAATGTGTACATGTCAATGTTCCAATTAATTACGGATACTGGTCAAAACCCTTGTGAAATCAGATCAGATCAGACTCGCTATTTTATCCCACTAACAACTTTATCATTCTCAGGCCAGATTATTGCCCGGGGGACGGCCCGGCCCGGTCTTGCAAGCTGTTGCTGCGGTCTCACCCCTTGACCAAGGTAATCAAAACCGGCGATCACAAACGCATTCATTCGAGTAATTGAAAAGTCCCTGACCGGGTAAATGAATATTCAATTCGGAGAGATACCGCGAGGCCCCGGCTGTCCCGTTTGTTTTTAATTAAGAAATATTAGTATTGAAATCGTTGTGTATTTTAAGAAGTTGATCCGATACGTCTAATAACTTTGTAAAACAAAACAATAAATACTAAAAATGCGTCCGCTCGTACATGTACATGCAATCGAAAGTTGAATTAGAAATATGGATCCATTAAAGTGTATTATCGTCACAATACTGGCCGTTTTGCAAGTGTTTATTATTGTATAACATACAGCCTTATAAATACCAGATATGCATAATGTTTTGCTAGTTTTTCTAGCACCCATATGCAGGATTGCACTTATCTTATAGCATCATAATTAATGAATATATCGAGAGATTACTTAGAGGGATTAGGTGACGTGCGTACACATTATTTATTATAATAGTTACATAAAGCGATTTTAGAACGCCGTCTGAATTCCGGTTGGACAAACACGGTATAAATTATTCAGTCTAATGAAGAACCTGTATTTCAACCATTTTATTTGTAATGATATTCTGAAACGCACGGTGAAAAACAAGGGTTGACATGACATGCGCCTCTTTAAAATGTAACAGTTAAGAAATAAGGTTTAATGGGTTCAATGATATCTTAAAACATCGTAAACAGTTCAGCCACTTAGTCAGTAGCCCCGTATGGAATTCAAATACAAGTGTGAACTGTTCAGATGCCTGAAAGCGATACAGTTCTATCTGAGACCAAGATTTGATGGCGATCACACAGCTTTAGTCTCGATACATATTGCTTTAATCCGTATAAGTAAATATAAACTTCCATTTCTTTTGTAGCAAGCATCAAATTGCGACCATGTTTATCATATCAGGGAAGCGTTAAAATCTTATCAAGGGTGTTTTCTTTTGAACTCCGACTAATACCTTTGTGAAACAAAAAACAAACATTTGCGTTCGCTTTACGGATTAAAGACGTAATCGGTTGGGAATGTACCAATGTTTTGAAACATGAATTAACTGAGTTACGAGAACATACGGACAGCGGTTAATGCAATAAAAACCACGATGATTGCTATTACTAGTATTCTTAATATTATGACCGTCAGCTAAGCAGAAACGTAAATACGATGACTTTATGCTAAATCTATACAATTTCATTTCAAATCCGGTAAATCGAATCACGCCCGTGTCATTATGTATGTACAGTACATTGAGGACATTACATGTGTACAGAAATATATACGTAGATATGGGGCATTGCGTTGTTCCGTGGGCCCGTATTCACCAACCCATTCTTAGACTTAAGAATAACGGACATACTTAGACTCAGGAAAAGCAGTACTGCGTTTGCAGATATGCTGGGTACCAATGTACCAATGTCAATTATGTCATCATCAAATCGGTTGAAATAAAGAATGCAGAAAGTAAGATTCAACTGTTCAGCGCACTTAGAACAGAAAATTTTCAATAAATTGTTTATTCTTAGTATTAAGTCTAAGAATACGTTTGATGAATACGGGCCCAGATTTTCATTTCAACGACATTACGTACGTATGTAATCTAAATTCTATGAACCACGGATAATTTCTGTGAAACGGTCCAAAGGCGGTCACCGACGTTGACATTAAACATTTTTTAAAATACGCAATTGTTTATTGTCTGTAAGAGATAGAATATCACAGAAACTGAAATTGTCTCGGGAAGTATTTTCAATACAATTTTCGACTATTATTTACCGTTTTTGTCGATTGTGTTCTCTGTTTATCTACTGATGAACGCACGTCACGCAATGTTGGATGTCTTCAAGATAGTTTTGTAGCGGCTACAAACAGCAAATGACATGCGGGCGGCTGTTTGCGTACATTGCTGTGTCCTTTTGTCTTTATTTTTTGCATTATATATGCACGCGTTTAGTCGTTACATCACATTGTGGCACACAAGGTAACCAAACCGATGCATTGAAACCTCTAGAACCGGAAAATATATTGTAAGAAAATTTTACATATAGTTGTCAGTCAAAGCTGCAGTTTTACTTAATAATTAGAAATCAACGCATGCATGGACATAATATTGTACAAATTGTAATTGTATTGTGTGCCTCTAACTCGTTATACCAGTCTGTAACATTTTAGAAATGTCAATAATTAATGTTATCGTATAGCTTACTGTTTTAAAAGAAGAGAAAATGTGTTTAAACTATTCTCGCTCATTGGATTGGGACAGAAAACTGTGTTATACCAGCTCACGTTGTGTTTTAATTGACAATTCTAACATGCATGGTACTCGCTAATTTTTCTGTAGACAAAGAACAAAATTATCGTTGTTGAACTACACAATAAACAACTCAAAAAGTAGTCCCGATCCTGAGCGGAGCATAGTAACATGTAGTTCTCATTACAATTGCAAAAATATTGGTCAAATGCATGTTAGAATCGAAATAATTTTCGCATTATCGTTGTTTATCGGCCAATAAATAACTCCCTGTCGTTCTGATGCGTGGCTATTAATTTTATTTAATTCCTGCGAATCAGAACGCCAAATCGCAGTTTATTGGCCGAAAAACAACGATAAATCGAAAATTATTTCTTAAATGTACAACCCGTACTTGTGGAACATATACTAGTTAGTATGTTGACAAATAATTTATGTGTGTTATTTACCAGTTACGCATTTCCAATATTTCCATCTTCACTTTTTACTAAAGTGCATGAACACTCAAAGCACGTGTTATTTCCGATGCTCAAAAAGCAAAATGTCACCACAAATAACAGAGATAGTACCAATAAATCTGCCATTCTCAAGTATAAGCCAACACAAGGGCTATGGGACATAAGAAGATCACTTGAAGCAAACAACTTCAACAACAACAAAATAGAAAACATGCAAGTAGAAATTACGATATGTGCATATATATACATTTGGGATCGGAATTATTGATAAGATCATTAAAATTGTCAGTGGAATACCACGAGTTTAATGAAGACCGTATCGAACTAGTACACTTTTGATGGACTTGCTTTAACAAAACGAATTAGAATAATTACGAAGAACCTAACACGAAATGGTAATGAATATTGAGTACCTAAGAAGTACCGTATTTGAGGAACACATCACTGCTTACCAGTTTTTATTTAGTTGGTGTCGTAATGACATACAACTAAAATATACAATTCCAGTTCTGTATTAGTTAACAATCCGATTTGTTGTACAACTCCTCACGATAACACATAAAACGCACCCGCGCAATATAGATATATTTTTTATAAACATTAAAATTATGTTCGGTTTATTGGATCTACATGAAATATATAAAAAATATAAACATCCATAATTAAGAATTATTGACGTTACAATCCAATGAAACGACTGAAAAGTATCCACCTTATTTCAGAACAATTAACTTCTTTAAGGAACACAATCACCACACGGTATTCCAGAACAGCTCGTCCGAAACCACTTCAAAATACACATTCCCCAAACACTGCATTAGAGCGACTAACCATTGAAAGTTAAAAATTCAACAATTGAGTTCAGCAAGGAATGTTTGGCTATTATTGTTTTCCATTTTCGCGCTCTCTTTACCCCGATGAAACACAATACCCCGGGGTATTGACAGGCACACATTAGCTTCCCAAGACTCTATAACTAGGAACAAAAAGAAGACACTATCGCGATTCAAGGGAGCGCGTATGTTCCTTGGCTGTACAAATTGGTTAAAGGGGCATACTCGATCATTTTCAGCAAACATAAGGGGTTACTGAAACTAGCGAAAGGTTTTAATCCAACAAAAATAAACCTAGCAACAAAAAGAAGACACTATCGCGATACAAGGGAGCGCGTTTCTTCCTTGGCTGTACACATTGCTTAAAGGGGCATACTCGATCATTTTCAGCAAACTTAAGGGGTTAATAAAACTCGACAAAGGTTTAAACAAAAACAAACCTGTGTTGTTACTGATGTATTTATGCCCATTTTATGTTATTATATGTGTACTTTTTATAAAGAACATATATTTGAACTTACGGAAATGCCATTTTTATAACGTTTCATCAATTTAATAAGGGAATTTTAAATGAATTACTTAATTTGAACACGAAAGAAAACCTTTATAAATATATATAATTTGAACACGAAAGAAAACGTTTATGAATATATATCGAGTAGTTGTTGTTTTTATAGCCAGCTCTTTATCTGCTTGGAGAAAATATATATGAGGCATGTCGTGGGAAAATTCGGCTTAATGCGTATGCGTAAAGTGTCGTCCCGGATTAGCCTGTGCAGTCCGCAACAGAATATACCATAAAAGCGGAAAGTTTCGTCCTGGATAAGCCCGTACGGACTGCACAGGCCAATCCGGGACGACACTTTCCGCTTTTACGGTATTTTCTGTTTCAAGGAAGTCTCTTCTAAACAAAAATCCATTGTAGGCAGAAAGTGTCCTCCCGGATAGCCTGTTCGGACTGCAAAGGATAATCCGGTACGACACTTTACGCACATGCATTAAGCCCGGTTTTCGCACGACACGCTTCATATATATCGTTATATATACCATTTAAAACACATAGTTATTGTCTTATTATAATTGTAGCAGAGGAGTATATGTTCTATTCTAAATCTTTGAGTACAGTTAAACTTAGCCGTTTATGTTTACCTCTACATTGTTTAGACCTAGTCGTTTAGGTTTACCTCTACATTGTTTAGACATTAGCCGTTAATGTTTACCTCTACATTGTTTAGACCTTAGCCGTTTATGTTCACCTCTACATTGTTTAGACCTTAGCCGTTTATGTTTACCTCTACATTGTTTAGACCTTAGCCGTTTATGTTTACCTCTACATTGTTTAGAAGTTAGCCGTTTATGTTCACCTCTACATTGTTCTGTTTGATGAAAGAACATTTTCTCGCATTGACACTACCCCTTTAACCCCGGCCTTGAGCTGAGATCCCTGGTCATGGGGATTGCATCAACACAGGGACAATGTGCGTTGAAATTAAATACCCAGGGATGAATGGACCTGGATACTATACATCTCACACTGGCGCTCCGTTAGAGATCCGTTACACGCCAGCCAGCCTCAGAACATGGGCAGCTATCTGAATCGACAGAAAGGCTCCTAACTATTAAATTAGAATTACTTAGGACTTGTTTCAGTAGAATTTACGTACGTGAACATAACTTACCATAATTTGTTACGTCAAATCGATTTTGCTTGAATGGTACTTACTTTTTATTTTTGATTAAATTTAAGCAGCAGTTGTTAAAATGTTAAAAATAAAACAAACATCATGATACTTAATGCAATGCATTTATTTATCAATTAAGGCATACACGCATCGTCTTGCTGTTATGACATCGCGTCTTGACCTTGGCTGTATGAATTTACAGATATAAACATTTCTTGCGGTTTATTAACGCATTTTTGTATATTAAACGTATATTTCTTCGCCAAAGTTTGATGAAGCGTATTAAAGTCAGAGTGTTTGACGTTTTAATGACCCTGTGGCCACCAGAAGTCACGTGATCCCAGCCAGCTGCAGTCCCGGAGTTAATGATATGGAGAATGAATGGAACTTCCTAGTGGTGTGTGTGTGTGGGGGGGGGGATTCATTAAATATGGCGACACACTAGAGCGTTGCAGACTGCATGAAGAGTTTTAACGGTCAGTTTGACGCCAATGCTTTCAATTTCTTGCTCGTTACTTAGCAACAAACCGTTGATCCCTTCAAAATGTCTACCATTAAGATTAATTTTACTACACAGAGAAGAGATATGAGGCGTGTCGTGGGAATACCGGGCTTAATGCATGTGCGTAAACTGTCGTGTCGGCACTTTCCGCCTACAGTGGATTTATGTTTAGAAGAGACTTCCTTGAAACAGAAAATACCATAAAAGCGGAAAGTTTCGTCCTGGATAAGCCCTACGGACTACACAGGCCGATCCGGGACGACACTTTACGCATATGCATTAAGCCCGGTTTTCCCTCGACGCGCCTCATATGTGTTTCAACTAGATGTACTTAAATCTGTGATCTAATTTTGTTCAGAACCAGAGTTTTCTTCACGGATGGACCAACATTTAACTATCAGTTGAGTTATGTTAAAATTTGCCAAAGGTTCTTGCTATAATTGCACCACCAGTCTTGGTTTCCAGCCGGTTACTAGATTTGAGAGGCTCTTTTAGATGCTCTGAACACAATTCGTACTGCGAAAAGCCATAGATGCGTATTTCGCGTTTGCGTGTATATATACGATCTTGCAATAGATAGTGGCATAAATACAGATAATCAATTAAAGTTAATTAGCAGATATTTAAATTTAACATGAAGTAAAAGTTAAAAATAAACATTGCTTATACACGCATAATTAGCTAGTTTTTTTTTATATCACAAGACAGTTTTCGGCTGTACAAAACGCAAACTCCAGTACAGGCATATACGTTGATTCGACAGTTGGTTTAGGTTACATAACACTATTAAACAATGCAAAAGTCGACACTCGTATTTGTTGATTTATTATATATTTGAGTAACACCTTCGTCATTGTTATGTTTTTCTGTTTGCGTTGTCACTTTCATAAGCTTATTATGAAAACAATCGATATGAAAGATCGTGCAGTAAACTTGTCCAGCCGTGATATCAAGATTCAAGATATCGATATCGTGGGCTCAATCAATGCAGTAACAGCACTTGGTATAAGCGTAGCACACGGTCTGTATCTGATAATGCATGCTTAGAAGATAATGCATGCTCAGAAGATAATGCATGCTCAGAAGATAATGCAGGCTCAGAAGATAATGCAGGCTTCAGCAGAGGAGCAGAGTGTTGGGTACATCAGTTTATGTATAATTGTCGTTTTACCCTTACCCCATGCATTCTTTTTGCGAAAGATATGAATTAAGCGATCCGCAAATATTCATCAGATAAACGTATATAAATAGAGAAATTATTACAAAACATCACACAAATCAGCGGAAAACGGTATGTTTTAATCATTAAAAAATATATGAAAGCATGTTTTATTTATATTAAACTTTTGTAAACAAAGCCCAATCACTGAAAATGCAGTCTTGCTTGGTTCAGTAACATACGTACGTTTCTAAACAAATGGATTTCTCCCAAGCTATCTGCACCCAATTGGATAATGGCGTGCTACACGATTAAAACAAGATAATGGCATGCTTAACTTGGATAAGGATCGAGCTTGCCTTTTTATCATGCTTATTTACAGCTTAATGGTCTCTGTGTACCTGTCTTTCTTCCCCTTTATGTGTCAATTTCTCCCTCTGTCTCCGTCTGTCCGTCCGTCTGTCCGTCAGTGGGTCTGTCTTCTGTCGGAAATCGTATTGAGAATACCTCAGGGGTGGGATGTAATGGTACAAGTATTTGACTTACCCTGTTTATTACCTGACCAGAATTTGAATGGCCCCATTTGACGCTTCCAAAGAACATGCACTCCCAAGAATAATTACCGCAATAAATTATATCGTTAATTGTTAATTATTATAACCTTTCAGAATCTTCTATATTGTGTTCTCCCGAAGGCTAAAACAACATCAATAGCTGCCATTGTATAGTATATAAAGGAATATGAATACTACACACCTCTACCAAAATCACTTCCAAGTTAACCTATAGGAGAGTACAAATTCTCAAACAAATATTTACTAACAAGCAGGATCTAATTAATTAACATATTTGTAAATACCAAAACCTATTGCACACTCCACTCACACATGTCAGGATTTAAGCAGTCATCACATGTCGTTCCATAATTATGTGAATATATCTTAATTTCTTACACCGTTACAATGTTATCAACTGCCCCATTTGCGAATAAAATCATGTCCAAGTGATATACAATGTACTATAATTTTCATTTAAGCTCTAAGCATGTTTCTATTGAATTTTTTATTGTATTCTGTATGTTAGAGTGTGCATAAACGTACTAGAATGGCTCTATATGAAATATTCTAATAACAGGTAGGTCTACCATTATATACATACTTTGTTTCCTGGGATTAAAATTATTTAATTATACACTGCCCCATGTAATAAAGCGGAGTAGATCTAAGAAGTTCGATAACATATTGCATTTCTATTACCGTAAAATGAATAAGTTGTGTATGGGCATGACGTCATTTCATGTTGACGACGTCATTTCACCAAAATACCGTCATGCGATTGGTAAGTCAAAGAATATGTAGCCAGTGAAAACGCTCAAAATGTTCTCTTACACATGTGTAAGATAGAAATATGCGTAATGGTTGTATTACACGGGAGACAAGGTATAGCATATGATAAATAGAGATATTATGTAGGATATCAGGTACTTGATGTGACGTTAAACATACCATATTATCAATATTTGAAAAAAAAAATCAAATTGTACAAATCATTGATAAAAAAAGGCAGCTATATCATTATCCATTTAATTTGTATTGTAGCCTATCATTATCCACCATGTAACAAGCCATTATCCAATTGGGTGCAGACAGCTTGGGAAAAATCCATTTCTTTAGAAACATACGTATGTTACTGAACCAAGCAAGACTGCATTTTCATTGTCGATGATTGGGCTTTGTTTACAGAATATTGATATAAAAAACAACGTTTAGATATATTTTTAAATGATGAAATATACTTTTTCCGCTGATTTGGGTGTTGTTTTGTAATCATTTCTCGATTTATACGTTTATCTGGCGAACATTTTCGAAAATTAGGCTACATGAAGATAGATAATGGATCGCTTAATTCATATATATCGCAAAAATAATGCATAGGGTAAGGATAAAACGACAATTATACAGAAACTGACGTACCCCACTCTCTGTTCCTCCGCTGAAGCCTGCATTATCTTCGTAGCCTGCATTATCTTCTGAGCCAGCATTATCACGATACAGACCGTGTAGCATGGTGGAGATGTCGGCTAAATAATAATCTAATATAAATATGTTCGCACATAAATTATCCATGATATTATTTGCTAAGTCTTACATATTCCAATCCGTAAAAGACACCAGCACGTGAAACATACATAATTTATATCTCATGGAGAGTGTTGCCTTGATACACTCACACCAATTTAGCATGACAACAAAATGTTAATAACGGGTGGTAAGTTTATTAACCATAATAAATAGTACAGGTGTTACAAAAGGAATGAGACTTAATATTGCCAATTATTAACGTGTCACAACGCCCCGACATATTCTCTAGTCATTAACAAATGCAAGAGATTAAAAAATATTTTTGCATAGCAAAAGCGATATTAAAAAAATCCGTTCGAGTCCTAATTCCTGAATGATAAAATATCACGTGCAGCATTGACGTAGCAAAACAACCAAAAACAAACTAGATTTCCGGATATTCTAACAATGATTGTGTGTATTAAACTTTCACACTTATCGACTTAAACACATTACATTGTGACATATATTAAATGTCATTTTTTACAGGCTTTTACAGGATTAAAATAAATGACCACAGGTTGTTATTTAAAGTATCCGATTAACTGCTCAATAGTCAGTTTGGTACGTGCCTAAATTTGGCAATGATGTTAAAAAGTTAAATAACAACATCAAGTCATTACTCTATTGAGTGTTTAAAATGTGATTATTCAAAGTTTATTTTCGCGTTTTTCCACCCGACCGGGTTCTCAAGTCGGGCGTTTTCCGCTACCAACCAGTCGTAAAGGGGTTTGAAGTATTTCAAAATGGCGACGGACTGGATTTCTTCACTTCCGGTTAAAGCCGCCATTGCTTCCGGCCAAGGCTTGGACTTTCCAAGTTGAAGCATAGCTCTGAAAACATCAGCAAGGCCAAAATGACAAGGACTAAATAAGTTCAGTGAGCCAATTTTCTAACAAACGCAATTTCTGCATACGCGTACGCCACTGGCTTTAAACCAACAAACATATACCAAATATCTACTTAAACAAGTAATTGCTTTATTATAATTAAATTGTATTATAATTATGGTGTATTATATTTTAAAATTAGTGTGCAAGTTTACCGTCAAAACTGTTGTTGTTTTTTTGAAAAGCAAAAAAAATCATTTCTGATATAATTTTAAACGACTTTAAAACTATTAACAATACAATTAAAACAAACATGTATATACAATTATAGTAATTATAAGTATTGTAGCGCATGTTAAAGACATGTATTTATTAGTGCAGGTTAACGAGCGTCGCTTACCGGTGAGACTGACTGGTCAAGTACCAGCTGATACCAACACGCACAATCCTGTTTTAAAACTTGAATGCCAGTGGTTAGGAAAACGATACCGTATTTAAATGTCAAAAAGATTTACTATCACTATCATCAAACAAGTATTCAATGCCATCACCATTTAAAATATTGCAGTGTAGGTAATTTCTTCCACAAAAAGCTGGGTGTCTTCTCTTGTTTATGACCAACAACTGTAGGTTAAAAATTAGCCTCGTACAAAAGAGGGTTATTCGAAACTAAACTACTTATTAAATTTTAAGGATATTTATCGCGTTTCTGCGACACATTTGAGATATATTGCAACTATATCTCGACATGCAATTTGTAGTTAACGATTTGTATGAAATATAACCCAGCTATATTACAGATACTCAATCCAGTATTTTGACCATTTAAACAACCCATAAATCCCATCTGGTCAGTTATATTGTGGCAATGCTCATATACGATATCTACCCACCTAAAACGACGAACATTGATATGTATACCGGTGTATTTCAGACCTTTTATGTTTTCCTTCGACCCCTGAGTTAAAAAACAAACACCTGAATCGACCCATTTCATTTCGTCTTTGGTCTTACATTGCTTAAGTTCTGCCATAGTCTACTGCTTTGTAACTGACTGTTACCATAGGCGTACGCCCCCTCTAAAATTGTCCAACAATTTTTATAACTAACAATATATTAAAACATATGCATTTCTTGTAATTGAAGTGATGGAACATTATTATCAAAACCATTCTTCAGTATTTTCCCAACTTGTTAGAGGGATCAAAAGCCGTTTCATGGCAGCTTCGTCAGTTACTGAATATTTCCGCCCCTTTAACTCAAAATCCTGTATCCGCGCCATAGTCACTAGACAGTTGGACTGATGCAGGGAAAACTATCTTCAATATGTGCGGAGAAACATGAAAAATACACAACACCTTTAAACGAAGTAACTATTTTAAAGGTCACAATACACTAAATAAAGAAGAGATGTAGGGCTGTACTCTCGAAATAAATCAACAAGTTTAACTCGAAGACATGTTTTAAGGTTTAGACACTTGTTTTTATATTCTTTTTTGGAGATGTTGGTAGGGTAAGCATTGGTATGTACAAATAAATCACCGATATGTTTTAAGATTGGAGACTACAGTATGACACTTGCGCTGAGGCGGGTTACATTCAACAAGAAAGTAGCCGCTAAAAAGATGTTGATAAAACAGTCAACTTTGTTTAGCGTCGAGTTCTTTCTTACAAAACACATGACATACTCTTTTTATTGCTTAAATCAATTCAGCTTAGAATGCTCTTTAAGAAAAGGTATGGTTATGAGGGTCCCTATGTGCAAAATATTGCATTTATTTTTGGTCAAAGTTATCGCTTTTACATTAAATTACATAAGGATTGGAATTAGTATATTGTAACCTAAAGCACCTTAGGCACAAAACAGTGCCTTAAAACATGTAGACTTTAAGCATCTATATTAGTGGACTATTAATGAGAGAGAAGCAATTTTCGCCCTACTTGAGTTTGTTGCCCGCTTCTATGGACTGGTAGAAGTCGCAGTTGTAGAGAGGCCCCTGGTGCCCGGCCGCATCGCACATCGCCTCGTAGAACTGGAACTGGCTGATGAAACTGATGAAGTAGCTGAATATGAAGCAGAAAATGGAGATTATGTCACAGTTATCAAAACATCTCACTCTCGTGTGCTGTACAATAAGTACAGGTGTGGCTTTTTCATGTTTTTTTAAATTATTATTTATATTCGTAATAAGTATTTACAATGGTCGACTTGTGACATATCGTTTGTTATAATTATTGAGTGGGTGCAATTAAAGGTCCGTTTGTTAACAGGCCTGTGATAAAAAAAATGAGCTCTTGTGATGAAAATTATAATATGGACCATTGTATTACGAATGTAATGGGATATGATACTGATGTCTGTTACGATTACAATTATGCTAAAAACAATTATAAAAAATATGTTCATAATATAATATCACGTACACAAGAAGCCAATTAGTTGACTAATTTATCGTTTGCTCGCATTTTCATCACATGTTTAATATTAAAAGTCGGTACCCAATGCGTAGCAACGCTCTTACCAGATGTAGGGGGCGTTGCTCGGTATATGGTACTTGGCCCCGGGGTCAAAGTCCGCCTCACTGCGCGTGACAGATGAAACGAGGCCCTGGTACTCCAGTCTGAAACGGACACGCGGAAAACAACTGGCTGAACAACGCGTTGGAATCAGATAACTTGGTAACTGACATAAAAGACTTAAAATAAAATACATTGTACATCATTTATATAAAAATATGTGTAAACTTTTAAAATGCTTATTACACATGTCAAGAACTGAGTGTTATTTTTTATATATTTTATTATGTGTTACGAATTTGCAAATGTTTAATCAGTAGCTATTTACACATGTTCTAATTAACAAGAGTACCAACAACTGACACCATCAACGTTCTTATTATTATACATGTATATGAATTTGACCCGCAAAACTAAGGACTATCAGCAAGGGTACTTGTACTTTCGGCTGACCTCAGTTCCCACCAGTGTCTGTTGTACTGGTCCTTGGTCACGACTCCACGCATCACGTCCCAGCGCCACTTGTCTGTGAGGTAGCCAAAGGGAAGGAACGCGACCTTGAACAGCGCTTTCTTCATCAGGTAGTTTATGTCCCCTTGAGTGAAGCGGCGATATATTAATTAGTAGATGACTTTAGCACACCTTGGTAAACAAACAAAACATCTAATGCAATGCTCCAATCTGGTATCCAACCATCTTAATCGCAAATACCAATGTAAATTAACGTAATTGTGAGAGTGGGTATGCATCTCCGTTTATCGAGAATACCGGTTAACCGTTTTTTATAATCTTACATATTTGAGCAAGGGCTATATATACGGACTTAAAATGCGCATCTGTTATGAAACACGGTAATAGGCATACACTTAACAAATCATGACACAAGATTTATGTGTTTCATGTTTCACTATAAACATAAATGCTACTGCGGCATTGACCATACAATGGTCTACAGTCGTCATACCGGGAGAAGGCGTCTCTAGTGCGGCCGACGGCGGGTTCCCTGTCGGCTGACCCTGTACCGCAGCGCCCTCGCCGTCCACTATCACCTTCTCCAGGTGCTGTCGAGTCATCACAGACAGGCTTATGGTGTCGCCTATGGCTTCGTGGAACCCGGAATTGGCGCCGTCTCTGGAGGGTAAGACGGGTTAATTTCATTATTCATGAGACACATGCATGCAGACGAAATGAATTTACATAGCGTACGGATTTTACGGCAATAAAATTACAATATGAAAAGTGTTCAAACTGTTGAGTCCACATTGTGTATACTCACACAACATCGTTAGAGTTGGTGTTTACGAATGGGCGCTGCCAGGTATAAAAGCGTACAAACCATAACGTATACATTGTATAATCACATAACATCATAAGCGCTGTTGTTATAGTACAGTCCGGTCGGGTGTGAAGGTTTGTGATTCGGACCTGTAGACAGTGGGCTGTTCCTGGTATGCCATGAAGTACTCGATGTGACCCATCTCGTGGTGGATCGTCTCGAAACTGTCCATGTTGGGCTCCGTGCACATCTTGATCCTGGAATACAGTGCGAATGCGTATACAATGCAACAGCAAAACGAAATAAAGAACGCATATAAATATCGAATTATTATTGGTAAACCTGTATGAAAACACTTACTAATTAAATATCACTTTTATTCGTTGTTTGGTTTCCATTTGGTAGTTCGTGTAAGAACAACGCATTGCAAAATGAATTGCTGGTAACGCCCTGCTTCTGCAGGTATTGCAATTATATACATATATTTTTAATTTGTTATGGCAATACATTTAGAAGCAATGAACTATACTTACCGGAAATCGTTATTCGGCGGTTTTGTGGTGTAAAAATCAAACGCTGAAGCATGGCAGACGACATCTCGGCCTTCCGGTTTCGTGATCATTGAATACTGCTTGAAGTCGTCTGTCATGGGATATAGTCCGATGGACGTGTAGAATTCCTCCGCCTTTGCGAACAGTTTGCTGGCGTCATAGCCTTGGTCCTTGAGAATTTTGTCGTAGTCTTTCTCCACTTGGTTTGGATATGGTTTGACAATGTCGTAGATGTTTTCCCAGCTTTGCGACCACATGTTCCCTAAATGAAACATAAATATTTAATATTAATATTTAAGAATCAGCACAGACTATTGAGCACAAACACGATGAATGGACAGAAGCAAAGGGCAGACTTTATGGAAAATAGTGACCGGTGATGTCCGTCACTATACTCATTATATATACAAACATATTGATGTAAGGTATAATAGTATTAAACATTTGTGTACAATGTTCACAGATCTCCTCATTGTTTGACATACATGCTTATATTGTTACACCAGCACATCAAACAACCAATTGTTCTGTGTATATTGTGGAGACAAATGAAACAAAAGCTGCACATGATAGATCTACTAGCATAGGCGTATGCCGATTTCCATTCCATTTATTCTGGGAATCAAAATACTGGCCAACATTTCAGATTACAATATGAAGTGTTCATGTTATAATGAGACAATGAATTACCCTGTAAGTGTGCTGGTATAGCCCCCTGTCTGAAAACTCTCCAAAACTTGATGCCGTCGTCAACGGGGCGGTAGGCGTGGTAATATGCTGCCAGCCTGTGACGTACGTACGCGTGCAGTTGTTCGTACAACGGTTTGATTTCCCGCCATAACTTCGCCGCCTGCTGTTCGATGTCGTCTGTAGAGTCGAACTGACTGGCGAGCCAGGCATCGGCGTAGTTATTGAAACCTGCGTTCAAATAAATATGAAGTTTATCTGACGTACTGAAGAAGTTTTAACTTTTAACATACTTTTATAATGCTCAAATACTCATATTACCGTAATAAGCATTCGGTATTGTTTTCATCACTTTACATTCATTTCTTTTTTGAAAATATGTTGAATATTTTATAGATTTTGTCAATACCCACGTACATGTACTGTAGTGAGGATTCTGAATTCACCCATTACATCTACCGGTACTCATGTTCTCGTTTTTAAATTGAAAACAAAATCATCATTGCAACCGGTAATTGGTTACCGTTGTCCAAGGCCCCTTTGTTCAGCAGTCGGATCATTTCTTCATACTTGTCCTTCATGAGCGGCCCCGTGGCATCCCGCCAGCCCCACCACGCCCTCAGGAGCGCATTCGGATCACGTGACTCCGCCATCACTTCCGTCAGGTTGGGTTCCAGAGCGAGGCCGTCCACCGTGGCCACGCTGTAGATCTTTGTCAGCTCGTTCTGGGTGTTCGTCAGGGCCCTGGATACAAGAACAAAATAAAATAAGAGCTGTTTGTAAACCAGGTATACCCCAAGTGGAAAGCAATCTTTAAAATATCCAGTTTGATGGAGATCGGAAACTGTTGAACATAGAGAGTGGAAGCAGCAAAACAGGCCAAATTTAGAAAAAAATAAACGGTCATAACTCGACAGTTGCTGGTAAGATATTATGCCCACAAACATTTTCATGAAGTTTAGTAACGATCGGGTAAAAAGCTGCTGGACTTAGAGAGCGGAAACAAACGTGATCTAGCGACCGATCGACCGACATCAGCAACGTTATATACCCTGGCATCTTCGATGGGGGACATATGTGTGAATACGCATGGGCAAGAAAGAGAACAAAACAGCAATCAACCTCCTACGCGGAGTTGTCGTTCCTTTCGTTCACTAAGTTACAATGAGTGTAGTAAACCAACAATGAGTGTAGTAAAGCACTGTGTAACTGTGCGAGAGTGAACAACAGTAACAGAAATGTTATATAGGGAAAAGGTTTGCATGTTTGCATGCTCTCAAGCTAATACGATTTATACGAGTTAATGTAAATATTCAAGTATAATGAAGTATTTCGATCTCTTTTTTCTGCACTTTGAACAGTTTTAGTAATAGTAATTTAATGGTTGTTTGTTTGGATGTTTCGCAGTATTCAACAGTATTTCAGTCATATACCGGCGGTCAGTTAACCTACTCACGCTTCTCCTGGGTAAGCTGGTTTACCAGTACTGAGTGCACATACTTTTGTGTGTAACTGACAACTGCCATACTTGAATCAGAGGTAGGGGGATAATGGCCGTAGAAATAATTTCATGACCAATCCCCACACAAGTTTTGTGGCCGGGCTGGGAATCGATCCCGCGATCCTCAGATTGGTAGTCCAGCGCTCTACAACTGAGCTAGCCGGCCCGACTCATAGTAGTTTAATACATTAAATACTAATACATGCAGCTTCTACACGTGTACTTAGTAACTATGAACTGGATGGTATGCACATGCTTGTGCAATTTGAAGTTTGCAATGACATTTTTTTCATTCATGCAACAGGTCGAGCAAATCGAAAATCATAAGCGTCCTTACTTATTGTCGTCTGCATCCTTAGGACTCGTCTCAAAGGCGAGCAGACGAACTTGCCTCTGAAGGTCATCGCTAAGGTCACGGAAGTGCTCGTGCTGGAGGACCTTGGTCGCCTGGACAGAGAGC
The DNA here is from genome assembly GCA_027627225.1 of Congeria kusceri. Taxonomy (NCBI): domain Eukaryota; kingdom Metazoa; phylum Mollusca; class Bivalvia; order Myida; family Dreissenidae; genus Congeria; species Congeria kusceri. The sequence goes on from CM051030.1 coordinate 42,977,009, forward strand.
TGCTTGGAAAACTCGTCCTCTTGTACTGAAACCTCGGTTGCCTTGGCAAGATGAGACAATAGCTACTCTATTGGGAAACCAAGGTTGGATGCATGTGCGTAAAGTGTCGTCCAGGACCAGCGTGTGCAGTCCGCACGGGCTAATCCAGGACGTCATTTTCCGCTCGTATGGTATTTTTTGTTTCAATTGAGTCTTTTCTAAATATACATCCATTGTAGGCGGAAAGTGTCTTCCCGGATTAGCCTGTGCGGACTGAACAAAACAACAGACGACAATGACATCATACGAGTGGATTTTATTCACTAGTAAATTGCGTACTCTAGAACCACGTAGCGTTTATTAATACCATTAAACACAACCCATGTAGTTACATAAAATGTATGTACCAGTTTCTTTGTTAGATTATTGGCGGAAGCCAACGGTCTTTTGAGAGGGTAATTTCCAAAACAGATATCGCGGAAAACTACTTTTTTTCTTTGCAGGCTAGGAGTCAGTAAATCGACCGCTGAAAGGGTCCTTCTTCAAAACATAAAAAAGTCACGCCTCTGTTTTCTTAACTTTTTTCTTTAAGATAAGTTATGTCATGTGTATTATAATAACAGTTTCTATAAAAATTATATTTATTAAAAATGTCACGTCAAACTAATGACGCCCCTATTTTCGCTATTTACTTGTATGTAACCAAACTATTCACCTTTGTGTCCTGGAATAAGACCACTAAATTAATGCGCTACATCCGTTATTCTGAAAATTTTGACAACAAATTACTGCAGTGTGTTAATTTTAACCTGTAATATGGAAAATCGAGAGCACTCGTCGTATGACCTACTTTTGACACAGTCACTAACAATCGATGCTCCTGACTACCACGCTTTATCGGTTATTCTGCATGGCTCGTTGCAGATTGACTTGTTAACTGGAATGTATATAATTCCGTTCGCATTAGGTAATTAGCTTGAAAAATATTTGTTTCGAAATAAGTTTTGGTTATGATGTCGTATACTATTTAATAAGAAGCCATATTACCAATTTTAAAGGTGGGAAATTGAACTTCATTCAAACAAAATGTTTCCTTTTTAACATAAATGCACTCATAGTTCATTTGCTTTAGTTTCTTTTGTCGCCAACAGTTTTTCTACGCTGTCAGTGTTTTGATTAATTGAATTAAAAACACATGCATAGATCTATCTCTATTTCACCATTTTAAAACGTCGAGACTCTCGTGTACATATTGCGTACTAGTTACGCATGAAATGCTGAACAGACGACCCATGGTGTCGCTATGGGAACATTTAAAAGGCTACACACCCTCTGTTGATTGACGTCTGTGAGGTCTGTTTCGAAATTCCAAGATGCATACGCTGTCTTTGACTGCCACTTTCCCAGGCACATATTCCAGGTTGCCACGAACGCTGTGACATCATCAACAAATTCGCTGACATCATTGGGAAGAGGCGCATCATAGTGCATTTGAATGTCGCACGCGTTGCGTATGGCGTCTTCCTCCGTGCGTACTGCGGATAGAATCAACGTGTTACTATATACAAGAAATAATACTTGATAAGAAAACTTACCATATGATTGCTGATGGACTATGTGTAGCCACTATGTAGATTTGTTTAAAGATACCAATATTAAAATCATCAGGGGCGTGCCTAGGCCTAATTTGAAAATACGCACAGTAAACGTAGAAGGCCTAAATATTTAGACTAACATATCACAAACATTGCTGGCGTAAGTCAAATCTAAGGAAGCATAATTATGTTCATGCACTGTAAGAACAGTGTGTTATATACAGTAAGCTAGTGTTTATAGCATGTCTAACAACATTTCACATTGGTTTATAATGCTTTTTTTCCCCCAAAACATTACGGCTTTCCGTATAGTTCTGAGCGAGTGATGTATTATAATTTACATAATATACCGAGTTATGCCCCTGCGCTTCAAACCTTGGTAGACGTGGATCGTACATGTACATTGACAAGGTTATAGGTGTTGACATGTTTTGTAATCCAGATGAAATAGATTTACTTGTAATAACTAACTGTAATGATGAAACAAAATTAAAACAAGAATTGTAAGATAATACATTAATTGTAGATCTAAATACTTTTGATTTTCTTGTAACAGTATACTGTATGAAGCAAATTCGCATAAATTGGCTTAGTGATCGGGGCATGCCGACACCATATTCGTTTCGGATACTATATAACCTTGATTTCATACCAGATTATGATGCGTTTTATTACTTCATTATATATACATTGTATATCGCATCTAACATTCGCGCCATTATTGTTTCATCATTTAGAAAATCCCACGTGTGGTTAAAATATTTAGTATAATATTTTACGATCAAAAATGCTTACAATATGTTGCAACAAAAAAACAACTACTAATCGGATCATTTATGCCTTGCCGTCCTTCTATACGCAACGATATAATAATATTTATCCACCGGCTTGGAAAATAAGCACGCTGGCAGAAACATTTATCGATCAACCGTGTTTCTGAACTTTAAATCATCATCAATGCGACTTGCAGGAATGCTAAGTATATCTATAGGAGCATCTGATTTTTTTTAATGATTCAAATAGATTTGTTTTCTTGTATGTGGCATAGGTATGTGCACTTAGTACTGGTAAACCCCTTAGATCGGCTAAGCTTGCCCATGAGAACTGTGAGTTGGTTAACTGACCGCCGTGATAATCCGGAAATATTGTTAAAAACGGAGGAAAATCTAAACAAACAAATAATTATATTGTTCGAGTGATACACAATGTGGAAATATCATTACAGTATTTTAAAATTCACAAAAAATTGTTTGCATTGATGATTATGTGACTTATGAGAACTATTGTACATTTTCTAGAAATAAGGTAGATCAAGATCTAGATCTACAAATAAATATGTGTCCTCTTATTCAATTAGCTCTAGAATTGTTCTGGTTGGAACTTCTTCTATTTTATTCTAACCTGCAATGTTGTTCAATTCATCCTCGTCTTCGATGTACTTGACATTATCCAGGTACGTCTTTAGCCGAGTAAGCTCTTCTTTGGCAACATCACCGGCATGTGTATGCGGGCATGTGGCGATATACGTCACCAAGAGGCAGATGACAAAGACGAGCCTCATTCCGGCTCCTGAAATGCACGAGAAAATCCGCCATACATGAATAAACGCTATTGCAACGTTTGTGACGTCATTCGTGAAAACATGACGTCATCTACGAGGTCACATGTCACCTATATTCGCGGGCACGCGAAACGTCGTATTGTTTTGAACAGCATAACCGCTAGGCCACGTCTCCGTGGCCTATAGTGGTTAGGGCGTTCGCTAGGGAGTGGGAGTGGGAGTGGGAGGTCGAAGGTTCGAGCCTCGCACAGGGCTTGAAATCGAAGGGTACCGATTGCCTTCCAGCCAAGCGCCCGGCATATAGGATAGGAATCGGAAGTAAAGATGTTCATCAGCGAGGGGTGACACTATAATAAAGAAACACTTTAAACCAGTTGAAGGCCTTGTTTTCAGGGGCGTATAGAGGTGCAAAATCGAATGTACGACCTGGTGTCGTTATTGTAGGTAATGTCTCTTTATCTAGGGCCTCAGTCGTATACATGAAATGGGAATGTATCGGAACAATAATATTAAAAGGACCTATTCACAGTAGTTTATTTGAACGTCTTTCTAAGGTTAGCCTAACTTGGGCAGGGGTGGCCATTTTGTATGGGGCAGCAAGTGCACGCAGACTTAGATGTACGGATCCGGAACATCCATTAAGTTATTACGTAATTACTTATGACAAATAAAGAAGATTATGACGGGTTGCCTAATTGACTTCAAAGTTTGTTATGATTACGGGTTAAACTGAATGTGGTAGTGTGCTTTGTGCTTTTGTCACTTGTGCGAAAGATCCAACATTTTGTCGTGATTTTTTCTCTTGTAATTTATGTAAGTCCGAATGAGAAAGTATATTAAGGAAGACAGAGTGAACCGAGCTTATTTTATCACATGCTATACCTTGTTTTCCATGTAATACAACCATTTCGAATATGTTTATCTTACATATGTGTAAGATAACATTTTGAGCGTTTTATTGGCTACATATTCTTTGACTGACGAATCGCATGACGTTATTTTGGTGAAATGACGTCGATTACATGAAATTACGTCACGTCAGTAAACAAATCTGAGGATTTATATACTGTTTTGGTAAAAGTAAAAGGGCTTTATTTCGTTTAAAAGCATGTGATAAAAGGATCTGACACTCGTTGTAATTTCATACCATATTTTATTAAACTCGTTCAGAAAAGTCGTTAGTAAGCTCGCCAAAGTCTCGCTTACTAACAAAATTCCGGAACGAATTTAATTTCATACCATATTTTATTAAACTCGTTCAGGAAATTCGTTAGTGCTCGCCAAAGGCTCGCTTACTAACAAAATTCATGAACGAGTTTAATAAAATATGATATGAAATGACAACGAGTGTCAGATCCTATATATCAGTTGTAAATCTCGTTAAACTATGTTGGTAGACCACAAATGCCGAATAACTTTTTTTCTTGCTCTAAACATATCTTTTAATAGAATATTAAGCCAAAATAAGCATTTTGCAAGCATTAATTATTTTCTAGATTCAAATAAGCATTTTAAGCACTCTAGTTAAGTTATAAGCACTTTTCAAGGAACAAATTGAAATTTTTATAGATTTCAAGAATCTGTATGTAACCTTGTATAATCATGAAAAATATTTTTTTTTTAAAGAAAAGATTTTCGGCGTCAGTGTCCATATTCCAGAATATTTCCTTTTGCTTCATTGTTTCTTTATTGTATATAGGTTACAATATACTAATTTCAATCAATAAATATGAATCTTTGTAAGTCATTAAGTTCCAGTCAATGGTTAAAAGTTCATAAAGCATTTTAATAATTACAAACACGCGTATACAATGTATTGCCATACAAATTAGTTAAAGAAAGATCCATTAAATACCTCCATTCTATTTTGGCAATTGATACTGTGTTTACATAAACACGAAACATGAAAAAGGCTACACAGGTACCCTATTTAAAGTCCAATATTTCCAAAACAAAATTGGTGACCCATTCTTTTTATTAATGTTTTGGTGTAAGTATACATTGGTGCATGTATGTGCGAAAATTTAAGAAAATCTGTCGTTTGAAACAAAATATGTTGATGCATAATAAATTACGTTTTAGAAGGTAAATTTAGTACCCATTTGACCTACATCAATATCAAGTCAAAATCAATATTTTAACAGTAATTAAAGGTAAAGCGTTTTTTATTACCAAAATACACTTGTATATTGCCAAACAAGACATGTGAAAACAGTTGAAAGAACCATAACCTTGTTTGAAAAAAGCTTTCCTATATACTTAAAACATTGATTAAAAATCCAAACTGAAAAAGGGGCTCCGACAGGTACTGTTTTCAAAACCCAATATTTCCGGAAAAAGGCCGGTGACCCATATTTTTTAACACTGTTTTAGTTTCAGTATACAATTACACATGTATATGGACTTTTTTTTTAACAAACTCTGTCGTTTGGAACAAAAGATATTCGTTTATTTGATTATTTATTGATGTTTTCAAAGGCATATTAAATGCATAATCAACCTCATTAAGTGTCCATTAAAAGTCATTTGTTTAAATGGTGACTATAAATAAAGCGCGTGTTAATTAAACTCCACTTGTATATTGCCAAACGAAACATTAAAAACAGATGCATTTAAAAATCTCCGTCCCTGTTTGAATATGAACGCTTTATATAATTGAACATTGCTAGTCACACAAACTGAAAAGAAAGGCTTCGACAGGTACCGTATTTAAACTCGAATATTTCGGGAACAAGGCCGATGACCCCTATTCTTTAAGACTGTTTCAAGGATACATTGACACATGTTTGTGCAACTTTTTAAGAAAAACTGTCGTTGGAAAAAAAAAATGGAAAAAATTGTTGCGAACGTCTTTAAGCTGAAAATTTCAAAATCTTATATTTTAAAAACATCATTTTTTTTTAAAACCTTTTTATGTTTATATGAACAATCAATAATACTATATGTGATAATACATCAACATTAAGCACAATGCACTGTACAAAGGAAATAAATAGTTTAACAAAATGTAAGATCAAGAATAAGATATTACTTAAGATGTTTCTGGAATACCACTCCTGGGATAATTTTCATCCGTCATAAATCTGACTAGATCAGTAAGTCACACAATACTCACATTCTAAACTCATTCTTTATTCCTTCTAAAATATAATTATATAATTTTACGTCCCTTGTTTTGTTTGTTGGTGTTTTGTTGTTTTGAACAAAATCTATAGTTCACTTGTGTTTCTTAAAGGTACACATATTAATGTGTTGCATGATCAGTATATTAATTTAATACTTATGTATGGGTTTGAAAGACCCATACAATAACGCATCTGGCACGTAAACATACAAACATCAAATTTCCATACGATAAATTGTACTTTAAGAATTTGAGTTTCAGTTTGAGTTTATATGAATAGTAATCTTACACGTTATTGAGCTATAAATCTGCCGTTTTGCAACGATGAATATATTTCATGGGTTTCGAGTTACCGCTTTCATATGCGTACACTAAAGATTGCACTATAACATAATCAAATATGTACTTTACACAAAAACAATGTACTTACAAAGTAGCTCGTATGCACGTTAATTATTACTGATTACGCAGTATTTTCTGTTTTTCTTTCTTTCCCTTTAATATATTCTTTATAGAATGCTTAACAAACCGAAGAGTGCATTAAGTTTTTGTTGTGTAAAACAACACGGTAATTAAATAAAATGTAACGTATAATGAAATGTTAGGAGTAGTATATGTCACAGTTAGACAAATACACCGAAAAATATCCATCCCACATGTTGATGTGTTTGAACAATAAATGAGACTTGTCGTTGGAAACCCGAGCTTAATGCATGTGTGTAAAGTGTCATCCCGGATCAGCATGTGCAGTCCGCACAGGCTAATCCGGGACGGCACTTTCCGCTTTAATGGTATTTCTGTTTCAAGGAAGTCTCTTCTAAACATAAATCCACTGAGGCGGAAAGTGCCGTCCTGGATCAGCCTGTGCGGACTGCATCCGGGACACTTTACGCACATGCATAAAGCTCGTGTTTCCCACGATCCGCCTCAAATAAGGGTCCAAAATATAAGGCAGATTCGGTTTATGTGGCAGTACTACAGACATTTAGACAGTCTTGTGCAACAAATCTCAGTACAGAAACTAGTGACCTAGATCTCATTCTTGTCTGTGTAAAAAAATGCAATAGTATCTGTGTTTATTTTTCCTATTGCAAAACAATTCAAGCATTGCAAATGCTGTTTTGGTGAAACGGTCGCACTAGAACGTGCGCGCTGCAAAAGCCTCATATTGCCGCATACAATTACGTTGCACATACAATCCATATAATTATACATGACGATGAACAATGACGTCCGAATTTTTCATTCAAAAACAGAAAAACACACATTTAAGCAAATTCTACGACTAGCAGGGCAACCGACCACACATGTCCCACGAAATTATGTCTGTTACAGTATGCAGATATATATTTACATGCATGGGTTTTGCTATCAGCGACATTTTTCGTGATTAATGTTTCTACTATTGCACTAATAAATAATAAACTGCAACATTAACGGTAGGCCAACTGACTCGAAACATTAGCCTTTAGGCAATGACATTTCCTCTGAGTTTCGGTTAAACTGCATGTCGTACAATTTTCCTACCAAAGGTTAACTACACCACTCATGCCACTTATCTCGGGAATATGAAACAATAAGTTCTCACATTGCTATAAAGATACTTCTAAACCAATATTTTGGCGTTCGTTTACATCGACTTGCGCCAAATCAACAGCCATATTACCTATTACAAAATAGTTCCAAGAAGTTAAGCAAAGATACATTAGTACATAAATAATCTTTGAGATAAAATCATATTATACATTATTATTAACATAATTGTAACCTACGTGAAAACTATTACGTGGTTATAGCTTGGCGTGTATGAATACCAAATAATTAATGCTTACCAGCAGTCAAATACATGGTTATAGCGTGGCATGTATGAATACCAAATAATTAATGCTTACCAGCAGTCAAATATATGGTTATAGCGTGGCATGTATGAATACCAACTAATTAATGCTTACCAGCAGTCAAATATATGGTTATAGCGTGGCATGTATGAATACCAACTAATTAATGCTTACCAGCAGTCAGATACATGGTTATAGCGTGGCATGTATGAATACCAAATACTTAATGCTTACCAACAGTCAAATATATGGTTATAGCGTGGCATGTATGAATACCAACTAATTAATGCTTACCAGCAGTCAGATACATGGTTATAGCGTGGCATGTATGAATACCAAATACTTAATGCTTACCAGCAGTCAGATACATGGTTATAGCGTGGCATGTATGAATACCAACTAATTAATGCTTACCAGCAGTCAGATACATGGTTATAGCGTGGCATGTATGAATACCAAATACTTAATGCTTACCAACAGTCAAATATATGGTTATAGCGTGGCATGTATGAATACCAACTAATTAATGCTTACCAGCAGTCAGATACATGGTTATAGCGTGGCATGTATGAATACCAACTAATTAATGCTTACCAGCAGTCAGATACATGGTTATAGCGTGGCATGTATGAATACCAAATACTTAATGCTTACCAACAGTAAAATATATGGTTATAGCGTGGCATGTATGAATACCAACTAATTAATGCTTACCAGCAGTCAGATACATGGTTATAGCGTGGCATGTATGAATACCAACTAATTAATGCTTACCAGCAGTCAGATACATGGTTACAGCGTGGCATGTATGAATACCAACTAATTAATGCTTACCAGCAGTCAGATACATGGTTATAGCGTGGCATGTATGAATACCAAATACTTAATGCTTACCAGCAGTCAGATACATGGTTACAGCGTGGCATGTATGAATACCAACTAATTAATGCTTACCAGCAGTCAGATACATGGTTATAGCGTGGCATGTATGAATACCAAATACTTAATGCTTACCAACAGTCAAATACAAAAACACAATTAAGATCTGGAACCGTATCCAGAAACATCTTAAGTGTATCTTTAAATATGTTCACTCAAGTTAAAAACTTCATTTGATATATTTTAAAAACTATGTATAACTTTGTGAAATTTGTATGATATAAATAAATGAACATTCTAACATGACACGCGCAGAGTTTTCTATAGACAAAGAACAACATTCACCGTTGTTAAACTACCAATAAACAGCCGGAAAAAAATTCCGATTCTGTCAAATATAGTTATTGAAGAAAAGGTTGTCAGGTCATGTTAGAATAAAAAGAATTTTCGTATTATCGTTGTTTATCGGCAAATAAACACAGATTTGTCGTTCTGTTGCGTTATACTAAACCACTCGGACTAAGGCCCACGTGATTCAAGTCATACGCATCAGAACTCCAAATCGTTGCTTATTAGCCGATAAACAACTGTAAATCGAAATTTAATTCCTAATTAATACTATAGGTGATAATTAATAAACACTTAGCACAATATATTGTACAAACGAAATAAAAAAAAGTTAAATACAATATAGATTTGAAGGTTAAAGGTAAGATACTAGTTAAGATGTTTCAGGAATATAGATTTTAAGGTTAAAGATAAGATACTACTTAAGATGTTTCAGGAATATAGATTTTAAGGTTAAAGATAAGACATACTTAAGATGTTTCAGGAATATAGATTTTAAGGTTAAAGATAAGACATACTTAAGATGTTTCAGGAATATAGATTTTAAGGTTAAAGATAAGACATACTTAAGATGTTTCAGGAATATAGATTTTAAGGTTAAAGATAAGACATACTTAAGATGTTTCAGGAATATAGATTTTAAGGTTAAAGATAAGACATACTTAAGATGTTTCAGGAATATAGATTTTAAGGTTAAAGATAAGACATACTTAAGATGTTTCAGGAATATAGATTTTAAGGTTAAAGATAAGATTCTACAATATAGATTTTAAGGTTGAAGATAAGATACTACTTAAGATGTTTCAGGTCCATGGATACTTAAGCAGGTTTTAGGAAAGTGTTACTATACTTTCTTAGTCAAAAGTATAAAACAATACAAACAATTACCTTTTGCCACCCAATTTTAACAATCCTATGCGTGGGTACCCATGTTCTATCCAAAACACAACAAACAGACAACGACAATTATTTGTCAACTGCACAGTCAGTAGATCTCTATCTGAGCTGTTTGTCGTAGAAATTACACACTTCTCAACACCATATCGCCGATGTTATATATCGGATTGTTTTAATGCTATACATAAATGTGAGAGAGTGAATTTACTGCAAATTAAATATTCCTAGTTGATAAACTCCGTAACACATGGCTTTTGTACATGCACAACTGTGGGATAATTACTAAACCAGTAACTTTCGAAATACGTCAGGCTTTTATCTCTATTTTTAGTTTACCAAAATAGTTTAAAATCGTGTATTGACAGCTTTATCTTCATACAAGTTTCGGATATATTTTCATACGTGGTCGGCCAAGCGTAAGATGTTTTCAGTTATATCCGTGTGCAATTCATCTTTGCCTGAAGCTAGCTTATGTATATACGTTTAGATAGAAATCAACTTTCGATAAATAATTTTCAGATTATTGTCTTGTCACGTATTCATAATGTTTTGTTGTCTGTGAAACGAATAAACGCCCTGGGTACAGTTGCTCTAAACCTAAGGCCACACAAATTTGATTCTATGTCTAGCGTCCTGGGCTGGTAATCACAAAGCTCCTAAGGGGAATCTTAACTTAAGTTGTACTTAAGTGAAATTTTCTGATCAAATTTTCTATGTGAAACCCAATGATTTATGTACAAAGAAGGCTGCCATATTAAACATATAAGCAATATTTACAAGTTGACACCATTTTAGTGTTAAAAGAACTATACATGAAACAGTCAGAGACTTAAGGAATTTTATGAATTTAAGGATTTACTTAAGTTTTCCCTAATATATGGTTATAGCGTGGCATGTATGAATACCAACTAATTAATGCTTACCAGCAGTCAGATACATGGTTATAGCGTGGCATGTATGAATACCAACTAATTAATGCTTACCAGCAGTCAGATACATGAAACAGTCAGAGACTTAAGGAATTTTATGAATTTAAGGATTTACTTAAGTTTTCCCTAAGGAGCCGTGTGAATACCGGCCCTGATGATTTTTCGAAACCTACCGACCATGCAGGAAAAAACAAACAACGAGTCGATAAAAAAACAAATTTTTTCCTTCATAACGTAATGCAGTAGTACAAGCTAACGCGAATTTTTACTTGCAAAACTATTATATATCATCTTCATATTGGGAAGCCACTTTAACAGAGTATTTTAAATTGACTAGTTGCGCACTATATTTTTACAAATATTGGTAAAAACACATACAAGTCAATTTTTTCCAAGATCAGTCTGAAGTCAGATAATATCATATGGGTATTGACAACCGTTGAATTTACACAAAAGAAGTCATGTGCACACTAACAGCTTCACATTCACAGAAAAAAATGTTTTAACATATTTTAAATTTAATACATACAAATTTAAAAGTAATAGAACATAAAAAGTACGTCCTAAAAATGGCAATACAAAATAGTAATAAGACAAACATGCCGATTTAGATCTATAAAGCTGTTGGTAAGTTTCTGACAAAATACAACAATTAAAACCAGAATTATGGAATTTCGAGTGATACACATACCCAACATTACCACCAACAATATTCATTGAACAATTATAACTTGAACTAATATTCGTGACTTATATTATTTATAATGTAATTCATTGACTGAGATCATAAAATAAAGATATCACACAAAATGTGTCGTTATAGACATATTTTATACGTTTTTCAACTCGATTTTTCACATTGTCAAAAATGTGTTTTTTTTCGATCAGGCATAAAAAACGACCAGCCCGAGGACGCTAAACGTAGAATCAAATTGGTATGGCCTACCAATCAGTTAAGCTAACATTAAATTTGATTGTAAATACAATAGGTTAATGAGAAACTTTGTTAGAATTGTTTTATTAACAGAAAATACGAATTTAATCAAAATATTAAAACTTGTACATTTGTAAACCCCTAAAAGTTTGATTTCCCTAACAATAAACTCGTCAACGGCCCGGTTATTGCAGTTAAGGTTTTGAGCAACTGGACCCCGTTCTGTAAATTCATCACAGTGGTCTCTCCTGCCTCGTTGCTCTGACCCTAAAGGGGAGATCACTGTGAGGAATTTGCCTGTTTCGTTCTGGTTGAAAATGGAGCATGTTTTGTAAAGCTTCAGACTACCTTTAGTTTATATCATGATATTCATTTATTCATTTACAGGGCGCATGCAGGATAAATGCAGACACAAACTTCGTTTGCAATTTCTTCCCACATGCACGTATAGCCGCATAAATAATTATTAGATCTATATATAAGGCAACAAAAATGGTGTGTTTCGGGCAACGGTCTTAAAACAGTATTAAAGGTAGGGTCTGGATTGAGTTTTTTTAATACTTTTTTTTTTAAGAAACAATCATTTTGGTCAACAACATTGAAAATTGTATAAAATCTGATGAATACGGACACAGAAAACAATCGTCGCTACACATTTAGGGTCTTTTTTTTCGCTAGGTCGGGTCGGGTTTCCCGAAACACATAAAACAAACTTTAGGCTTAAGAAACGTAATATATGTTACACAAAAAAAATCTCATGTTTCTGTGTAATGTGTAGATTAAGTATAGTGAGAGCTATATAGTTTTACATGAAAAAACAACAACAAATTAACATTTATCGTATGTAAATATACGAATAACAGTATACTCGTAAATATACACGATCAACTAAAAGCGATCATAAAGTAACATGATTAACAAACTTAAAAACAGGAATATATATTAATCCACTGAAAACGGCTGAAAAGCTGACAAGCAACACGTTTAACGAATTGTATTCCTTGCAGATTTTAATGCAGTCCGTCCGTCCGTCCGTCCGTCCGTACGTACTTACATACATGCATACATAAATCAAGCAAGCAAGCAATCAATCAATTAATCAATCAATCGGAGAATGTATTAATATATATTGACATAAAATGTATTTCTTTTTTTTATTTATGAAGAAGTGCCCTCACTGGAACAATACATACGTTTTTGTCTAAGAATGTGCAATGCAATGGTCAAAACGGCAGCGATTAACAGATCTGTTCTGCTCTGAATGAGTCGCGGCTTATATTTGTACATATTCATATTTCATCTTTTAAGAAGACGAATCATATATGCATTGTATGCAGACGCGTTTCATTTTGTTCAATCTTGGCAAATATAAACCGACAATTACTTAATTCAAACTTCAACCACGTGGTACGTGTTTAAATTACCAATTGAGCGGATAAATATAGTAATCCTATATCAGCAATTGTCTCTTTAAATTGTCAGTATTTGTTTTACTGTACTTATTCTGTGTACACAGACGTAATGGAGTTGAAAATAGGTTCATTGTTTGATTAAATCGCGTACGACTGATAGAATGTAAAATTTGGAAGGCTGACTGATTGACACACTTACCGGTATTAGTTGTGAGACAATTTCATCAAGATGGTGAATGTGGTGGATTAAGATTCTAAAGGTATTGTTTTTGCGTAAACTATTCATGTTTCGGGTTCTGCTGGTTGTTCTATAATGCTGTAGAAGGGTTCCCTTGTAAAAGCTATTACATTATTGTTCATAATTGTTACAGACTTACAACATATACGTTGTATTCCCGACATTTTTACGATTATAGCATTGTAGTAGTAGTAGATTTCCTTTTAAATACCATTTACCCATTTCTTGCAAAATATTATTGCATTTCTTGTATGTAAAGACATTTTGAAGGTGTTCTGCTGTGGACTGCCTTGTTATACAATCGTATTTTACATCTGTTGTCGTTAGTGGTTTTACATGGTATTGCACAAGGTGTGTACATTTGTTTTACTGTCATTTGTTATAAATATAAGAATAATCAAACTCACCAGGAGAGACACTCTTATTAACATCCGCTGGTCTTTTAATTAGGCAAGTGACCTATACAATAATACAACTACTTAGATAAATATAATTGTGTAAGCGTTTTTGTCCCCGTCAGCAATGTGGTTCTTGGATCATAATACGTCTGTATGTTAATGTTAAAGAACTATACATTATGTGCCGTGGTATCTGTCTGGTGGTCCTGCCATACATCACTAAGTGCCTTTGAACGGATCCTTTAACGCACATGTATTTTACCACATGTATTATTTTACAGCGATGCCTAACGCAATGGTCTGGCTCAGTCTTCTTGCTGTCGGGTTGCCAAATCTAGCGTTTGCCAATCAGAGTATGTATATCACGAGAAGTTTCTGCTGCGTCGCCATATTATTTAACTGCGTGTTTAAAGGGGCTTATCGACGGCTTATAATTTACAATATTTGAAAAAAAGATTATATTGTATAAAGTATTCATAAAATGATTGCTTAACACACATGTTTCGTTATTTTAAACAAACAGTAAAATATTGTTTATATACAAATAAAAACTAGTCACCGTGAAATTGTTCGCGGGCGCGGGAAAATTCGTAATAGTAGTAAATTCGAAAATATGCGCAATATTGATAACAGTAGTGTAGTTTTTGAAAGTTCTCATTGAAGTGCGCTATTTTGTAGACGTGAGTTCGAATCCTGCTGGAACCGCGCATCGAAACCAAAAATGTTGGAATTCAACGATTGTATATATTTTTGAATTAACTATTCCATCAATATATTATCGCTACTAGAAAAATATATTCATGGACAATGGGAATATGTCTTATTTTAATACATGTTTTATTTATGGGAAATACTGTCGATATGCCCCGTTTTGCTTTATGAATAATGCTTTTTATAATAGATAAGTACAGTCTATCTCGTGAAGACGCCTCTGAGCCTATGTGTTTTAGAACAATCATTATCTTGTCATTGGATCCGAAAAGTGACAGACTGCGACCAAAAGGAGCTGTGTGAAGCCGGACCGGGGCCGTTATTCACCAACCCATTCTAAGATGAACTGTTTCCATGTTTTTTGTGTGAGACGAAGTGATAACGTATGGATGATACATAAACCGAAAGCGCTATGTAATGTAATGTGATTTTTCATACAACTCGTCCTAGCGACCACTGCTCCGGCCTGCTGCGATGATGATGGTGGTCTGGACAGCGCGGACGTCGCCGCCATCGTGCTCGGCATCTTCTTCCTGCTGCTCATAGTCGGCACGGCGGTTATCTGCGTCCTCTTCTATAAAGGTATAGTCGCTGTAATAAAACAATACATTATCAATTAGCGAACAATGCGTAAAATGACTTTGGACGATTTTGGCCAATACAATATACATGTATATGTTGTTGTTGTTTTCTACCCGAAAAATATCCAACGCAGAACATGCCACACAACTTAGACATTTCTCTGTCCCGATCTTTGCCGTAAAAGGATAAATCTCGCTATAACCAAACATACATTTTGTCGGGTTAACCCGGTATCTTCATTTGCACGTTGAATCACTACCTAACACTGAGATTGGGACTGAACTTATATTGGAGAATGTTTAATTATTTAGAAAGAACGGCCCTTTTGTTTCACTGACTGTTCTTTCACAGGCTGCCTGGGCAGGGACCCGGAAGAACAGGCTACTGTGATGCCGCTGTTTCCGGACATCTTTACCACGCCCTCGAGGTAAGGATTGGGGACGCAATATACGAGTACTATAGTATTCAGCAAAACCGGTACAAGAACGTGTAACATTCGTACAGTGCTAGATAATTATTTCCGTGAAGCATGTGATTGCTGTTAATTTCAAAAGTAGATTTGTTAGCTATATTGTACGAGTATGTTCACATTAAACTATATTCTTCAACTACTGGTATTCTTGCAGTCTAAGAAGCTTAAGCTATGAGGCTATTGCAAATTCAAAGAAGACGCAGCAAGCAATGTTGGAAAATACATCATCGGAGCCAATAATGTGAGTTTAAACGTTCACATATAAAATAGATATATCGTATATTGGTAGTGCACATGTGTTTTTTAACATGTCATATTCACAATTTACACAACACGAACGATATCAGATCAAACATTTCTTTGGTAACACGGCTAACAAAATAAGGACATATTATAGAAATATATCGTAAAAACTGCTAAAATTAATACGGAACCATGCAAATGCCGGTTGCACTTGTGTGGCTACTCCATGTGGAGCCCATTTAACATCCATATTCATTTGATTGCTTGGTTTTACTTTCTTAAATTATTTGTTCAGTTACATCGCCGATGACATCTACCATCCACCGAATTCACGGCCATTACCAACCAACAGGGTGCCCACTGTGCCTTATCCAGAAAGAACGTGCCCTCCACCAATAAAGACGCATCAGCGATCTGGAAAACTAATGAACAGAAGCTTCCCCGACCGGAAACGATCCAGGAAACACCACATCAGACGACATACCAAAATAGTTCGTGACATTCGACCAGAATCGCCTGCACTTCCGGTGCGCGAGACCGTTTCCGAGGGTCAGGGCGAAGACATCGTCGTCATCCCGGACACCGCCCGATCACTGAACATAATTACCCATTATAGTGCTAAGAGTCCATACAAGGAGTACACTTTTCTGTCTAAATCTAATTTGTAGAAATGCTTAATTACTTCTTGAAGTAACAGACCACCTATAGAGGTCACACACCGGTGCTTTGGGTTTGAATTGCGACTGTTTTCGGGTTACTAATGCATTATATAAATATATACATGTATGAATTAATTAAGTAGTACAATTACAACACACGTTACCTTGTACATATGATAGATATACTACTAGATAGTAATGTACGAGTAAGTTTAATATAGTCTTGTGTTACTTATAACGTATATATTAACAATTACCATTAAACCATTATTGTATTTATGATGGTTTGTAATTACTGTTTTTTTTGTTGTTCGCTCAAGCAAAATTCAAAGCTGAGTTTTGTCAGAAAAGGAATGCACGCAACACTGATGATGTTTTGTTGAACGATCTTTTGCAATTTATTAGATTTGATATAAAATGTCATATCATCACGGCAAAACATGATCTGAACAGTCAACGGTTAGTGTATATAAACCACAGATACTCAATCCAGGACCCGTGTTAACCAACACATTCTTAGACTTAAGAACAAAGAATAGAGAAAAGGTACTTGTGGATTCGCAAATATGCAAAGCACCGATGTCACTGATGTCCTTAATAAATTACTCTTAACAAAGACTGCTATAATAAGAAGTGAGGAATACCATGAGAGATTCAAATGACGCACCTATCAATATTTTCCCCCAGTGGGGGAGCGGCGGGCATATGCGGGACTTTAGACTATAAGCAATTCCTGACAGGCGGGAATTTGACACGCTGACTGATTCCGGGTTCCGGGAAATATACTTTGTTCGGATTTTACATCCCGGTAATATTGGCCCTCGCGCCATTTGATACACCAATTAAGCATCCCCCATTGAGGGGATTTAGACAAAAATGCTTGGCTCTAGGGTGTGGAATAAGATGAACAAAAATACAATTAGGCAAATTCCCCTGGGATTGCCCGCCGCTCCTCCCCCCCCCCCCCCCCCCCACACACACACCTTGGGAGAAATGTTAATAGGTGCATTAACGGTATTCTTAAAATACAACAGTCTCACGAATATTCTTTAATCTTAAGTCTTAAGTCTGAGAATAGGATGGTGAATACAAGTCCAGATTAACATAAGGTGGCGGTCAACATGGTTGGTAATATTAAGTTCGTGAGTGTTTGTGAAGAAATCTGTATCATAGTTCTGACTTTAATAGTGCTATTCAAAAGGAATAAAGGTAACCAGAACAAAATGAAGATTCGTACAAAGTACTCCTTACTGATGGTCGTCATAACTTTCAACTTTTGATCGTGATATTTCATAAGTCCGACTGACTGATTGAGAATACCACCGCAGTAACGTTTTCGACATGTAACCGTAAAACAATTCACTGGTATTATAATGTATTGATGGTCAATGCACCTATGTTCGATACAGCGGAAGCGCATACATTGCTTACAACTTACCAATGCATGGTTAACAGGGGCAATAAGTCGAAGTTAAAAACGTTGCTCATAGTTGTCCATGGATAAAAAAAGGAAAAATAATAATACATCTATAAGTGTAACTTTCCTCGTGAATTAGACACGCGGTTTATAGTGTTTGGGGGTTACATTCACCTCAGCCCTGTCACAGTTTGTTTTATCAATGATGTACTTATCTTGTGAGAACTGTAGAAGATTTATGCCAAAACAAGCCTGACTGTCACTCCAATTATTGTTTATTTCTTATGGGCAAATATTAATAATGAGAATAGCGAGCAAACCCTAATTATTATTATATATTTTGTAAACTGTATATTCGATAAACACATTTCTTGAGTCTCGCTAGTGATCCCGTCATCGACAAGTAGGGATGTAGTTTCTCTAGTTCAAAGTTTTTCCGCGCTTAGGCTGCATTATGCGAGGACTTGTCTTCTCAAGTCAGCTCCAAGCGAATTCCGAAATTCAAACATTCGTTTTGATAGTCACGTGATTTGTATTCGGATAACTGCTGATATCATCCTTAGAACGACTACTCCAAAAATGGAAGCAAAACAGTTATCTTAAAAGTTGTCATATATATTGTAAGCCACAGTTGACGTTCTTAGACAAAAGCAAACAGGTATAACAATATTGAATTTTTGAAATACAACACCAGTTATATTGTTTACTCAGATCTATTGTTTTTACCGTTTGCATTTGAAAACAAAAACAAAAAAACCTAAAAACAAAAATCTGACACAATATCACAATGTGAATGCGGTATAGGTGTTGTTTACAAATTCGTATTTATAAGAATATGTCTAGAACCAGATCTAGTTTTTCTCCCAAGGGTTATACAAATTTGATTTAAATCCACAATCAGTACCACTAACAATGTAGTCTAATTCATGAGACGTGCTGCGAATTTAGTGTTATTTTTATATAGAGCTAAATTCGCTGGAACGTCTCATCGCTGAAATACCATTTATGTGGTGGAATACC
This sequence comes from Congeria kusceri, assembly GCA_027627225.1. Taxonomy (NCBI): domain Eukaryota; kingdom Metazoa; phylum Mollusca; class Bivalvia; order Myida; family Dreissenidae; genus Congeria; species Congeria kusceri. Next base: position 42,996,245 of record CM051030.1, read on the forward strand.
TAAAAGTTTAAATTTTCTGATTAACATGAACCGAAATTTACCATATATATGCATTTAATTCCGATTCAAACTTTTGTATAAATCTATCACATGTATGTAGAAATTCCCAAAATTACAGCCTCGTTTAGCACTCAAGCCTATCAGAGTGAGGCTATCCTGATACTGACCAATAGAATGACATAAAACTTCTACAGCGTAGCAGAATAGCGATTAAAGTTTACACAGTGGAGGACAGCGAGATTATTTAAACATGGAATAGGTATAGGTTAAATGGCTCAGGCATGCAAAATGAAAGTGTTTTCATACAAATATTTATGGAACATTAATTAGGAATGGTTTATCTGTCCAGGTATGTAACTTTTATTGCAATCCATTGACAATAATTATCTAATGTCGGGATGTGAAAGTAGCGATCAAAATCCTGTCGGAAGAATATAGACAAAGAAGGAAAACTCCGCCACAGAAATGGTTGTTCCCCGGTACAGCCCGTCAGCAAAAAATGCCCATATAAAAAGTAGCTCAATGTTTGCAAAGGGCTTACAAGTACAGCTACTAACAATGATACTCATCTGAATATAAAATTGAACACTTAGAACAGCGATGAACTGTCGAATGGTGCATGACTGGTACTGGAAAGGTTCTGGGCAAATATCTCTATACCTGCTGCTGTGTAAAATGTTATCTTTATTCTGCTACGCGGTAAGCATTGCGTCATTTCAATTTGTAATTTGCCTGGAACGACTTTGAAAACATCATTCCAATTCAAGTTGTAAACAAGGCTCTCAATATCGTGAAATGTACATAAATAAAAAAATCAGTTTGAAAATATATTTTCAAGTCTGCTATTATTTTTTTTTGTTAGAAGGGCTGAAAATATCCCTGCAGAATGAAGGTTTTGTTAAAGTGATAAACATCTTTTAATTCTTAAAAAGCAAACTTGATATGCCCTCAACATTCACAGCCCTTACAGTACAGCTCAATCGAAACAAATATTGTACATTGAAAATGTTTGGAGTAATTATTCTTTGTAGCTGCACGCAGTTATGCGGAGTGGTATCTGATGCCTGCCACAAAATCATAATTATGGAGTCACCTCGCCGTCGCCATGGCAGGACCCTAGTTTTTTGTTCGATTTAAGGGTTAATATCGTTTGTGCCATTTAAGCTCACAGTGGTAGTGGCATACAGTAGAGATAGTGTTATTGATGATAAATGAAAAACAAGTGCTGTATTTCACTCTCATAGATGAAATTATTAAAGTTTTAGTTTTGATGACCAGACAAAAGTAAAAAATCATTTTATATTGTTTGTGCTCTTTATTAGTTTTTACTACGAGTCTACGATGGTTAAATTTGATAATGGGCAATCACATATTCGATGTTTGAAAGTAAACCAAAGAAAAGAAGTGTGAAACGCACCAGCAAACCAGTCGTGTAACTCAACCAGTAGTGAAATAATGGAAAACCAAAACAAACATTTCATAATTATGCGAATATCTTGAACATTGATGAATGGTTATGGTCGCTATGATAAAACTAAAATTTTAAGACGACGATACTGAAGACGACGATGATGCAGAACATGATAACGTTTGAAAAGTAGGACAGCATTATACGGTATAAAATAAGCCTAAAAACAGTTGGCAATAAAGGTTAAACTAGTCTCAGATATGCTGGAAAATGCTCGTAGAGGCTTTCTAGAAAAAAACAGAATTTTGTTTCACATACACTTTGGCCAGACCACTTATAAATTGGCAGTGATGGGCCTGTTACAGCTGATGCAGGTTGACGTGATTAGTAACTCTGTGATATTTCTCAAGCACACAGGTCTACTCCGCTGTGACTTGTCTCAGGCTTCATCACCCATATGTAGCCAATCGCGGAATATGTTTGTTTTGGAGGACCTTCACTGTAAGTAAGAATCTAGGATTAGAAAGATATGATTGTTGTTGAGATTAAGTCCTCTGAATCTAATTGGTTATTAAAAGTATTCAGCAAGAAATCACTAATATTGCAGACTGGAAACTTCTTGGGTGTCACGCAAACAACTGGGGGAAAATGGTTCAGTTACAAGAGGAGGCTTGACGAGTGTGCAACAGTGACTGAATACTGAGGGAATGGCCACTTGTACCAAAAGGTAAATATTCTGTAAATACCGGTATTAGCCAGTAAGAATAGATAACTCATGTGAACATAATTTTATTTTTGTCATAGGGTTACTTCCCCTGATGTAAATAAACTGTCCATAGGCAAATAGCATGATCTTGCTAATTACATCACGAAAAGGCTTATGAATATCAATAATGCAGTTGAATTTGCTTGAAAAACAACAACAATGCAAATATATATATTTTACTCTGAATCGTTCTGATGACTTTCGAGAGGTGAAAAATTTGGGAAATTCCCTTATATTAAAGGAATCCTTGGCCTGTGAAGTTTGTAGTTACTCCCACGCCCTTCTCCATGTAAATTTGCTGAATATTTTATATTTTATCATGAGTTGGTATTGCAACTGTTGGCCCATAAAATCACTAAGTTCAAATTCAACTGCTTCTGTTTTGTCAGAGGTCAAACTGGAATTGATACAAACCAATGATTTTACCTGGAAATTAAATGAATATTATATAGATTTATTTAAAGACTTGTATAGATTTATTTAAAGACTTTAAATAAATTAAAAACTTTAAGTCCTTTATTGAAAATATGTTTGTCCCTACAACCCATAGTTTTTTGTGTAAAAAATTATCATTGAATGTGTTTGTGTTGTTCATGGCATATAGTTATATAAAAATGACATCAGTTTGAAAGAAGCATTTGTAAATTAGCATCATAGAACGTAGATTATTTGAATGAGGTTGATCTATAGAACTTTAAAATGGATTTCAAAAACCTGTATTACCCCAGTGCACTGTTCTGTGTGTTAAATTATGAATATGACTCGTACAAGGAATATGTTGTGATGATCATTTATTTCAGTGGTCTTTCAGGAAGTTAATGTTGATTTTCAATGGATAGCATTGTCTGAGGTTGTTGATTAAGTACTTGTCTTCTTATTGTTTGTCAAGATTGTTAATTATGGAAAAGTAAGGTCCGTGAAATAACACATCATTGCATATGCTATTTGTAGAAAAAGAAAATCATATATTGTTTACAATCTAAAGTCTTATGTTTATAAATGGATTATCACAGTAGACATTGCAGTTTCCTTCTGTGTACATTTGTAATAGATTTCCTCACAAGAAATTGGTCTGCTTATTTACGCTTTACTGTGTTACAGTTACTGTAAGCCACCCTGCTGTGGATTTGTGAAACATTGTTCAGATTAGATACGGCTGCTGTTATGTAATGGATTCCAATGATTTTTTTGTCATTAAATTGTTACTATAATCTGCAGGTGTACAGTGCAGTGCTCAATCAATGTAGATTGAAACAGAGCTAAGGTGTAATGTGATCCAGTTCATGGATGCTTCAGTGTGAAATTAGTGTGAAACTGCAACTAACCATTGTGTGTTTACAAGATTGGATATTGAACAGGCACCATATGTTGCCAAATGGATAAACATATAAATGAGTTCTCACTTAACTATACACATTCTATTGGATTGTTCCTTTCCAGATTCTGTTATTCAGTCAGCTTAACATAAGTGGAAGATTTCAGTTGCAAATCAGGAACACTTGTTGCAGAAAACTGGACTACTGTAATCCATGTTTATACTTTGTGCAGGAAAGAAATCCGCCAAAGTGGTTTTAAATAGTTTTCTTTGATTATACATTTAGTACCAAAGATAATAATCAGAAAGGAATAAAGAAAACATTTCTCGATCAGACATGGTAAGGGCTTTGTAGTTAAAATAATGTCTTTTGTTTCAATAGATGTAAAGAGTTTCTTGGTGATGGAGATGGTACAGTACAGCCCAGGCGAATTAGATATTTGGCGGAGTCAAAATTTTTGATTCGCATATTTATGTGGAGTTACTCTGTGTGGTTAATGAAGCTGCCAGCAGCCACCAAGTTACACGGAATCATTCGAAATGGGTATACAACCTGAGGCTGATGGCGAGTGATGGGCAGTAATTACTCCGCAATATTTCGCGCAGTACGCAGGTCTACTGCATGTCTGCTTATCTCTGTCTCACCGCCTATCGCCAAATATGTGTGTTTCACGTGACCCATACCGTAGATAATAATTGGCTACATTGCTGGCGATATAACAGGGATATGATTTGTGATTCTTTAGAAACTGTTAGATTGACCTAGGGGTCATGTCTGAGAATCCTGCAATTTCCTACAGATGATGCACTGAATCAGGTGCACTGAATCAGGTGGAGTTTGCAATGATCATAGAGAACATATTATTACGCCCCCCCATCAAAGATGGCGTGGTATATTGGTTTGCTTATGTCAGTCGGTAGATCGGTCGGTCTGTCAGTCTGTCTGTCGGTAGACCACTTTCGTTTCCGCTCTCTAAGTCCAACAGTTTTCATCCGATCTTCACCAAACTTCTTGAAAATGTTTGTTGGCATATTTCTAGGTCATGTTGGATAATCAGCCAAATTGCCTCAGGAATTGTGGAGTTATGGCCCTTGATTTATCTAAAATTGGTCTTTTTAGCCGTTTCCACTCTCCAAGTCCAACAGTTTTCATCCAATCTCAACCAAACTTCACAAAAATGTTTGTAATAATAATATCTAGGTCAGGTTCAATAATCAGCCAAATCCCCCCAGGAATTGTGGAGTTATTGTCCTTGAATTATCAGAAATTGACCTTTTTAGCCATTTCGACTCTCTAAGTCCAACAGTTTTCACCTGATCTTCATCAAACTTCATGAAAATGTATGTAATAATAATATCTAGGTCAAGTTATTGCCTTTGAATTATCTAAAATAGGTCTTTTTAGCTGTTTTCGTTCTCTAAGTCCAACAGTTCATAGCCGATCTTCGCCAAACTTAGTGAAAATCATTGTGGGCATATTATGTTGGTTAAGTTCAATAATCAACCAAATTATCTAAGTAACGGTGGAGTTATGGCCCTTGATTTTCTAAAATTAGCCTTTTTAGCTATTTTAACCTAGAGGGGGCATAACTGTTTTACAAACTGCTCTTGTTTCTTTTTAATTCAAGCCATCCTTAGTATTGATAGTTGCACAAACTTATGGTTTTAAGACAGAGAGGCAATTATCAGAAACTGAAAATAAACATAACTTTTGTTTTTGTAAGCATTTTTTTAAAGAAAATATTATGTTAATATGTTTCACAAGGTTTTGTGGAATACTTTACCGCTGTGACATACCATTTCTTTCAAGAATAATGTGCATGCTGCTATTTCCATCAGTAACAACAGTAAATGTGCGCGATTGTGTGGAATTATTAAATAATTCACCAACATGCGTTAACTTCCGTCAGCCTTGATAGAAGATACCAGAAATAATTAATATATATATGTGTTACTAGTGTTAAATGTAGAGGAAGAATGTAAAAATCTATTTTTCGTCGACTTAAACATTAATTTTTTTCATTTTAACCCACCTCTCTTATTTTCAAAGAAAGAATTTGAGGAACAAATTAGGTTTTAAATTCTTTCCCATCAAATAGGTTCACACACTTTAGGCATGTTTGACAATTATAAATTGTGGCCACAGTGATAACTACTGAGGACATTTTAAGGCCATCATTGTTCAGAAGCCAAAAGGTTTATAACACCTAGATTATTAATACCAAAATGTATCTTATAGTTGTTAAGTGTGTAAAACTATGACGATGCCATTCAATATGTAAAGGCTTTCTTTTGTGAACTGGATTAAAGTGAAGCGATTTTCTATTGAAAATGCATATACAAGTTGAAAAAACAACAACAAACGATTGATATAACTTACCACCCTTTTACTTTCTTTGCATCAATGCTTTTCTTGTATCTGGTATGAAATTGCATCATGAGAATTGATTGTTTGTATGGTATTGTATATTGGCAACATCCCATATATGTTCCTTCAGGCAGTGTCTACATGTCCTTGGGGCAGCTCCAGTAATTATTTTTCCCTCCAGCTACAAACAAGGCTGGTTATGCCCCCCTTCGAAGAAGTGGGGGTATCTTGCTTTGCACCTGTCTGTCCGTCGGTCGGTAGGTCTGTCCGTAGACCATTTTGTTTCCGCACGATATCTTGAGAACGCTTTGATCTACGATCATGAAAGTTGGTACGCTGGTTACTTGGGAGGAAAGGAAGAACCCTATACATTTTGAGGTCAGCAGGTCAAAGGTCAAGGTCACCATTACTAAAAATAGAAAAATGGTTTCCCCTCAATAACATGAGAACGCATTGAGATATTTTAATGAAACTTTATACATAGATACCTTACATCGAGACCTCGCTTGGGATTGCATATGGGCTAGGTGGGGTCAAGGTCAAGGTCACCATTACTAAAAATAGAAAAACGGTAGACCATTTCGTTTCCGTACGATATATTGAGAACGCTTTGACCTACGATCATGAAAGTTGGTACGCTGGTTACTTGGGAGGAAAGGAAGAACCCTATATATTTTGAGGTCAGCAGGTCAAAGGTCAAGGTCACCATTGCTAAAAATAGAAAAACGGTTTCCCCTCAATAACTTGAGAACGCATTGAGATATTTTAATGAAACTTTATACATAGATACCTTACATTGAGACCTCGCTTGGGATTGCATATGGGTTAGGTGGGGTCAAGGTCAAGGTGACCATTACTACAAATAGAAAAACGGTAGACCATTTCGTTTCCGCACGATATCTTGAGAACGCTTTGACCTACGATCATGAAAGGTGGTACGCTGGTTACTTGGGAGAAAAGGAAGAACCCTATAAATTTTGAGGTCAACAGGTCAAAGGTCAAGGTCACCGTTGCTCAAAAATAGAAAAACGGTTTCCCCTCGATAACTTGAGAACGCGTTGAGATATTTCAATGAAACTTTATACATAGATACCTTACATCAAGACCTCGCATGGGATTGCAAATGGGGTGGGTGTGGTCAAGGTCAAGGTCACCATTACTAAAAATAGAAAAAATGGTTTTCGCTCAATAACTTGAGAACGCATTAAGATATTTTAATAAAACTTCATACATAGATACCTTATATTGAGACCTCGCTTGGGATTGCATATGGGGTGGGTGGGGTCAAAGTCAACGTCACCGTTATTAAAAATAGAAAAATGGTCTCCGCTCAATAACTTGAGAACGCATTGAGATATTTTAATGAAACTTTATACATATATACCTTATATCGAGACCTCGCTTAGGATTGCATATGGGGTGGGTGGCTTAAAGGTCAAGGTCACCATTACTAAAAATAGAAAAACAGTTTCCGCTCAATAACTTGAGAACGCATCGAGATATTTTAATGAAACTACATGCATAGATACCTTATATTAAGACCTCGCTTGGGATTGCATATGGGGTGAGTGGGGTCAAGGTCACCATTAATAAAAATAGAAAAACGGTCTCCGCTCAATAACTTGAGAACGCATGGAGATATTTTAATGAAAGTTCGTACATAGATACCTTATATTCAGACCTCGCTTGGGATTGCATATGGGGTGGGTGGGGTCAAGGTCAAGGTCACTGTTACTAAAAATAGAAAAAACGGTTTCAGCACAATAACTTGAGAACGCATCGCGATATTTTAATGAAACTTCATACATATATACCTCATATCAAGACCTCACTTGGGATTCATATGGGGTGGGTGTGGTCAAGGTCACCGTTCCTAAAAATAGAAAAACGGTTTCTGCTCAATAACTTGAGAAAGCATCGAGATATTTTAATAACATTTCATACATAGATACCTTGTATTGAGACATCTCTTGGGATTTCATATGGGGTGGGTGGGGTCAAGGTCAAGGTCACCATTACTAAAAATAGAAAAACGGTTTCCCTCAATAACTTTCGACGCATCGAGATATTTTAATGAAACTTCATACATAGATACCGTATATCGAGACCTCGCTTGGGCTTGCATATTAAATTTTTTTTTTAACAATTGCACATATTCACAACTTGGCTGCAAGTCGGGGGGCATACATGTTTTACAAACATCTCTTGTTAGTGATTGCCTTTTGATGGCTGATTAGGCATTGGCAGGAAATGGGGTGCCGAGAACTGGTTCATTGTGGTTGTTTACTGCCGGTTTGGCAAATATGTTTACTTAACTGGTGTTGTCATGCATACTATGCATGTATTATAATTTGACATACATGTATAATATGATAAAGAAGTATAAATTATTATTTCGCAAGTACTAGATTGTCTATACTTCAAGTGTTTGATGTACTAGTTTGGCATACAGAACATTTTGAGATAATGTGTCAGTTGTTTGGTTATTATGCCCCCGCAAAGTGGGAGGCATTATGCATTGCACTTGTACATCTGTTCGTCCCACAATTTTGTGGACTCAACTCCTCTTTGACAGCTGGGTGGATTTCGCTCAAACTTTCACAGCTGAACAACCTTAATGTGTAGGTGATCGTAAAGGAAGGAATTTTTGCTGTGACCAATTTTGGCAGAATTATGGCCCTTTTGTCTTTTTCCACTTAAGAATTTATAGAACAATAAATTTGTGAAGGCAAAAGTTAGTGTTGGCGACACACCCTTTGTCTGTGTCCAAACATGAGTCGTGGGGGCATATATGTCTGTGACACATCTAGTTTAATATGTATTTTAGCTGATTTTCTCTCTGAAAAATAATGGAGATAAGTGGACTAGTATTGTATCTGGGCATTGCCTTCAACTTTAAAAGTTAAGGTATGGTGAAGTTACTTGAATACCATGCGGTGAATGTTCCTTTCTGCCTTTGAGCACTCTTTATGAAGGTATATCTCATTAATGTGTTTACAATATGGAGATATCTGTATAACGGGTTGTGCCAATCCTGTAAATATTGTTTAGAATAACTTCCGAGTTCCATGCCACCCTTCTGGTACCATCATTGGCCGTAAAGTTGGCATTTCAGTGTTTGGTAAACAAGGGGTGATACTAAGAAGGTTGCTGAACTAATTTCAAGTTTTGAAATTTCAAGTTTTATCATTTGTGTAGCTTCACTATTCTTTTTTATGGGATAATACAATTTATAACCATTAAATTTATTGGCCAGTGTTTTACTTATACACATGGGTCGAGGGTCATGTTCTTTTAGTAAAACTTTTCATGGGGACAGAACCATTAAATTTGACTTTACTCCTTTAATAGAATTGGTTTTGACCAATTTATGTGAAATTTTATAAGGTTATTAAAATACCATCATGGAATCTATAAGCTGCCATGTTTTTTCAAGAAATTAGCAAGATTCTGTCTATAAAAAAGTCAGTATAGTTATTTTTATAGATTGGTAATGGCTTGCGAGGGATTTATGTACAGGAAAAGCACATATCAGATGCTATTCTGTGGAACAGTCTCTTCATCTTCATTATCTCTCCAAAAAATATCTGAAAATATGCAGTATGATTGTAATGAATGTGATCATCAAAGTGCAGCCGTTGAAATGCATTTTACACATGTTCACTAGCGCTGTTAGGCAACAAATGCTGTAACAGTAATTTCGCAAATATCAAGAGAACGAAACAGAGTACAACTGCATGTTGCAAACGCCTCCATTTTTGCAGATTCCACTGCATTTGTCTCGTCTGTCATCCGCTATGACATCGAGAGATTTGACATTTTGCGTTCTAATAATATTGGCTTAAATGCTGTACTTTGGTATAGGAATCTGGCTGCATTGTACTGTTTGGTTCGTTTTTAAAAGGAGAATGAATTTTTATTGGAGAAAAAGACGTAGCAAGTAAGTAACAGATAATAAGGTTTGAGAAAAAGTTGTGACTCATTGGGATATTTGCTTTATTAATTAAACATGTAGAAGACACTGTTGTGTAATGCTTTTATTCCTTATAAACTTGGCAGTACAACAAATTAGCTGAAATATCAGTCATTCTCTGATAAGTGGAAATTTACAAAATAATGTATTTACTGCAGGCTTTTTAAGTCATGATGAATCATTAGTAATTTAGTTAATAGGCACAATACTAAATTAATGCCTCATGTACATTTATCAGAGGTTTGTTTGCGGAAATGGGAATAAACTTGATATTGAAGTGACATTGTGGCGCAAAACTGAAATACTACCATTCGAATGGTAGTGACTTACATTGTACTCGAATTTGTCAGTTTTTAATATTTTGAAAATTACGAGGCATCGTTTTGAAACCAAAATAACACAATTCCAGATTAATGCATCTGTAGGACAGTTTGTGTTCAGTCAGTACATATTAACTGACATGCAAAAATTGCTAAAACATTTTCGTGGTTTTGAAATGGTGTTTGCTGACAATTCTATATAAATTATATCCTATTCTTTGATAATTAAAGCAGCAGTCCAGAAATATGTTAATAAAAATAAAACTTTGCAGAAATCATTTCTAATGGACATCTTACAGATAGAATACAAACAACCGTATTGAAATAGGTAAAATTATTACGTTTTGGTAATTTTTTGTCATAAAATGATCTGTATGCGATAGCTGGTGATGCCTCTGGAGTAAATCAGCATGTACATTAGTGTATATTCCATTCGTACCAAGCGTTTTCGAACACAGACATATAAAATGCCTTTCGTAAATAAGAAACAGTTTTCAACGAATAGACATCATTAACGTTCATTAGAACTAATGCCAATTTAATATGTATTGAATTGTAATGTATGGACTGCGGCTTTAATACTAACAAGTAGTCTGCCTTTCAACCGGAGCTTGGGCCACATGAACTTAGAAGTTCATTGTGTTCTGATTGTTTAGTAATCACACTAGATCACCGAGATGGGTGTAGACACTTGTTAAGTGTTTCAGGATATTGACAAGTGTGTCCAAAACAGTTCACTGTTGGTGCAGTTTCCTTTGTGATGTTGTTTTCAGACTTAATTGTGTACAATTTTTATTGCCTTGGGGTTCCATATGGAAGTTTTTTGTCCAAATTTAACGTCATTCGTTTTTTGCGAACAAATGAAGTAATTATTGAATTCCACAAAGATAGACCTTAAATATTAGGGTCAGAGGGACAGGGACTTATGCCACTAGAAAAAAAACACGTCTTGCTTGCACAAAAGCTGATTCGGAGCTCCATTGTGTAGGACTGCAGATTACATAAAAACTGTACTCACCATACCACACTGTACTATACCTGGACGTATTACAACACAAAATTAACTTTTTGAGGTTTTAGATGCAGTTATAAGTTTTGGTCGTAATGTAATTATGCAATGTATTTGTTGGTGATTTTAATGAAGAATATCTTTGTCGGTAAAAAAAGAAACCCTATTCTGTGAAGACTGTATTTTTCCCCATAGTAATTTTTATTTTTGGAGCTTATGATTCCTCAAGAAATCAAAGGAGTTGATATGGTATTAGGCAGGTTTGCAGCCAGATTGGAGCCAGACTATTATAGAATTCAGGCTACACTCTAATTTCATATACTAAACAGTTATTGCAGAATTCAGTCTTAGGATTATTATTACCTGAAGTGCCAAGAAACTCTTCAAACTTTTAACTCAATCTTTTAAACGGTTAATAGCCCTTATGAATTCTGCCAAAAATCTGAAGTACCATAAATTCCTATTGAAGCACTTGCACATGCACCAGCCATAACTGTTTGAAAGGATGCCATGAATTCATTTCCTTCTTGGATCACAATCAGCTGCCTGTTGATCAATATGTTAATTTCTTGCTCTAGGAACAGGGATCATGCAGATGATTTGCATTTTCAAAATCCAATATTATTTTAGATAAAACGCATCAACCAACATGGCTTCGGGAGTGAGTCAGTAACACATGGCTGGCTTCGGTTGCGGTTACCTGCTAACAAGGGATCTAGTATTGATTGACATTGTTCAGTTTAATGATTGAGTCATAGTGATCAATGATTGGTAACACTTATACAGGTAATGAGTAATTTGGATTAGCCTTACTGATGGAATATCATATACAGGTAAGCATTAAATCTGTGAGTCTTGCAAGTGGCATGGGCATGCGATGGACAGGTTAACACAACTAAGGTGACAACTGTTTTAATGTTAATCAAGTCAATATGCTTCAAAACCAGAAAAAAAACCCACTGAATACTGGCATACTTGTGCATTGTAATTTCAGCATCCTTGCTTTTCTTTCTGTTTTAAGATTGTTGATTTAAGAAACTAGTTTATGTTGTTGAAGGTATCAAAATGTCTTTGATACTGGAAATAAGTGCATACAAATAAAAGTATGTATAAACAATCGGTTGTTTGAGAAAATTAGTTCATCCAAAATGTGTTCTAGGTCATTATGTGTTGCCTGTTATTGTAGATGCATTTTGGTTTTAATGTACCCGGGTATTATAAAACCAGGTGTTATATGTCCAGCTCTGACATATGGTATAAATAACCAAGAATATTATCTGGTTTGAACCCATGGAAGTTCTGATATATTGAATGGATACCTTGATCAAAGTTTGGGCATTAATTAATGTTTGTGTTTTATTTTGTCCAGAGGCCTGTAGGTGTGTCAGAACACATGGCCAGACTTGTTTCCAGAATGTTTATATTTGTTCACACTTCATCAGGGATGTGGAATTCTTTGGATGTGTGTGTATTCATGGAACTGAAGAACTGGTTACCACTATAATATTTTATATTCTTTATGAGAAATATATTTCCAGGGTTTTTATTTTATAGGGGTTTGTGGTCATTTAGTGTGTAAGTTAGTGCAAGTTATTTTTCGGTAACATTCGTTTTAATCAGTGAGTGTGTTTGATTAAAATTATAATAGTGACATGTTTATTTTATCAGATTATTGTTTAATACTAATGTTGTAAAGAAATTAAGTCATTTTATAGCAATGGTGCAAAAATAGTCTAAGAAAGAACTTTATTTATAAATGGTTATTGCACGGTGCATTGGAAAAAAATGAGCAAGACTTTCAAGTGAGTTCTGTTCACAACTCGAGTGCATGGTTTGCCAACTTATCAATAGCTGTTTTAGTCTGTGGTTTGACTGTTTAAAGTATTAAGGTAACAAATTACATGTAATAGGATCTCTGCATCCTTCAGCTCTTAGGAAATTATCAATATTTGAAAAGCCTCTAGAAATAGAGGCTAGAAATAAAAGGCACAATACAGTTCTTCCAATGCCCTACTGTGGACCTCTTTCATAAAAATCGATGTCAAATTAAGATCGTTCTTCTCAATGGAAGGACCCGCTATATGACTCAGTGTCGAGTGGTTTGTGTGGGATTGTGAGAGGGGACCCAGTGTGATGTGCACTCGGTACAACTTGGAACGTGCCTTCTGATATTCCGGCAAATTGGGAAATTCTGAGGACGATTTCTGTACAAAATTAATGGAATCACTCTTGAATGGCTTAAAGTTTGCGTGTTGGAATATTTTGTGGAGTGATGGAATTATGATCAGAAGATTGCGACATCTGAATGAATAAGATGCTGCAATTGCTACATGTGTGTGTTTCAATGATTTAAATGGGTTTCATAAAATCATGTGGAAATATTCCTACGAAGTGTGGATGTGTTTGTGATTCACATGCTTCGTAGTGAGTGAGTGCTTATGCATCAGTGTATTTCAGTATTTATTATACATACAAAGATTTCATACATACATTTATATTGCTGGCAGAAACATTTCCAATTTGTTGTTTCGATAGTCTTTCTTATGATACCTTTAATGTGTTGCCATGTAAATTATTTTTCTTTAAATACTTGATACAGAAGTCTTCGCCGACAAGATTTAATCATTGAAAATCAAAAGCTTGGAAAATAACCTCAATTTGTTATTTAGTTAACGTAATTGTAAGCAGTTTTTCGGGTAATAATAATAATAATATTATCATGACGAGTTTACATGAGCAAACCATAAATGCTAAAGTATGTTCAGTTGGAGAAATGAAATGGTTGAACAGCAGCGTTTAATAGCCATTGCTATAGCAGCTGCCTTGGGGTCTCTTTGGTAGTGGGCAAGCCACGAAATCTTAAATTGGTGCATGAGCGTTTAATCAATGTTTATAAAAACATCTCACTTATTTGGTTTGATGTATATTACATAACACATTTACATATAAATGCCAAAACCATGAATGCCAAAATGATGCATCCTAAAGAACTTGGTTTTCAAGCAAAATGTTTTGAAAAATCAATTTGATGTTCTGAAGTCTGTTAACCTTCTTGGCAGGCATGTGAGAAGCTGTCCTATGTTACATGAATATTTTTATTCGTCATAAACTGGCCTTGGATTGCGGTATCTGGCTAAGGATACTAAAATTTCCTTCTATGGATCTTTTCCGATAACAGTTATATTTTCTGCTGTTGATTGCTGACTGAAACACAACCGTGTGGCTTGATCAGCTTTCATGTCTTACCGAAACAGTATTGAAGATTTCTTACAGAAACAGTAGTGATGATTTATGGATACAAAAATGTTTCTAGCACTAGCAGCCATGTCATTCAGGGAAATTAATTACTGTTTTGCATGCAGCAATGGGACTAATAAAGTGAAGACTTTGGAATGAGATTGGAATTTGATAATAATTAATTTGTTTTGAACTGGAAAAGATTTTAGTTATACTCATTGAGAAGAAGTTTCAAGGAAAAGTGTTCAGAGATAGTGATGAATTCTGCTGCTAGAGACATTGTTATGGGAATATGCAGATTAATAATGCAGTGTTTCACAAAGTGTTACGGCAACAGTTGAAACAATTTCTGTAGCATATATCGATTTTATGAAAATGGGGGCATTGCTTTTTCCATTCTGTAATAATTTAAGGTAAGTACATTTTATACAACTGTAAAGTACATCCTTCCTTATTGTAAGAGGTTAAATTATTTAGCATAGCTTAGTTGCATAAGTGCTTGTTCTGGCCAGCAAAATGTATGTACTGAATTATTTCCTATTCTTTTTGAAAGCTTTTAATGTCTTGCAGCTTAATACACTGCTAAGCCATTACAAATTCCTTCTTGCCTGAAAATGGAAAACAATGGTAAAAAGCATCATGCAGATATCCTAGAAAATAGATTGGGATTCGTTGCAACTTTCCGTGAGAAACAGCGGCATTTTTGATGTTGGTTTTCATTATTCAGATTATTGTATGAAAAATACGGTATATTCCATAAATATGAATCCAGATCTTGGTACTCTGTTATATAAATATATCAATATGTGGAAAACATTATATGACCGTGTAGTGCATTGTGAAAACATTTCTTTCAAAGATTTACAAAAACAGGTGTTCTGCATGCATTTGTATTGAGTGTTGATAGCAAATTGAGGGCATTAATAAGGCATGGATGTTTGGTTGTTATTAAAAATGGGGGGGGGCCGTTTATTAATGTGGGGGCGTTTATGATGGAATTTACGGTATCATGGGTACAAGTTTTCCGGCATATGCCAGAACTTCTGTTTTTTCGGAGTCTCTTGGGGTCGTTTTTCCAAATCGTGTAAATACGTTGAGATTTTCAGAGGGGGGTAGGGAGTGTAGGCCTACCCCTGCTCCGCCATATTTCCTATTTTTGTCCATATATTCCGTGTCCGAAATCCCGTTAGTCTATTTTAAGAATGAGCGCGCACCTGCTTACCCTAGGTCTGCATTTTAGTATTCGCCTTCCAAAACAAGCTATTTCATTGCTTAACGAAAATTACCGAATTGTATCCGAGTTGTGACATTCGAGATCGACTTCTGACAAAATTAACTTAATACGGTCATCTGACCTTCAAAAAGCAAGTGATTGGTTTGTTCGTTTAGAACGAGCATTTTGATTTTTTTTCTTTGCCAACCAATGAAATAGCGTGTTTTGAAACACGTTTGGCGTTCTTTCCAATATGGACGAAGCAATAACAAATGATCAACAATGAAACAAAAAGCTGTGAAAGTTTTTACCTGCAGGCTTTAACACAAAAGAACTTGAAAAAGGTGCGAAGAACAAGTGCCGAAATGGAGGTGGGAGTGGTTATCAGAAGTCGATAAAATCGGGGATAAATGGGGAAAATGGCTAAAGAAACCTGATAATGCCGGCGTAGCCTTTTGCAAGTGTTGTGCAAAAACCATTAAGCACAGATCGAGTTGCAAGAAAGGTTTTAAAACCCATGCTGTTGATCCGAATCACCTAAAGTTAGTTTAACAGTGTACATTATGTTAACCTTTGACTTGAAACTTACCCATTTTGTTGGTTGTTGTACATAATTATATAACGTGTAGGCCTTTGAAAATTATTATCAAAATCATAAACAATCTTGTACTTATAATTTGTTCTTAATTGCATGTTTTATACACTCAATGGCAGCCACATTTTAACCCAGGAAAGAGCATTTCTTGACCCTTAAATTGGCTAGATTCCTGGAGCTTCCAGGGGGCCAGTCCCCTGTTACATTTTTCAGTTTTTCAAAATGTCCAACTTGTACCCATGCAGTTGGCAAGCTTTTATTGAAATTCGTGATCTTCTGGTAATGGATTCAAACCCTGCTGGAACCCTTTATCATAAAAACAAACATTTTTTGTCTGTGTTTATGTTATTGTCTCTTCTGGAACAATATTTTATTAGTTGTCCATGTTTCTGCGAAATATCGTTGATATGCCTTTTTAAAACGGAAAAGGAAAAGTGGGTAAAAACAACAGTTTTGGCTCCGTTGGCACAGTAATTAGACCCACCTTGGCCAGATGCGTGACTCACATGGAGCTATTGGACATTTAGTGTTTTCTTTGACATGCTGGAGACTCATACCTCCTATATGCAATCAACTCCTTGCTTCACTTGATTAGTGAAAATTACTTATGATGTGGCTCTGACAGCCGATGACTAATACTAGAATACTTTACTTGTATCGGTTGCCACTTGTAGCTGTTGAATTGTTTACATATATCATATGTCATTTATGCATTACAGTTGTAAAATGATATGAAGCAGTGGCAGGTTTAAGTCATTGTCCAACTATAAAGGCTTAAAGGCACCTGTTCACAGATTGACGAATTGACAATTTTCAACTTTTTGTCACGGATTCCAAATATAAAAGAACAGGGTCTACAAGGAAGCAAAATAACACTACGGACCTAGAAATATACTGTAAAAACCGTTTCGTTTAAATTGAGAAAAAAAAAGATCAGTTGAAATTGATAAAATTATTAAGTGTTTGTAACGCTAAACGATGGAATAATTTCGATTGTTTCTGTTGTTTTCGTTCAAACTGTTGACATCACGTGGAACACTTAAGTAAAGTTAATAATGATGGGTGAAATATAGAAGTTGGAACGGCCGAGTGGTTAAGATGAAAGCCTTTTAATCCGAAGGTCCCGGGTTCGAACCCTGGTGGAATCCAAAAAAAAAATACTTTTCTAGTTATTATACCTGAGCTTTTTAGATCCAATTCTTAAATCTGTCAAGTTAAGACATTTAATGTCATACTTGAAAAAAATGCCTAAATCTGTGATCAAGTCCCTTTATGAACAGTAAGCAATCGTTGATGTTGGAAAGGTAATAAACACATTTCAAAGTTGGATTGTGAATGGCATATATTATATTATATTTCCTCCTTTGCCATGCGAGCTTTGCCTACAAGTTGATCAGAGAAATACCAAATTTACAGGTATTATTAGTATTTAGTAGGGATGGGACCGAATAATCGAATATTCGAATATTGGATAATATTCAAATATAAAAAAACGAATACGAATATTTGATTTTCAAATTTATTTAAAGAACAAAATTTCTTTAAAAAAAATTCATGTTTGTTCCAGTTTGATTGCAAAGTTAACATGAATTCCAGTCGTATTTCTTGCCTAGCAGGTGGGCGGGGGCAATGTAATGTTTTTACAACACATGCCAAACATGTCCAGTTAACGACAATTGATAATTGGCAGGGGGGGGGCACGTCTTTACAAGGGCCGCAAATTAACGGTTTGAAGGAGGCACGAATATGACACGTTGTATCCACAAAAAACAAAACTGGACCATGTTATGATAACGGTTTCAAAGTTTGCACAAGGCCTACACTGTTGTTTATTGTCCATAAGTGACATCTATACGGTTAACTTGTTTACAGAAAATTACAATTACTCTCTAAGTAAACCAATCAAAATGAGAAATTTGTGTACAGAACAATTAACAAATTAATTAATAATACATTTAACAATATCTTACATTTCTTTATATTTGCCTAACACTCACTAAGTTATATCGCTCATTTACCACTGAAACAAATTAAAACAATTACACGTAGTATGCATATTTCGGATGGGTAAATATTCAGTCAGAGTGCCGTATAAAGTAGTATTTACAAAATGAATATTCGAATATATTCGAATACCTAAAACGAATATTGGAATATTGATTTCAGTATTCGGTCCCATCCCTAGTATTTAGAAGTGAATGGAGCAGCAAGCAATGTAATGCCGAATATGGACATGCATATAAAAAGCCACAACATCACATTGTCTGAAAAGTACTGCAAAAACAACTGTTTTCTGTTGACATTTTTGTGGGAGATTGACCTGAGAAGGCGTGCTGTAAGACCGATAGTGATCTGTCAACTGTACAAACACTGTGTAATGGTCTTATCTTGCAGACAATCGTCTTATCCAAGGTATACAATTGTGCAATATTTGATCAGTGTCTTGCAATATATAAACATTCATTTTCATTGAATTATCGGACGTTTTCCTTATCTTTTAAATGGCTTGTAAATGCAATAGATTATTACGATACTTTATCAAAACGACTTTTATTGGAGTCACACCGCATTTTTGGTCTTAACTGGGCTGGAATAATCCTATAATCAATTTCTTATGTTAGCACCAAAACAGGCTATCTTGATATGTAATGCGCTGTAACATATCTGTTTCTTTCATATATGTAGCATGAGTTGTATTTGCTGGGGTGTTACACAGAAGATGAAATGAATCATCAATTCACCAGAGAACTTTCTGTATATAGGTTTTTCTCTAGATGGTGTCCATATTAGATAAGTGGTGCCGACACTATTGCTAGTTCTGACAGCCATTCGGTATAAATCTACAGCAACCTTTAGAATCAATATTACATGATCTATGGTGTCAGAAGATGGATAGTAGGATCAGGAATGTGGAAATTATTGTTATTGGTTTTGTGTATGGATCCCACTACTTCGGATAATGACCTTTCTTGGAAACTATTTCTCAACCCAATTTTATCCTGTTATATGTATTACCATGTTATACTTTGAGAGTACAAGTGGTTAAGACTTTTAATAAAGGAACAAGCATGCAGCATTTCTGCATGTAATATACATAAGGATATTTATTTGTTTTCTGTGTGATAACGCATTATATCATCGCCGGAAAGGGTGGCAGTTAAATATTTTCATGAGTGCTTGTGTAAGTGAAAATATCTGTAAAATGTCTCCCTTGCCGGTGATAATATTAAGCATTATCACACCGAAAACAAACAAATTATTTTTTGCTTTTATTATATATTGATATATCTCTCTGATATTTTTCTATATCTCACTACTTAGCATAAAATAAATAAGTTTATGTAATCTTTGTCTTGTTGTTTGCTACACTCTGTTGTATAAAACAGTTGTTGGCTCTTATTATTGATGTCTCTTGTCTATTTAAAATTAAAATAGCGATGCCCTCAATGTCTTTGACAGCATTTAATATATTGTGTAGTTATTTGAATAGATATTTATGTAAACTACCACCACCACCACCAACAACAACAGCAATAATAATTTATACACCGTCTACTGTTGCTAACTGAGATATAGTTGCTAAGTGTATTCAGTATAGTTTAATTTATGAAAAAGTATAGTAAATGGGTTGCGTAGGATCAAATAATTAATTATCTCATACTACAAAAAGCATATGTGCATTACATGAGGTGTGTCGTTGGAAAACCGGGCTTAATGCATGTGCGTAAAGTGTAGTCCTGAATTAGCCTGTGCAGTCCGCACAGGCTAATCTGGGACGACATTTTCCGCCTACAGTAGATTTATGTTTCGAAGAGACTTCCTTGAAACAGAAAATACCATAACAGCTGAAAGTGCCGTCCCAGATTAGCCTGTGCGGACTGCACAGGCTAATTTGAGATGACATTTTACGACATGCATTAGGCCCGGTTTTCCCACGACATGCCTCATAATAGGCAATCCAAATGAATAGTATGACATTAAGGCTCTTTAACATTGGCTTTCAAATGAGGTACTACTTTAAAAATCATCTATGTCTATCTCTATCTTTACCTGATAAGTTTAATGAAATTCACTCAACACAGTTAAATAAGGTAAATTAAGTTGAATCTCTTAGATTTTTATTTCACCTACAGTAATAGCTGTGTAAGATTACCATCTGATCCTAGATGGAGAGGAAACAACAAGAAGTAATCAATGCCTAGCATCAGCTGGCATTTTCTGTTGTGGCAATAAAAGATGGGGAATTTGGCAGGCATTTTATTGTTCTTTTTGCTTTATTCCAACAAACTCTTATTGATTAGTGTGAAGAAAGAAAAACTATGTGCCTGCTTTATAAGAGTTTTATGTCTTATAGAAGATTGACCAATCAAAAGAAGGCAGTTTATGACATTTGGGATCAGATGAAGTTAGTAAGTTAATTTACCTAGAATTTCTGCTAATTATTAATGTTTCATTTTTAATATTGTACATGTACATAGTGTACTGGTATTATAAATTGATAATTATTGCTGGGAATTTTTTTTTCCTTTTTGGCTAAGTCTCAGATTCTTTTAATGTGGTGTTCATATAAAATAGACAGTAAACGTTTACCTACATGTATTTATGGTTCATTGATTCGTAAGTAATCTGAATAGAATTGAGGTGCAAAATAATTTCTGAAACATGTTTATTGGTTTCAGTAAGAGATCTATTATAATTAAAGACATTTGTTTTATATTAAATTAATCATTAGTGAATTTAATTGCATAATAACCAATATGTTTGTATTAAAAATTAGCAAGTAGATCATTTTTAGTCGCAGTCATGTCAATCAATGGCAAAGAGATGAAATTATACTTCTAATTTATTTCATTATCTTCAAAAAACAGATCTGTAATACTTGATTTAAATTCCCAGTGCAATTACTGTCAACAAAAGCCTCTGAGAGCAAGATCTATCCAGGGAGTAATGGCAATTCAGTGCATTGAAAGGATTTTACCTAATGTACCCCAACCTTCAGTTCTGTCAACAAACACCCATTAAACAGGTGTCCAATAATACCCCCAGGAACTTGCAGGTACAGATAATTGCTGGTATATGGAATTGTTCCCAGCCTGTTGGTAACATGGGTACAATATGGTTATGAAATGAATTGTTGAATGTTATAATCTAAATGTCGTTAATCTGGTAAAAATGTAAACATGTACATACATAAATACAAAATAGTGTTTCTGGTGTAATCAACTGGTTATGTTTGTAAAATAAAAATTTAAAAGACCGGCCTGTGTGAACTTGTGAAGAGTAAAACAAATAATGATTAAATAATGAAACATCACCTGTTAAATTTTTTTTGTAAACAATTTTCGTACGGTAGTCCCAAGTACATTGAGAGATATTTGATACCATTGAGACCTCTAATACACATTCTTTCTGTCAACTGAAGTGGTCTTGACCCTCAATAGCCTCTGCACTTGTAAGGAGATATCTGGTATCACTGTGATCCTACTGTTTAGATTTGAACAAAGTAATTAGGGTGATAGACATCTTAGCTCTGAAAATTGTAACTGTCAATGTTTTCAAAATAGTCTATATCAAATTTGCTGACAAATACAGTACAGCTCACGCGAAACCAACAAATTCCGCGATACGCGGCGTTCAATGCAGCGAGTCGACGCGGAGTCTACCATCGTAGCCGCGTTTGTTCGCCGAGGAAATCCGCGTCTATTCGCCGAGACAATCCGCGTCTGTTTGCCGCGGCAATCCGCGTCTGTTCGCCGCGGCAATCCGCGTCTGTTCGCCGAGGAAATCCGCGGCATGATGCCAAGGCATCCCGCGTATCATCTTGTTAAATAATTCAATTACATGTACATGTATATTCCGAAACAATTACTTTTACTGTGTTGTTGTTTTCAAAGTACAGTGTACGTAAAACTTGCCGTAATTCGATTTAAAACCCGTTTTTGCGACATTCTCAAGTGATACATAAAATTTACATTTTTATATTGTTGCAGTTGTTGTGATATCAATATTTTCTGTGGTAAAATTTTGTGTTATGAAAAAATATATAGCATTTGGCACCGGTTCACAATAATCTATTTGTTATAAGTGTATTATTTGGTAAATTTATGTAATGTAAAAATTATTATAGATTTTCGACACCGACTGCTAAAAATAACTTTGTTACTAGGCGTTCGCTACAGCGTACACGTGTTCTTTGCTCCGAATTAGTATTGGGGAATATAGTATAGAAATTTCATCATTTCTAAAAATAATTCAAGAACATGCATTAATATTCATGTGAACTTTACAATCCGCAAATGACAAAGCAGATATACAGATAACGCGAGGTCAGCGTGTCAGCCGAAATTCAGTGGGTGGAGCGTCATTGTCGACAAAGTCAGCGTTTTATAAATTGATCGTTTTGCAACTGATATTGATCAAGATACGAAACTTATATCAGAGGGCAATTTAATTTGCTTTAAGTTGGTGTTAATACTTATTTTGACATGATGAACTTTTAAAATGTAAATACAAGACGTGCAGGACGCAAAGTAGCCGTTTTCGCACATAGATGTTGTTTTCGCCAACATGTTTGAGCTGAGATAATTAGCAGTTTGAAGCCACGTCAAGAACCAAGATTTAATTGTACCAATAACTTTAAATGTTGTTTTGTTAGCGATGACAATTATCTCCTAATTATAACATATTGTTTGAACATGCCTATATGCAGACAGTACAGTTACACACTATACATGTACATTGTACATGTATAAAGTGTAAAATTTCTCCTCGGTGTCCCACCGCGTGAACGGACACGGCGGCAATCCGCGGATCGATGCCGAGTGCCTCGGCGATTCGCCGTGGCGTGCGGCATTTCGCCGCGGCGATTCGCCGCGGTAGAAAAATTATGTCCGCGGCGTAGCCGAGTGTTTTGTTGCCTCGGCGATTCGCCGTGGCGTGCGGCATTTAGTTTACGCGGTAGAAAAATTATGTCCACGGCATAGCCGAGTGTTTTGTTGGTTTCGCGTGAGCTGTACTGTACTATGCAACAGTGAGCTATAATAACTGTCGTGGTTATAGTATGGCCAATGGGTGAGAACCTGGTTACATTGAGAAATATGTGTGTTGTTTAGTTTACTTACGTTTGGTCACTTGCCTTGTTATCATTGTCTAGGGAAACTAGACACAGTCCGTTGTACAGTCGTTAACTAATATGTAAAAAATAATTCGTTCTTTTTGTAATGTTTATTGCTAACAAAGATTCGAAGAACACAACTTTTACTTAACCTGTTAATTAGTGTGTCACAAATTGTTTGTTGTTGCATATGAATGTTGCATTCTGAATGAAAATTGTTTTGATTTATTAAGTTCCTTCTGTAAGATTTCCAGAATTTTTTGCATGCATGCTCTTAAAAGTCTTTGCAAGACAATAATAATAATTGAAATACAAATACATTGGTGTATAAGTTGTTTCGATAGTATTTTTGAGCAAACACAAAATAATTATATATATATATATATATATATATATATATATATATATATATATATATATATATATATATATATATATATATATATATATATATATATATATATATATATATATATATATATATATATATATATATATATATATATATATACTTCTGGTTTAACAATACTATTTACATGAAACCATGCACTTTGTTTATTTTCAGTTATTGTTTGACATATGCCAATGAACACATAACACCTTTGTATCGTAATATAGTTCCATGTACAGTGGTAGTCAGGCAGTGCTGTAATAAGTGGACTAGATAACCAGCCTGATTGCTCATGATTACAGAAGCTCATTATTTGTTAATATTGTATTGCCTATTGATATACATTTGTGTCTTGCTGTTTCTGTTTGGTGCATCATGGGAACTTTGGTGTTCTAGAGTGTTTTGATGGGCTTACTCCCATGCGTAATTGTGGTTTAAATTTCTTGTGTGGTTCCTGTTACACAACATTCACTGTTCTTGCTTCCTTCGAGATAAGTACTTGTGTGTTATGGAATTATTGTTAGATATTCTGTGGATAGTATCATGGACTTTATGTGAACAATGAAAATTCAATCATAAGACATCAAGGACGGATTTAACTGTGTAAATGATGAAACGAAGAAAACGGTAATGATTTCCTTATGACATATATTTATCTTTATGTCAGTTTAATTTTATAAATGTGAAGAAGGAAGTAAAGGTATATAACAAAAAAATATTGTGCTGCACAGCAGTTGGCCTAGGATCATTGGTAGATCCTGTTGCACAGCAGTTGGTCTGGGATCATTGGTATATCCTGTTGCACAGCAGTTAGCCTAGGATCATTGGTATATCCTGTTGCACAGCAGTTGGCCTGGGATCATTGGTAGATCCTGTTGCACAGCAGTTGGTCTGGGATCATTGGTATATCCTGTTGCACAGCAGTTGGCCTAGGATCATTGGTATATCCTGTTGCACACCAGTTGGCCTGGGATCATAGGTATATCCTGTTGCACAGCAGTTGACCTGGGATCATTGGTATATCCTGTTGCACAGCAGTTAGCCTAGGATCATTGGTATATCCTGTTGCACAGCAGTTGGCCTAGGATCATTGGTAGATCCTGTTGCACAGCAGTTGGCCTGGGATCATTGGTAGATCCTGTTGCACAGCAGTTGGCCTGGGATCATTGGTAGATCCTGTTGCACACCAGTTGGTCTAGGATCATTGGTATATCCTGTTGCACAGCAGTTGGCCTAGGATGATTGGTATATCCTGTTGCACAGCAGTTGGTCTAGGATCATTGGAATATCCTGTTGCACAGCAGTTGGTCTAGGATCATTGGTATATCCTGTTGCACAGCAGTTGGCCCAGGATCATTGGTATATCCTGTTGCACACCAGTTTGCCTAGGATCATTGTATATCCTGTTGCACACCAGTTGGCCTAGGATCATTGGTATATCATGTTGCACACCAGTTGGCCCGGGATCATTGGTATATCCTGTTGCACAGCAGTTGGCCTAAGATCATTGGTGTATCCTGTTGCACAGCAGTAGGCCTAGGATCATTGGTATATCCTGTTGCACAGCAGTTGACAGGATCATTGGTGTATCCTGTTGCACAGCAGTTGGCCTAGGATCATTGGTATATCATGTTGCACAGCAGTTGGCCTGGGATCATTGGTATATCCTGTTGCACACCAGTTGGCCTAGGATCATTGGTATATCCTGTTGCACACCAGTTGACCTAGGATCATTGGTATATCCTGTTGCACAGCAGTTGGCCTAGGATCATTGGTATATCCTGTTGCACACCAGTTGGCCTAGGATAATTGGTATATCCTGTTGCACAGCAGTTGGCCTAGGATCATTGGTATATCCTGTTGCACAGCTGTTGGCCTAGGATCATTGGTATATCCTGTTGCACAGCAGTTGGCCTAGGATAATTGGTATATCCTGTTGCACAGCAGTTGGCATAGGATCATTGGTATATCCTGTTGCACAGCAGTTGGCCTAGGATCATTGGTATATCCTGTTGCACAGCAGTTGGCCTTGGATCATTGGTATATCCTGTTGCACAGCAGTTGGCCTAGGATCATTGGTATATCCTGTTGCACAGCAGTTGGCCTGGGATCATTGGTATATCCTGTTGCACAGCAGTTGGCCTTGGATCATTGGTATATCCTGTTGCACACCATTTGACCTAGGATCATTGGTATATGTATCCCACGCATACTGAAGTTCAAGCTGGGACAGATCAAACCAAGTCTAACTGTAGGATGCATCTTACCTTTGTGTAATGCAGTTCATGAAATCGTACACTATGTATTGTTCATTAACTGCGCTTTAAGAGTTTTTAACATGGGTGCATGAACTTTTGTATGTCGTGAAATGTTCATGAACGTCTGACCATCTCTTTTCAAATTACATCTGTCTTCAAATACATCACCCCCATCCCACCTTCATGCTGTCCTGCAAAGAAATAAATTATTCATTACCTATGGAAAGGTTTAGCACATACATTATTTGTATGAAATTAACATGGTAGATAATTATATTTTTAATATTACAGAACTGCCTTATGTCATTTGTATATAATTATATCAAATTCATGCACATTGCATATTTTAGGTATATTTAACTATTTTCGAAACATGATACTATGAATATTATACACGTATAATTTGCAAAGAAAAACATTTCACATTAATTGTTATAAAACATGTAAATGCTTATTGCAATTGCAATTAGACTGTGCAATGATACGAAGCCAAGTGAATGCTTATTGTCATTAACAATTATTTATGACAGTAATTTGTACATGGGCTGTGACTAATGCCAGTTCATGATGGTTGTTTACTTTCTTGCTCGTGGCAGTTTCAATGACACTAATAACTGTCTCTTCACAAGGTGTTTCTTAGATATATGTGAGGCGTGTCGAGTGAAAACCAGGCTTAATGGGCTTAATGCATGTGCTTAAAGTGTTGTGCAGTCCGCACAGGCTAATCAGCGATGACACTTTCAGCTTACAGTGGATTGATGTTTAGAAGATAATTCCTTGAAACAGAAAATACAATAAAAGTGACTGCACAGGCTAATCTGGGACGACACTAAGCACGGGTTTCCGACGACACGCCTCATGTCAATGACTGGGTCTTAATAATTCTTGCTATATTTCTATTTCTAATTAAATTGCTATGCATCAGTTCTAGAAAAATGTAGTTTGCCGGTGATTTTCATAAGAAAATATGTATTTCTCTATATTAACCTATTAAAAAGTTAAATTACTGCGACAAAAACAAGATCTATGAAAAAGTATAATTAACATAACATGGGTTAATAATAATTTATTTGCCAGCCAGATTTGGTAAAATCTTCAAGGCAAATAACAACAGCATGAAATATTATGTGTTATTATAATGAAATATTATGTGTTGTTATAATGAATTATTATGTGTTGTTATAATGAATTATTATTAATCCATGCTGTGTTAAGTGTACTTATTCATTTGTTTATTCGAAAACTTATGAGGCGCGTCGTAAAAAACCCGGTCTTAATGCATGTGCGTAAAGTGTCGTCCCGGATTAGCCTGTGCAGTCTGCACAGGCTAGTCGGGGACGGCACTTTCAGCTTTTATGGTATTTTCTGTTTCAAGGAAGTCTCTTCTAAACATAAATCCACTGTAAGCGGAAAGTGCCGTCCTGGATTAGCCTGTGTCGACTGCACAGGCTAATCCGGGACGACACTTTACGCACATGCATTAAGTCCGGTTTTCCCACGACGCGCCTCATATGTATATGTGTTTATATGTGACTGCTATATAAATTTTATTGGTCTGGTGGATATATTGAAGTTTCTGTTTAAGCCACTAATAAATGGATAACTGTCTGTCCCTGTATGTGTATCTTTGTCTTGTTCTCACAGCATCTTGATAGGCAACATATGGGTGTAATTGTTGGCATGCTTTGAGAACTGAAGTAGAAACCGGTTCATAGGTTATGGAGATGTTACTGAATGATGGATGGAAGTCTTGAGAACAATGCAGCTCAAGTGTTGAAGTAATGTGTTTCCATCCTAGTCACTTGTTTGTGTCAGCTGGTGAAGTAGTTTTTAGTAATTTAACTTAACAGTGTTAGTGCTAATTTGTGTGCTTTTCTTTTGGAAGGACTCATCTTTTGTGGATTTAAACATTATTATGTGCCAGTTATTATTTATTCACAAATTGTCTGTTTTCTCTATTATTGTGGTACAATTTGTACAATTGTTTAAACAAATTGCTACAAAAATTTGATGGGAGTCTAAAATAATCGGGGATGGCACTTTACGCCTACAGTTGATTTATGTTTAGAAGAGACTTCCTTGAAACAGAAAAGACCCTAAAAGCGGAAAGTGCCATCCTGAATTAGCCTGTGTGGACTGCACATGCAGATCCGGGATGACACTATACACATATGCATTAAGCCCAGTTTTCCCGCGATACGCCTCAAATATTGTACAGTATACTGCGTATCCTGGTACTTGTTTGTAGTTCATAGTCGATACTGACCAAGTGCCCATGAGTCATTGTGCTAATCAGATGCTTCTCCCTTGTCTCTAGATTAACAGTTCTTACTTTTCTTAGTTTGAGTTGCTGTTCTTTTTATTATTTTTTATATTATAACAAGAATATTGATATTACATTTATGGAATTTTAAGTATGTTATGTCTTAAGATTACTACCTTCAGTTCTGTCCGTGTGAATATTAAAGTTCTTTAAACACGCATGTTTCTATTCAACTGGTCAAACAGTTCTTCAGTTCTATCATGCGATTTAGGTTAAACCAAGTATAAAATGACTTGTCATCATTTGTCTTGGATCAGTCATTGTCTGGCATGTAGCATGATATTCATACAAAGTCTCTGTGGCTGCAAGCACCATGTTAGTTATAAGGACTAATGCTGACAATTTTTAAACTTTTTGTCATTGATTCCACAAACAAAACTACACATCATACAAATTAGCGAAATAACACTCCTGATGCAGAAATGTACTCCAAATAATGTGTACTTTAAGTACAAACAGTGATTGTAATGGCAAAGGTTTGTCGATATGTTTTAAAAACATGTGTATCACTGACATAAAGTTAAAATTACATGTACTAAATATACAAGCCCCTTTAGCCTAGAGGTTACTATGTCAGACTTTTAATCTGAATGTTGTGGGTTCGAGCCACGAGTGAGGCAAATATTTTTTTCTCTATAATGCTTCTCTAACAGATTGTATATGGTTTTGTTTAGTCCAGATGCTTTAGTTTTTGAAGTTTCAACACTTTAAGACATGTCTGAAAAATATGAAAATCTGTTAATACGTCCATTTAACAGAAAATCATGTCAGCAAGTCAAAGAGGTGAAAAGACAGTGAAAAGGCCTATTACATGCTACATGTTAATTGCTAGCATGATTGAAATGTGTACAAGGACTATGTGTCTGTAAGGACTGTGGTATTAGCTGGGGTGTCATGTCCCGTTAGACTTGGTTAAATGTGACACGTCAGTTACATTCCGCATCTGCCCGCCACCTATGTGCCATTCAGAAGCAATTTTTTTTCATGCTTAGATACAGTTGAGGAAAACATTGGTTTAACACTGGCCCCAGGCTGAGTCTTTAGGTTGTCCTTCATACTTTTGTATACTTTTTTCTGATGCACGTTAATATCTGGCATGTTCTCTGTGGTCTAGTGGACCCTGTTTCTTCTTGAATAAAAGCCTGGGCTTGTGCTTTGACTACAATTGTGAATATTTGGGTCAAGAAAAAATCACTTTTGATTTCAGATTTTTCTGAAGAGAATTTTAGAAAAATCCTAAAAATAAGCGTACTTCCTACAATATTAGAGAACATAGACTAAAAAAAGCCATGGTGAGGCCAGGAAGTATGGCGCTGCATGTCTCTACAGCACTAAGTGGTTTGTTCTTAAGATAGGAGTACTATGAAACATTTGTATGTAATGGTATAGTATTATGTTCAAATGTTTTAATGTCAGCTATTCATACAAGGTTGTCAGTCTGATATATTTATTTATTCTTATTTTATATGAATGTATTATATTGTAAATTAATGAGACTCTTAGTCTATGCTGAATGCAGCGTGCAATATGTACATGTTAAACCTCAGGCTTAGTGTATGTTATACATATGATGCGCGTCGTGGGACAACCGGACTTAATGCATGTGCATAAAGTGTCGTCCCAGATTAGCCTGTGCAGTCCGCACAGGCTAATCCAGGACGGCACTTT
This sequence comes from Congeria kusceri, assembly GCA_027627225.1. NCBI lineage: Eukaryota > Metazoa > Mollusca > Bivalvia > Myida > Dreissenidae > Congeria > Congeria kusceri. The sequence continues at coordinate 43,026,203 of CM051030.1, forward strand.
CCGCTTACAGTGGATTTATGTTTAGAAGAGACTTCCTTGAAATAGAAAATACCATACAAGTGGAAAGTGCCGTCCTGGATTACCCTGTGCTGACTGCACAGGCTAATATGGGATGACACTTTATGCACATGCATTAAGACCGGTTTTCTCATGACGCGCCACATATTAATTTTACTGTATTGCTTTCATAGGCTTCCAGTCCTCATCCCCTATAACCTATAAGCAACATGAATGTTTCATGATGTATTGGGTTGTGTGAATAAACACTGTCATCATATTGCTGGTTAATATCTCTTGCTAATTAAAGCTAGGTCATATACGGGCCAATAGAGGTCAGTCTATTGGAATGCAACAACATTTGTCCTTGTTGAGCAACAATATGGTGTTATAGTGAGACATACACTTAGCAGATTATTATTATATTACTAATAATACATCCCAGTACTTATATCAAGTATAATTTTAACTTGATTGAACTCTGAACTTGTGAGCTGTACACTTTGCAGCTTGTTATTATATTATTAATAATACATCAAAATACTTGAATGTTGCACTTGTAACCAAATGTGGTAATACTGTATGTTATATTTAGTAGAAATTTAAAATGTTATTGAACTCTTTAAGTATTTGTGGGATTATGTGTGGGATTATATGAAGATGTTTCAGTTTGAATTCATTGGCATACCAATCCCATGAATATTATGGATTCTTCAAGTAAAGACTAAATAATGAAATATTTGTGTAATTTCTTAGTTCCTTGCAGGATTATTTCTGGATTAACATTATATAGTATTCAATTAATACTATATAGTATTCTTACTGTCATTGTGTGCTAATTCTGTTTGTGTTATTTCTTACTTTGCTGCGTTTAAAATTTGGTGATTAACATAAGATTAATATGAACTGAAGACAAGAATTTGGACTTGCTGGTATCATATTAATGGATCTCCACAATTTGGCACTTTCTAAATACCAAATTCAGGTGATGTATACATTCATCGTTTAACTGAAATTTGATGTACCTTATGTAAGTCCAAATATTGGACATTAATTTTAAGGCATGGTGGAAGAAATGAAGGGGTGAGAATGTTAATTGTTAACAGATGTCAAACATTATTCTTTCAATCAAAATAATAACACCAGGGGCTATTTATTAAAACAGGTATTGTCATCAGCTAAGTGAGCACATGGGAATGAACAAATTTGTGTTGAGGTTAAGCTAGGCTACAGGTATTTACTCCTCTTTTGAGGAGATCATTTCTGAGAGTAGCTGTTGATAGAAGATAAGAAACTGAAGATATTCCTAACAGTTCTGTACTGTAAGCTAAGCTGGGAAATTTACTTCTGTGATAATCTGTCACCAGCTGAGAGGGCCAGCCTGGCTCTCCAGTATGAAGATGGTCAATTCCATCTTATATGAGAATATGAAATAAAAGGGATTGTCAGACTGTTGGATAGAATGTATGTAAATCAACACAGTTTAAACCGTTTTGAGCCAGGTCTTGGTGTTACGTTAAGATATCATTCAATGTTTAATGCTGTCTGAACATATACTATGCATATACAATGCAAATTATCACATTTAATCTGTTGTTGGAAAGAGCCAGTGTGTGTTATTTTCAGATACCATTCATGCAAGGATTCAGTATGGGTCCTTTTAGTCACAATGCAGTAACCAGTATGCATTCTGCATCTTGGCCATGAACTTTTATACCCCTGGAGTGATTTCAATGCCACATCACCAGTTAGTGTGTGCACAAATCAACAAATCACAAAGTTTTCCTTGTGGCTTTAGAAATCATTAAGGTATGACAATTCTGAAGAGATGATCCACTTCAATGTTTTCAATAATGGGCCAAAGGTCATGATTGTGGACGGCACCTTGTCATTGATTGCCCCTCAGTCTAGAGGCATAATTGACATGCACCCATACTGCAGGAGACAGTTTAGGTCAACTGAAATCTTCGCAGACAATCCTGTCTCCCATCCTTTTGGAAGACCATCTAGTAAGAAGGTCCAGATATGCCCAAGAAACTGCCATTAGTATGGCTTTTAATTTAATCCAACAATTCTACAAATACATTAGTGGAAAGCTTTGAAATATTAACTTTTGCAGATAGGAGGGTTATTATTATATACAATTTTTAGACAGTGTTCTTGTTTGTTTGTCTGTATTTCATGCCCTTATGTTAAAGAACCTCTTTCTTGCACATCACGCAATGAATGGCAAAGAGTCGCAGTGGTGTAATATATTGGTGTCTGCCTTGCGACGCAATGAATGGCAAAGATTCGCAGTGGTGTAATGTTTTGGTGTCTGCCTTGCGAAGCAATTATTCGCAAAGAGTCACAGTGGTGTAATGTTTTGGTGTCTGCCTTGCAATCAAGAGATCCTCCTGCCCCGTGTTCACAAAACAAGTTGAGCCTGATTTTCAGGTTCAAGTTGTGCCTGATCCTGAATTTTCACGAAAAATCTGAATCAAATTTATCTGTTGATAAAATATATATTTTACATAACTATAAACTCTTCGCAGCGTAGATTTGCTGTCTGATACAAAGATTATTTTAAAAATGAAACAAAAGATCATGTTATTTTGTCTAGAAGAAAACTTATTTCAAAAACTAAATATTTTGAGATTCCGCTCATTTGAGCTGGAAGATCAAGATCAGCTAAGACTGATTTTGATCCTGCTGTTAATCCTCTGTGAACACAGGGCCAGGAGTTCAATCCCTATACTCGGGGAGCTTTAATCCTCTGTGAACACGGGGCCTGGAGTTCAATCCCTATACTCTGGGAGCTTTAATCCTCTGTGAACACGGGGCCAGGAGTTCAATCCCTATACTCGGGGAGCTTTAATCCTCTGTGAACACAGGGCCAGGAGTTCAATCCCTGTACTCGGGGAGCTTTAATCCTCTGTGAACACAGGGCCAGGAGTTCAATCCCTATACTCGGGGAGCTTTAATCCTCTGTGAACACAGGGCCAGGAGTTCAATCCCTATACTCGGGGAGCTTTGGATGACTATAAGCAAAAAGGTACAAAGAACCAGGAAAATGACTCGAAAGTGCCTCAGGCTTTTGACACAATTTAGCTAATATAAATACGTTTAGGCCGAAAATAAAATATTGTTTGTTTCCCCTCCCGCGACCCATGCTAATAAAGGGTGGGTCGGTAGGTCGGAAAAATATTTTATTTTTATACACAATAAGTCATTTTCATTCATGTTTTCCTTATGTTCGAAATGTTACGTTATAGTAAAAATTCTTAATATTTTCTTTTTAGTAGATTAATAACGTTCTGCTTATTTACGTAATACTATGTTCTAATTACCTTACAATAATTGATCAAAATTGAACAAACAATAACATACGTTAAAAACAAGAGCGTTAATAATAAAAACCTGTTAAAACGAAGGAGTAATAGCGTGACATTGCAATTTGCCCTGCATCCAAAACAGAACGCTGTTAGCAACAGCCATAGCAACGGTGACTGTCAAACTGCAGCTAGCTGTTTGTAGCTGAAAAGCGTGTTACACGCTTAGCACGTGGATAGTGTTTAAAAGCATCAATCTGTAATACTGTATCTGAACAAAGCAAATGCTAGAGCATAAATGAATTGGCATTCTATGGAAATAAAAACAAATAGGACTTTGTTCATTAATAAAAAGAAAGCAACACAACATTTTTTATAAATTAAAATAAAAAGAAAAGGCGCTGAAGTTTAATTACTTTCATTTTTAACAAGGACTTTAGTTCTGCTAACTTTCATTCAAATGTTGCCTCAGCCAAAGTTTTTGCATAATTCTGATCCGTGTGCAGTGATGAGTTTGAATAACACTTTCGTTAATTATTACTAGATCTAGTAATTGTATTTTTTTTAACAAAATAAGACATTTGACGTGATCAGTTTGTCGAGTTACATGACGTCGTAATTCATATTCGTAGTAAACGGTTCCTTTCACCAAAATTCACCAAAATTATGATATTTATTTATAATTATTTGTTTATTTACTATTTTAATTTGTAGTTCTTTATTACAAACGCGGCTGTTAAAAACACGCATATCTATAACAAAACACATACCTAACGCAAATGTGTTACAAATGACTTGCACCTTTACCAATTAAAATTAGAATGAGGGCGTGATAAACTTTCTAACGACGACGCTCATATGCATGTTGGAAATTTTATGCGTTCTCATTGGCTGACTGTTGGCTCTTGTTAAACTGACTCCTCCTGCGTCACGATTTTATCGATAATTGTCACTTGGTGCATAAAGGCGAGTTTGTTAATTGCCGGTGGGCGTTCTTTCTCTTTAAAAAAACATGCATATGCGAGCGGAAATGCATGCGCCCTACAGTCTGACAATGTTATGGCATCCTTTTTGTAAAAGCATGCGTCAAAATACGCCGAATTTCGTGTTAGAGAGAACGGTCCGTTTAAAGTCATTTTATAAGCGTCTTTTGAAAGTAAGATTTGTACACGCTATTGGATTCTTTTTAAGGATTCGCACCCCGCATTTTCACACACAAATAAAATATTGTTTTCTTTGGTCTATAAATTTTTTTGGGTCGCGGCGATTTTGCTGGGTCGGTCGCGGGAGGGGAAACAAACAATATTTTATTTTAGGCCTTAAACTAATTAATGGCAAAGGAACACATGCTGAACCTGGAATACCAAACTCCATGCTTCCTGTTTTAAAATTTCTATAACTTGTTTGGCACAAAAATATGTTCTAAAATTGTTAAGCAATTAGTTATGTTTTTGGCAAGTACAAAAAAAAGGTGAAACAGTGGTTCTTGTTCTTGGCAAGAATATTTGAGTTGAATTGACATGTTGCCAATAACCCCATTGTTCAGTGGGAAGTAGTAAGAAGTGTCTGTGAGGTGGTGGAACCATTCTTGTAATAGATCTATAGTAGGAAATCTGTTTAGAATGACAAGTTCTCAATAATTACATTGCCAGTTGTGTCTACCTGTAAACATTGGTGTATATGTTCACAGGGATTTCAAAGCAGTTAATTGGCAATGGATCATGGTATAAGAACAAATTGCATTGCAGTTGTACATTTGTTGCAGGTTTGTGTAACAAAACTTCAGTCATAGTAATAGATGTGTAATTAACCTGAAGGTGCTAATTCAGCACACCTTGTTTTATGAAATAGAAATAAAAATAGCATAGATCTTGCACTAACTGACTGAGAACTATAACAAGCATACATGCCTCTTTTGATTGTGATAAGTTTACAATCACACTTTGAATGAACATTTTTATGTTTTAATATAGACTAATGTGAATGTTTCCCTGGATTGTGGATGTAGGCTGGAGGAATGGAGGAAGTTTCAACTTGAACCAGGGCAATGATTACACCCATCAGTTCCCGATTTAATGCTCAGTTGAATAGCATGGAGATACCATGGGGAACTGATGGGCCAGCCAGAATTGCTTCAACATGTGTTCACAATCAATGCATAGGTGAAACATTTAAAGTATTTAAAATATGATTAATTGGTTGCAGGAAGCCAGTGGGCTTATCAGGGGCATAAAATGCTTCTTTGTGTGGTAATTAGGTAGAGCTTCTGATGTTGCCGGGGTAACTGAAGATAGATGGTGTGTGTAGGGTGTGAGGATTCTGGCCAATGGATTATGATGGGATAGAAGGAATCCTGCTTTATGTGCTCTGTATAATGGACTTCCTCTTTCACTGATAAAGAGATTGTTATTGCATACATGAAATGTAAGTTTCATCTTGTTGTGATATTAAAGGAATAATTTCCTGCAGGGTGTAAAATATGTTAGCAATTATTGGATATTATTATGTTCCTGTTCACTGTAGGAATATGGAATGATGATATTCACATGAACTGTAATGCTGTTTTTAAATGGCAGACTGGTGTTTCTGAAATCTAAACTCTAGAAGGTTGGCCATTGTAATAGCATAACTTGTGAGGTGCTGGTCAAGTGTCCTGCTATTTTTGTATTGGCAGTATTTTATGATGTATAAAAATCACTAAGAACAACTTATTAATAAGACTATTAATATAAATGTTGGTTTCATAGGTAAAGACATAGAGTAAAATGAAAACATGCTATTCTATACAAATAGTCTGGTTTTTGGATTTATTTCCCAATGATTATGTTTGGTGGGAATTACAGCCTAGTGCCTACCACCTGTGGAATATTGTTGCTACAATCACTCAGAACAATCCACAAAACTCTAAAATGGAACTTTGATGCCATCTAAAACATGATGAAAATAATGAACATTAATACAGGATTTTCTGTCTCCAAAATTGTGTTTAATGGATGAAATTATTCCATAATTAGCATTAAAATGCAGAAATCTGTGAAATGCTATGTGATGTACTTCAAGTCAGGCTGTTGTGTAGCTATAGTTTGTGAAGTTATGTTTTGAAGCATTACCATTGCCTTTATTATGCCCACTGATGGATGTTGGCATTTCCACAGATTGCTGGCTAATGGGCCATTGTAATGGAACTCTGGTAATCATATGTCCATTACTGTCCATTACTGACTGAAAGACAACATTTTTAACCCTTAAACCGGAACATTAATAAGACATAAGTTTAAGCAAACCATGGTTATGTTTGTATTAAAATTTTCTTTCTTTTAATTCGAGATAATGCGAAATTTATCGAACTTAGTTTTAAGAACTCGTTCTGTGACACAGATGTTTGAAGTACATTACTTGTGTTCATTAAAATTTAATTATGTTAGAAGTGCTAAATTAAAACAATGGCCTCAAGTAAATAATGAACATGTCATGTTTGCGTGATTTCATTCTTCGACTCTCACTTTTCATTCTTAATTGTGATATAGAGGAAATAAATTGTTGAAACAATTAGCGATCAAACCAAAGGGAAGTGAAAGTGTGTTTTTTTTCTATATTATGAGAATCGGTCTAGTTTTCAAGAGCACTAGTGTGCCATGAAGTGGTGGTGTTGTTTTTCTTTGTGAATGCTGATATTAAACTGCTAGAAGCAATGGAGTACTGATGTGTGCCTTGTGTGGGGAAACTGCTTTAGTGTTGTTAGGACTAGAAATTCAATTTGCAAGATGAAATGCAGAGATACATACAGGATAGGCTGATGTGTTTAAAAGTAATCTACTCACAGCGGGTGGAATAGATAGTGTATCTGATGTGCACGGGTTTTGAAACATCTTTCTGGTATTTCATGTATTGTTTGTGCCAACATTTTGTGTTCATAGTATGCAATAAATTTAGGAGCTGAAATTGAACATGTAAGAAATTATCCCATTGTTTTGATATATTTATCCATAATATATATATAATGCCACTTTTGAGATGTTCTGAGAACATTTTCAGTCTTAAAGGTTTATTGTAAATTGCTTTGAACTTGTAACTGACATACCTGAAAGTTAAAATACCAAATGCATCCATCCTGTATATGTACTGTTGTTATGGTGATAGGCTTGATGTTGGTTTCCTAGGTAACTAGTAGCGAAGAGCGGACATGTTTGAGGTGCAGAACATTTACCGAAGCCCTCAGATAAAGAGGAGACACACCAAATTCCGAGAAATCTTCAGGCGTATGACCTTGGTTGACCTTAGGTACTTGTTTGATCCCTTGTAATATGACCTTGACCTTGTAAATGACCTATTTTCCCTGTTATGGTGACCTTGAAAACTCCAATATAGTGTGTAGCAAGGTTTGCGTATCATATCTTAATGTGAGTAACTTATTACAGCATTATTGTTGTTGTAGAATTTTTTGTTCAGCCTTCACAAAATACCTTTAGATAAAACGTACAGTTTTGCACTTAGTAATGGAAGTTATTTCATTTACAGTGTGAAATCATTGTATACATCTGTATTTAATTTGCCAGCACTGTTACATTAATGTTATAACTAGGGTTAAAATGAGTAGTGGAAAGTTGATGTGAGACTTTTATGGGAAAATTGATATAAAAACAACCAAGAAAGAATGCCATGAAATCTATAAGATTCGGACAGTTTTGACCTGCGTACATGTTGTGTGTAGAAAGACCAGTTTGTTTGATTGTGGAATGTTGTTTTACAGTCTTGTTTCTTGTTGCAAGAGTGATCTACATGTATATGAGCTAAGACTTGTTTGATGCATGCGTTTGTTCACCTTTCCCTTAGACATCAACTAGGTATGAAACAGTTACCTGGGATATCAGAGATCCTGCAAGACAATCACCTGTTTACACAAGGTAGCTGTGGATAATAGTTGTGGGTTTTAACTCATACATCTCTTGGAGCATACATCTGAGTCCTATTACATGGGTTTGAAGCAATGTGGTTTGGGTGTAGCAATCCAAGGTGTGGTTGTTATAGACTTTCCATGGGCTTGTAGAGTGGAGGGGTTTACTCAAAATGAAAAAGAAAGCATTGCAAGTTATAGTCAATCTGATCTAAACAAGATACTAGCCAAATTGTTTAATAGATGATGTGGAGAACGTTCTATTAGTCAGTTCCGATTGTGAATCCAAGCATGCATTGTTTACATAGTTTATTATTATACTGGTTCATTTCAGAGTTCATCACTCAATATTCATCACTCTATTTGATTTGTAAAAGTCTGTGGAAATACCTTCCTCAAATATGTTTCCAAATGTTCTGTATGCAAATGTAAGCAGCATTAGATATGAGGCGTGTTGTGGGAAACCCGGGCTTAATGCATCTGCATAAAGTATAATCCGGGACGACACTTTCCGCTATTGTGGTATTTTCTGTTTCAAGGCAGTCTCTTTTAAACATAATCCACTGTAGGTGGAAAGTATCGGCCCAGATTAGCCTGTGGGGACTGCACAGGCTAATCTGGGATGACACTTTACGCATATGCATTAAGCCGGTTTTCCCACGACACGCCTCATATGAATTATTATAGTATTTTGGGTACTTCAGAGTTTTGAGATAGTCATGTGTTGTCAGTACAGTGTGCAAAGCAGCTAAAATTGAGTGAGGGGATATTTATTTAGTTATATATAAAATGCTGATGTTTTCCTCTGTTTTCAGGACTGTGCAGCTAGATGAGGATGAACTGCCCTACAGGAAAGGCAGCAACGCTACCATACGGTCCGAGGGCACAGGCACCGAGTACTATGCAAAGGTATGGGTGCTTGAACATACACTTGCTGACTTGTATATGTAAATATAATGTTAGTGTAACTCATGTTTTCATGCGAAAAATATATTTTCTAAGATATTTTTTTCTGCATAATTTCAGTTACATATTTATACACATTCTAAGGTAAAATTTTTATTTCTGCATATTATTCTTAAGATTGTATAATTAAGAAATAAATTTTTATTTTTATCGATGTTTATCAGCCAATAAACAACAATTTGGAGTTCTGATGCGTACTAATAAAAAACAATGAGGGCATTATCCCGAGTTGTTTAATATCCACGCATCAGAACGACAAAGAGTTATTGGCCAATAAGCAATGCTAATGCAAACCTTATTTTGATTCTAACATGATTTTACATTATAATTATATTTTTTCAATTGGAATTGCTTTTTAATATGCTCCACTCAGAATCGGGACTTCTTTTTGCGCTGTTTATTGGTAGTTTAACACAGGCTTATCCGGGACGATACTACGCACATTCATTAAACTAGTTTTTCCTACGACCAGCCTCATATTTGATTTCTGTGATTAGGTTTATGAGAGTCTAAAGTATTAGCCAGTTATAAGTGTTTGTTCAATGCTGTTGATCGTACTGAAAGAGAAAATGTGATTTAAAGACCATATTTTAAGGACCTATCTGATATCAAGATAATTATATATATATATTTTCCCGTTTCTGTTGTTCTGAATCTTCCTGCTAGAGATAAATCAGAATGCAGGTGGATGACTTTATATCCGTTCATCTGTTTCTTGTCTTGCGATTTTAAATTAATATAAATGAATCATGCTAAACATACTCCATCTTTATAATATGCTTAACATACTTCATCTTTATAAAATGATATGTATTTATGAGGTTGTTGGCCAGTTGCCTCATGATTTGTTTCATTCATTATCTTGAACTTCCTTAAGTCGAAGATTTGGATATGTGGAAATGGAAAAAATTTGCGACGTTTTTCCTTTTTAGTTAATATAAAATAAATATGGTTATCTCAAAGTTTTAACTCGAATTTTTGGTTACATGGAAGTGGTTTTTGGTCCTTACATGTATTTTAACACTTATAACCATCAGTTTATCTCGAAGTGTTGATGCCTGTGACAATACCTATGAAGAAATGACCATTTAGACATAATACTTCTAAAAGGTCTGTATTCGGATATGGCGAACTTCGGATATCTTAAAGTCATTTGTGAGCTCCTGGTGACTTCGAGCTAACGTAGTTCATCTGTAGCACCCATCGGCAAAACTGAGGCTGAAATGTTTGTACATTAGCATTTTAAGTGTTCACTTACGCCTGTGTTTGTTGTTTCAGCATGGTCTTCTCTCCTCGTATGACAGTCAGGAGACGATCAAGCCATCCCGTCCCGTCAGTACGGCCAGCAACAGTAGCATGAGAGTGCGGCGACTATCCAGGTAAGGGGACTGTCCTAGTGGATAGTGCGTAGTATAAACCACGTACACGTCTACTTTTAATTGGTGGACATTGTATAGTATAAATCAGATGATGTAATTGTGAACTGTCTTGGTGCATATTGCATGCTGCAGGTTAGATACACATAAATATCTACAGACTTAGTCAATGATACTTAATCGATTTACCTGTTTAAATATTGCCATAAAAAATTCTGGCCATATACACCAGAATTATTGCCCATTGTTCATGAAGAAAACTGAACAAATGACTGGTTGCTCATAGGCTATTTTCATCAAGTTTTGATCAAACTTGCCCAGTTTGTTTATCTCCATGAGATCTTGGAAGAGTTGATGTTACAGTTGCAACAGTTTTTGTCATTGTCATTACTCAGGTGAGTACTCTAAGGCATACTGTCACTCTAATGTTTTAAAACTGCTACCTTAACTTAATATATGGCGCGTCGTGGGAAAACCGGACTTAATGCATGTGCGTAATGTGTCATCCCGGATTAGCCTACAGTGGATTTATGTTTAGAAGAGACTTCCTTGAAACAGAAAATACCATAAAAGCGGAAAGAGCCGTCCCATATTAGCCTGAGCGGACTGCACAGGCTTATCCGGGACGACACTTTACGCACATGCATTATGACCGGTTTTCTCATGACGCGCCACATATATATCAAAACTATTGTGTTTTCAAAGACCAAGTAATAGCTCTATCTTATTTTGTTGCAATTCATTGTTTAATTGGAATGTTGGGATTTTTCTGCTTGTTGTTTTATGAATAGGTGTGATATTGTCGTAAATTATATTATTGTAGCCTCAGTCAGATATAAGTAATTATTTTGTTGCTAAGCGAGCCAGAGTTATGCGATGTAAAACAATTACTTGCTCATTTTTCTGGTGACAGATTGTAAAGCATGCATGACTGGTGACAAGAATTTATCAATATTGCGTGTGCAGATTACAATAAAACTGAGATCATTGTGTCACTGCCTAATGGTCGGAGGTCATTTATACCTACATGAATGTAATATAGCTTAAGCCAATGTGTGTGTATATATATATAGGATCTGACACGAGTTGTCATTTCATACCATATTTTATTAAACGAGTTCAGGCATTTTGTTAGTAAGCGAGCCTTTCGCGAGCTTACGAATTTCCAGGACAAGTTTAATCAAATATGGTATGATATGACAACGAGTGTCAGATTTTGTTTATCACATGCTTTTACGAAAAAAAACCCCTAATTTTACCAAAATATGTTGATAAATCCTAAAAGTTGTATACGACTTGACGTCATTTCACCAAAATCATGCGATTGGTCAGTCCAAGAATATGTAGCCAATGAAAATGCTTAAAATGTTATCTTACACATGTGTAAGATAAAAATATTCATAATGGCTGTTTTACACTGTAAACAAGGTATAGCATTTGATAAATTTGTATTTGTCAAATTTTGTTTTCATGTATGTAAATCGTGTCTGAAATTGACTCTACATGCAGGATTTCTATTTCAGTCTGACAGATGATAACACAAGATTTCCAAAGTTACAGGACTGTGCACACTTCCATTATGATCTTGTTGACATTAATTCGTTAAAGGTAGTATATCCCGTTTGCTATGTTATCTTGTTTTCTACCTGATTGTCATGTTATTATATCATTTGAGTATAATTGGGTATTGAAACATACAATATAAATAAAAAAAATAGAATAAGCTCTGAAAGGCATTACAGGACATGTCATTATTGACTATTACTATCTTGAATGTTTGCATACACAGTTATTAAATAATGAAATAATTTTAGACTGTACCGTTCAAAATCCACATTGAAGATAGGGGTTTCATGCTCGCATTGGTAGAAAGGTTCATGCTATTTAAAAATGTTACTATGTTGATGCCAAAAATTTGTTTTATGTGAAAACCTTATGTTATATTGTCATTGGGAGTCAAAAGGTGTTAACAATATTAACCAGTGATTCAAAAAGATCAATTTATTTTAGCTCAAAAATAATCACAAAACATTGTATTTCAGTCTTAAATTACGCCAAACCATTGTATTTCATACTTGCTACATTTTGTGTTTTACAGTAAGTGAACAAGTAAAAAAGCAAACAAACTGCCTCCTGTAACATTGCCCATACGACCTTTTGACTACAAATCGGGCAGTATGCACTTTAAGGCATTACTTTATTAACTAACTGATCACTTTGCTCTGTGGATGTTTGCACAGGTTAGCCTGTATGAGGAAGACAACGAGCACTATCACCACAGCTCTGAGCCCACAAAGTACTTCTACATAAAAATATCCTCCAATAACAAGACTTGGCTGGCAAGACGCACCCTCCACAACTTTCGCATGCTTGATCAGAAACTCCACAGATGTATATTTGACAGAAAGTTCAGCCACTTGCCAGAGCTGTCCTTAATTGAGAAGGAAAATATTTGTGAAGAGGTAATTAAGTTTTAGAGTAGAATAATTGTGCTGTAGAGTCAACATCTTATGCAGAGGACAGGCATGACTGTAGAACTCATTGAGGTTATATTGGTTTTTCCTTCCTTGTGGCTTGAAACAGGTCATTAACATTTTTTCCTTGTAGAAATTAGCAACGTCGGAATTATACATTGCAGGCAAGCTTTTACTATTGTGTCTTATCATCAAAAAATGTTTAAGCCCCCATTATGTGGTGTAAGGTATCTTAAGTGGTGTTTAACTCAGCCCTCTTCAACAACTGTAGAAACTGTTAGTCAACAAAGTGAAATGTATGTAAGTCTCCCAACCACTGTTTTCTGAAGGTTGTTGAAATGAGGTGCGTCGTGGGAAAACTGGGCTTAATGCATGTGCGTAAAGTGTCGTCCCGGATTAGCCTGTGCAGTCTGCACAGGCTAATGCAGGACAACACTTTCCGCTTGTATGTTATTTTCTGTTTCAATGAAGTCTCTTTTAAACATGTATCCACTGTAGGCGGAAAGTGCGGCTCTCTTGAATGGGTTTATACTTAACAATGGTGATGAAGCAAATAGTGTATATCCACTACTATTTGCTGTTGTGAGAAAAAAATCTGAGGTGTATCGTGGGAAAACCGGTCTTAATGCATGTGCGTAAAGTGTCATCCTGGATCAGTCTGTGCAGTCCGCTCAGGCTAATCCAGGACGGCACTTTCCGCTTTTATGGTACTTTCTGCTTCAAGGAAGTCTCTTCTTAACATAAATCCACTGAAGGCAGAAAGTGACGTCTAGGGTTAGCCTGTGCGGACTGCATATTAATTAATGAAAATTGCCCATGATTTGTGGAAATAATTCAGGCCATGAATGAGCAAGTCTGTGGATTACAAGTTGTTACTTCTGTTGTATATAATTCTTAAACAATTAGAGTTTAAAATGTTAGTAACCATAGACTTTTTCATGCTTTATATGAAGATAAGTTTGACATTTCTTCTTTATACAGGACCTGTATGTTGTACTGCGCGAGTATCTGTCAAGGTTCACCAGCCTAGCAGGGAGCATGCTCAACTGTGGATCCGTTCTCAACTGGCTGGAGGTTAGTGCAGTTTTAACCCATTTCTATTGGCTCAATAGACATTGCTACATTTTCCAATCATATGCAGATTAATATCGTGTTTTATCCAATCACTGAACACGGATCTCACATGTTTATTTATGACGTAATTTACACAAAAGAGCACATTGTAAAACTTGTGAAGTGTTTTTGATGGTCAGTGAATGGAAATTCATCGTTAACAAAAAATGGGGAGGAGTTAAAATGTTGGTGGCCAAAACTGGACAGGTCTATTATGTTGGAAGCCTGAGATATTCTCAAGACCTTTTGACCTTTCGATGTCGCAATGGTACAGTGAATATGGTGTCCGCCTTGCGAACGGGAGGTCCCGGGTTCCATCCCAACTCTGGGAGCGTTCTTAAGATCTTTCCGAAGACACCAAGTACTGGTTTTTCCCAGGAAACGGACTCGAGAGTGTCTCTATAAGCCTATGGCACGGCTTTCGATGCAGTCGAGCTAAAATAAATAGATTTAAACTAAACTAAACTAAAACCTTTTGCTGGTTTATTCCATTATATAGCTAAACTCACGCCCTGTAGACATTGACTTTGCACTGACCTTTTTTGCAAGAATTACTTAAAAAACACTTATATCGTCACTGATACTATGTACATTTTGGCAAGTGCTTTATAGAATGATATGCTTGTTTATAAGTTTTGTGTGTGAATTTTGTTAAGTTTAAAAAGTATACCTAGTCTAACTTCTAACTTGTAAGCACTATAATCTTAGAAATACACAATAAAAGTTATTGACAGTTAAACAATTTGACGTTGACACAACAAAGACAAACTTGTTTGCCTTACCTTGTCAGATTTTGAACATTATTGAACAGTGTAATCTAAAAACGAGCGGACATACACTACTTGTTGTATTCACTGGCCAGAAATGTCACCAGTTAATTATGTCGCAATGGTTGTCAGAATACACGGTATTCCCAAAAAGGGAATTTGATGGCAAATTTAATTAAATAAACATGCCAAAACAGTTGTATGGGCGCGATAATAATGAGAAAATAAAGAACTCGTTAATATCACGTAACAGGACCATTCCTGTTAAGGAATCTGTCTGGAAGTGGCTCTTTAATTCACAATTGATTGGAAAACCACGTTAATGTCAACGATATCCTCTACTCGGTGTTCAGATTGACAATCAAGCAACGGTCTGAAACTAAGTCTTTAATTTAACCATTGATTGTAAAGCCAAGAAATGCCATTAAAGGGTCAATACAGTTTGCAATCATAATACAATTATTAACTGAAATGTATAATAATTGGAAAAATAAGAGTAACAGCTACCATGATTGTGTATATATGGTCAAATAATACATAGATACGGCTTTGATATAGTGACAACAACAATAAACATTGTAGCCCAGCGGGCTTACGCTTATAATTTATGGTAGCCAGACGGAAATTTATATTAGCCCCTGGGCTGTGGGCAATGGATCTGTCAGACACTGAATTGACTATTACTTGTATGGTCATGTTAGGTCATTATGTCCTCTACTCTGTGTTCAGATTGACAATCGAGGCAACCGGTTGCTGGCGGTGGATGACAGTGGGATCAACACGCCAGCCATAGCAGCTGCCCACGCAGTCAAACGCTACACGGCCCAGGCAGCTGACGAAATCTCCCTAGAGGTAGGGATATACAATACCTGTTCGAAGTGCCTTTATGTTATTAATGTGTACTTAGTTTAAAATTGTTTAAAACATAGGGATTTCCCATTATTATAATGCTAATAAAACAATTTAATGAGCAAATTAAAATTTTCTTAATGGGAAAATGAAAGTTAAATGAGAATACAATTAAAGTGATTGTATTGAATATGCCTAATCACAATGCCCTTTTTTTTTTTTTTAGTTTGCACTTTTCTTTGATAGTTTGCACTGATTATACTTAGTCAATTGTTTTAATATTCATTATCTAGCAAAACGTTAATTGTTTTAATATTCATTATCTTGCAAAAATAGAATTACAACGTACATGTATGTATACTTCCTTTCAGGTGGGGGATATAATATCTGTGATAGACATGCCACCGACAGACGACACGATCTGGTGGAGGGGAAAGAGAGGGTTTGAGGTAGGGGGTATAAGACACAGCTGTCAAATAGGGCCATGTGGTCTTGGTCTTGTGAGATTTTGGAGCAATAAATGTTTGCCTTGCTGCCATGATGATACTGCATAAATAATTTTGGTGCAACTTCATGTAAGTTCTGTAGTTCTTGGCAACCTTATGTAGAAATTGATATTAAATCTGATAGTTGAATGTATATGAAGGCAAAATAAGGTATGTGTGTAGTTTTTATTGCATATGAATGCAAAACTTAGTTAAATATTGCCTAAATTAGTTTCAATTCAAACAGTTTTTGTACAAGATAATGGAAGAGTTCTGAAAGAAGGATCTAATGTTCTAAGGGTTGTCTTTCAGGTTGGGTTCTTCCCATACGAGTGTGTGGAGCTGATAGGGGACAAGGTTCCCCAGGCAGTAGTAAACAGCATTCCAGTGACACCACATAACAGGGCCTGTAAGTGACCCAGCCATCGTGTAGTGTAGACTTGAACTTCTCATCGTCCAGTCTTATACAGTGAACTGATATCTTTGAGCCTTACCATGACAGCAAATAGCAATCAGATCTTGTACTGGTAGTCTTTAAAGCTTAACATGAACTGATAGTCTTTCAAGTATGTCATGAACTGGATGTCTTCAAGCTTGACATGAACTGATAGTCTTTAAAGCATGTCATGAACTGGATGTCTTCAAAACTTAACATGAACTGGATGTCTTCAAGCTTGACATGAACTGATAGTCTTTAAAGCATGTCATGAACTGGATGTCTTCAAAACTTAACATGAACTGGATGTCTTCAAAGCTTAACATGAACTGTTAGTCTTTCAAGCATGTCATGAACTGGATGTTTTCAAAGCTTAATATGAACTAGATGTCTTCAAAGCTCAACATTAACTGATAGTTTTTAAAGCATTACATGAACTGGTTGGTTATCTTCAAAGCTAAAGCATTACATGAACTGGTTGGTTATCTTCAAAGCTTGACAAGGTGTTAAGTCTTACCATGAACTGATAGTCTTAAGGATTTACAATTGATAAGCTTTGCATTCCTTTCAAATTGTCTGCTTGTGTGTACATTTTGACTTTTTAAATAACCACGGGTTTGCATTTATGAATATCCCACCTTAAAGTTGCTACATCGTAACACAAATATAGTGAAAGGAAAATTATTCATTTGCTAGCCAATAATAATAAGTTCAGCACAAGAACAAGCCAATTTATTGCACAACTTTGAAAAAACTTTGCCTGAAAGCTACACATTTACTTTGCAGTGTTGAAGAAGCATGGGAAGTTTATCTCATTTTTGCGGCTGTTCTTCAACACGCGGCCGGAGCGTATTCAGCTGAAGCAGTCTGGGATTGTGAAGGAGCGAGTGTTCGGCTGTGACCTGGGGGAGCACCTCCTCAACTCTGGACACGATGGTATGTGGGTGAAGTGTTTCATTCTTCAAACCCATTGTTGAAATCTTGAAACCCAGGCTTGTTTATTGTGTTACATAGTGTTTTGAAATCATTAAGCGCAGGTGTGCTTGATGATTTACAGACACCTGCCAAAGAAACAAAGTACATGCCATGCTTTGTGGGTTTTAGAATTTGATTTGTGGTGTGTATGACTATGTTTTTGTTTCATTGAATTATTGGAGTCCATTGGTAGAATATAATCATCGTATTTCTTTAATGTTTCTGTCAAAGACCAAAATCTGTCTAATGTTGAATACTGAGCACTTAATTTATCACCTGAGAGATATTTCACTATGTTTTGGCCTTGATGTTCAAACATTAAACACTCGCTATTTTGACCCGTTTCAGTTCCGCTGGTTTTGAAGAGCTGTGCAGATGTCATAGAGACCCATGGTTTGGTGGACGGCATCTATAGACTGTCTGGCATCACGTCTAACATTCAGAAACTAAGGTATTTTAAATCGTTGTCTGGCTGGTTTTGAATAAAGCTATAGATAAGACATACCAGTAAATATCTGTATGGCTTATCAGTGTGAATGAAAAGGAGCATACTAGGTCAGTGTTGAACAAAAACAAGTTTTACATATGAGGCGCGTCGTGGGAAAACCGGGCTTAATGCATGTGCGTAAAGTGTCGTCCCGGATCAGCCTGTGTAATCCGCACAGGCTGATCCGGGATGGCACTTTCCGCCTGCAGTGGATTTATGTTTAGAAGAGACTTCCTTGAAACATAAAATACCGTAAAACTGGAAAGTGCCATCCCGGATTAGCCTGTGGGGACTGCACAGGCTGATCCAGGACGGCACTTTAAGGAATTCATTGAAAAAAGATAGTAGTGTGTTCAGTGTATCAGCCCTGACGGCTTGCGCACTAATTAACTGCCTTCCTGGCCGTCTGTCCGTTCGGATGACTTTCAGACATACATCTTGTCCGTTCTACAACTTCTGAATAGCTTGAAGCACTGTCTGGCTAGCTCAGTGGTTAGTAGACTCGCTTTTTATTTAGGCGACCCGGGTTCACTCCCTACTCTGCGCATGTGAGTTTGGTTGGTGGTCAACATATCGGATAGCTAGGGTTTCCTCTTGTACTCCACCCTCCACTGTGTACTGAGCGTCGTCTCCTCCTCAAACAGCACGTTCTGCTTCTGTTATGCTACTGCTACTGTGAATACTACTTATCTTAGTTATGTTTAATACTAGTCACTGACCATGTCAGCTATATTCAATAAGACGAACGACCTATTTCAAAAGTATATGTATGTATCCAACATATACAGCTTACATAAAATGAATATTTGCTATTTTATCGCATACAGAAGGATAGCTTTAAATGTTTATTAAATATTTGTTGTTGTTGTTTCCCAAGAATATATACAAAAATGATAATGATTTCATCAATTTAATGAGATTATGTATATATGTGTTGAAAATGAAAACGCTTACGTTAATACGGCGACGTGCATATGCGTATGTACAGTGACTTTTACACGTGTTAGAGAGGGAATACCCGGTACCTCCGCCACGTCGGTAGTGTCTACAAACGCTCATAAGGCGATTCCGCATTTGACTGCGTCGCTTCGGTTACTTGGTCGACCTGCGTCATACAACTTTGTGGAGAAAGATTGATGTATGTGTTGCACCCGTCAAACCCATTCTTTACCCGCTAAATGAGAAGGCCTTTGTCATCGTCCGAATCGCACAATTGCTAAATATTGGACATATTTTTCCGTAAAAATGCAGTCAGGATTTTACTCACAGTGAAAAATAGAGATTCTTTATATATCTTATCGTTAAGATGTATTGAAGTTTACGTCAGAATTGAGCCGACGCCCTTAAGTGGCAGTTTTGGTTAGTAGCCAGTAAACAGAATCCCCATAGTGTCCCATTGTAAAATAGCAAAAACTAGTGTCGTCGTTCGCCACTTTCCATTATTTCAGATGTTGCGATCTGGTTTCTCCTCTACTTTCCAAAAAGTTAAGTTACTTATTTGATTTTAGTCGCCCGTGCAAAACACAGATCTGCATTCGCAATTTTGAAGAAAAAGCACCTGCTGTCTAAGACTAGATAGAACTACTAAAAATTATAATTTCAAGTAATTCCGAACGTTAGGATTTTGGAAGTGATATACTCGTATATAAGACCAATATCGTTTGTTTGCTTGTTTGTTTGGATCTTTCGCCGTATTTGGTTTATTCTGTGAAAACAGATTGTCGTGTTGTTGTTGTTTGCAAGGACCGACTATTTGTCATTCCTTATGTCTGCCAATATTCGTGAATAAATGCTTATATGATTACATATATATTTGAAAAGAATCAATGTCTATTTGGGATAAGTGGAACATTGTATGAACAATTGGGGATAGTGTGTAAACAAGTGTGCAAACAATTGACGACAGTGTGTGCACAATTGAGGACAGTGTGTAAACAACTGAGGACAGTTTACCATCAACTGAAGAATTTATGTTATGAAGTGAACTGGTTTATATCCTTATTCAATCAGGTTAAAGAAATGAAATGTTTGGTACACGTACATATTTGAATTTTGGACTTAAAATCATAGTTAACGTATAATTTACAAGAAACTGTTTCAACCCTGATTAAGGTACTGCGCATCCACTAATGCTTCTTAAGTAAAAACGTGTTTAATAACGCAACTAATTTGCTTTAATTATAACTTGCATAATTATGTTTATTATCTGTTGTCTGTAATACATCCATATTAAGCGTTGAAAGTTGAATGATTTTCGATTATGTAATTTATTTTCAAATACAATCAACTAAAATACACAAAGAACTGCATTACAATATATATTATTGTCTTGTTTAAAGCAGCAATGGTCATGAACATTGTGGGTATAGCTGTGTAAAGCAGCACATGCACGTCGCCGCAAAAACATGATCAAACGCGTTAATGTGTTGCCTTTCAACACAAGCACATGAACTGTTGTATGTGGCAAAAGGTACATTCGGCCGAATCAGCAATACCAATATACGTCAATAAACTGAGAAGTTAGTATACCCTCGCACAACGAGGAAACGAATATCGGTTCGACTGTCAGTCCGCCCGTCAGCCTGTACGTCTTTTGACAAAATTGTCTCCACATTTTTCTCTTAAATGAAATAAAATTTCACAGAAGTGTAGCTATGTATACACTAAAGAGATAACATTTTGAAAATTGTCATACAGTTATGGCCTGTTTGTATTTTTTTGGAAAAGTGCTATTATTTACAATATCTATTTGCAACCTTCTCCGGAAACAACGACCCAAATTGGTAATCCGGACACATGCCCTCCCAATAATTTTAGTCAAGCGGACGTATGCCCTCCCGGACATTTGGCACCCAGGACACATCATGCCCTACGGTCATATGCCCTCCCGATAATTTTAGTCGAGCGGACATATGCCCTTCCGGACATTTGCCACCAAGGACACATGCCCACCGTGACATATGCCCTCGCGATAATTTTAGTTGATGTCATAAGATTTATAAATTTTTGCAATTTAGGTCATGTAAAATAATAACGTTTTAAATATTGTTATCTCAAATCGGAATATTTTGGACATAGATCTAAAATGTATAAGTAAAAAGTGATATTCATTTTCTATGAAATTAAAGTGGCAATTGGTACAAAATCTAGTATTTGTATGTATATCTGTATATCTACCTGTTTCTATCGCAGAGTTATGAGCAGATGTTCGAAATTTTACCAAGGCTGTCTTAAATGTTTTAACCTTGATAGTGTCTAAATATTTTTTCTAAATGTAATGACTGTTTAAATTAACAATAAGTTTCAAGATGTGGAGAGTTTTTTATTTTTGCATACCACGTTTCCTTATATATGCTTAGTGGTCTGTGTTTGATTGGTAATAACTCTAAAGGTGTATTTAATTGACTTCCTTATACTATCATTAGTCCTATTCTTAATTTGGTAAACCCAATTGTTACCGTTATATGAAATTTCTTGTTCTGCATAGTTCCTTAGCATGTATTCAGTTTTAAATATAATACTGTTTTTTTGTTTAAATCGTGACATACGCTCTTTAAGAATTATCAGAAATTAAAGAACTACAAATAATGTCTAGACCAGAACGGTCCTTTTTGGGCGACACAATTAAATGCAAATAAAATAAAATATTAACTACTAGTACTCATATTAACGTATGTACAATAATATAAATTTACATCGATTAAAAAGAAGCGCAGTGGTGGCAAATTAACGAGGTGGCAAATGTCCGGGAGGGGATATGTTCGCCTGACTTAAAATAATCGGGAGGTCATTTGTCCGGGAGGGCATGTGTCCGACATTCGCCAAAATTAATGAACCAATAAGAAGTAATCATTAGTTAACATAGGCATTCATACTACAAGCGGAGTAATTAAAATTTTCGCAATGGTATAATGTATGTCAACCTTGCGATCGAGAGATCATGGGTTCGATTACAATGGTATGATGTATGTCAACCATGCGATCGAGAGATCATGGGGTCGCAATGGTATAATGTATGTCAACCTTGCGATCGAGAGATCATGGGGTCGCAATGGTATGATGTATGTCAACCTTGCGATCGAGAGATCATGGGGTCGCAATGGTATGATGTATGTCAACCTTGCGATCGAGAGATCATGGGGTCGATCGCAATGGTGTAATGTATGTCAACCTTGCGATCGAGAGATCATGGGGTCGCAATGGTATGATGTATGTCAACCTTGCGATCGAGAGATCGTGGGGTTGCAATGGTATAATGTATGTCAACCCTGCGATCGAGAGATCATGGGGTCGCAATGGTATGATGTATGTCAACCCTGCGATCGAGAGGTCGTGGGGTCGCAATGGTATAATGTATGTCAACCGTGCGATCGAGAGATCATGGGGTCGCAATGGTATGATGTATGTCAACCTTGCGATTGAGAGATCATGGGTTCGATCGCAATGGTGTAATGTATGTCAACCTTGCGATCGAGAGATCATGGGGTTGATCGCAATGGTGTAATGTATGTCAACCGTGCGATCGAGAGATCATGGTTTCGATCGCAATGGTATGATGTATGTCAACCGTGCGATCGAGAGATCATGGGGTCGATCCCTACATCCTTACTCGGGAAGTGTTCCACTGATTTTTCTCAAAAGACACTAAGTACTGGTTCTACCCAGAAAATGAACTCGACAGTGTCTCAAAAACGCTCTGGTTTTCGACACAATGTATCTATAATAAATACGGTAGGTTTAAACTAAATATGATCGCCATTGGATTTATAACCGTGCATGCTAAGGTCAATCTGCGAAAATCACTGTTTACAGAATAAGAGCGTTTTGACAAGACATCTCCGTCAAACAACAGTCTCTGATTTTTAAACGTACACAATACCATTAATTTATATTTAATAGATGAAGACTTGCGCCTGTTCTAAATGTTAATGTATGTCTCTTATTTTCGGCTGATTTGTACAATTGTAAAACAATAGCCTCATTTTGTGCACCAAATGCACATCGATATTTAATGTTCCGTGGTACAATTTATCGAACACGTAAACTGTATGTATTTTTATGTGGTTATCTCGTTCTTCCTTGTGGATTATACGATAGTTGGTTGAATAGCATTGAGAATAGTTTAATGAGATTCCATTTTCTCTTACTCACTTTACAGCAATAGGAGAATTGTTCATTATACAAAAATAACCACATTCTGTCACATCTTGCGTCGAGTATATCAATACACGCGCATAATAGTAAACAGCCGGATAGAATTAATAACTTTATGACACTCGATTTAATAGTGATGATAAATGAGAGGGCATTTTCTTGCACAGCAATAATGAGAATGGGTCATTACACAAAAATGACGGCGCAGTATGTCTGTTTATCCTATGGAGTAGAGCAAACTGTTAACAAAGCCAGGCGCTTAATATTCGTCGGCAGGATATTATTTATGTGTAACTGTATAATCGAACGTATCACATGATTTACGCCTTGGTATATGCGCATATTATATTCAAACATCTTTGTTTTTAGTTTAATCAGATGGACATAAGATGTATAATCCACAGTATACAAAACAAAATACGTAAAATGTCATATATAATATTTCAATTTAAAAGACGAGAACATACAATATTTTGAAATAGTAGATACTATTTTATGTCAGAATGATATGGTCATAAAATATTACGATAAAATGAATAGTCCATTAAACGTCGTTTTGACGCAAAATTATGGATGCACTTAATTATTGTCTCAGATTTTTTTAACGAAATAAAACAATTTATCTCCCGGTAAATACAGTTAACACGATGCCGTAAGGATAACTGAATTTCTAATTTAAGTGATATTTGATTCATAGTGGTCTTCCTTTCCCGCAAGACCACCGTTAGCCACATACACTTCTTACCTAGGATCGATACCCGTCCCCGCCCATTGGGGAATGGTCGATGGGTACTATACCAGCCAGACTGGTTACCTCCGGTTACTATATCCGGTACCCCCACATCACGAAATCCATCAGAATCAACCCGCTTTCAGTAAATACATTTTGTACTGTCTTAGGATTAATCCAATTTCAAAACATCTCGACATATTTGTTTTTAGTTTAATGAGATAGACATAAGATGTATAATCCACAGTATACGAAACAAAATACGTAAAATGTGCGTATATACAGTGTGTGGTTACTGAGATCAATGTGCGTATATACAGTGTGTGGTTACTGAGATCAACAATGGTGCGTATATACAGTGTGTGGTTACTGAGATCAATGTGCGTATATACAGTGTGTGGTTACTGAGATCAATGTGCGTATATACAGTGTGTGGTTACTGAGATCAACAATGGTGCGTATATACAGTGTGTGGTTACTGAGATCAACAATGGTGCGTATATACAGTGTGTGGTTACTGAGATCAATGTGCGTATATACAGTGTGTGGTTACTGAGATCAACAATGGTGCGTATATACAGTGTGTGGTTACTGAGATCAACAATGGTGCGTATATACAGTGTGTGGTTACTGAGATCAATGTGCGTATATACAGTGTGTGGTTACTGAGATCAATGTGCGTATATACAGTGTGTGGTTACTGAGATCAACAATGGTGCGTATATACAGTGTGTGGTTACTGAGATCAACAATGGTGCGTATATACAGTGTGTGGTTACTGAGATCAATGTGCGTATATACAGTGTGTGGTTACTGAGATCAACAATGGTGCGTATATACAGTGTGTGGTTACTGAGATCAATGTGCGTATATACAGTGTGTGGTTACTGAGATCAACAATGGTGCGTATATACAGTGTGTGGTTACTGAGATCAATGTGCATATATACAGTGTGTGGTTACTGAGATCAATGGTGCGTATATACAGTGTGTGGTTACTGAGATCAATGGTGCGTATATACAGTGTGTGGTTACTGAGATCAATGGTGCGTATATACAGTGTGTGGTTACTGAGATCAGTGTGCGTATATACAGTGTGTGGTTACTGAGATCAATGGTGCGTATCTACAGTGTGTGGTTACTGAGATCAATGTGCGTATATACAGTGTGTGGTTACTGAGATCAATGTGCGTATATACAGTGTGTGGTTACTGAGATCAACAATGGTGTCCTCACAAGGTACAACATGTAAAAACTACTAAATTATATGAATAAAATAGTAAATACATAAATATTGGTAAGCAATATTCATTGTTTGAGATGGAGAGAGGAAAGTATGAGATCTAGTGTACATTTACACATTGTATATGTTTTAATCGTATAGTGTATTATACTAAAATTGTATGCTTGATTGTTCGATAATCGATACTGATAATAAATCATATATACATGTATATGTTGGGGTTCAATTGCAAACGATGCTAAATATCTGAGATGAAGTGTGACATTCAATGTCATTAAACTAAATGTCATTGAGCTGTCATTTAATCACTAAAATTTAACAGTATATGGCTGCAAAAGCACATTTCGGATTATTACCTATCGCCCATGTTCACACGTGCCATTTGCTACTTTTCATTACTTGTTCACATACACGCACACTGTCCTCACTTGTTCACAAACTGAGTTTTTACTCACTGTCCTGATTTGTTTGTTCACACACCCACACCCACGCACACACACACGACCGCCCGAGTGTCCGTCCGCCTGTCTGTCCATGACTGTGTATACATATGCAAAAAAAAATGTTGATCTATCTACTGCTTGGGTTACTCGTGAATATTCATGAAATTGATAATAGAGATCCACAACAACATTAAATCGCTATTATTCGTCTATATATCGTATTTTGTTTATTATTTCATGTTTGTTCTGTCTTTGTTTAATAAATATTCTTAACGATTACATTTTTACGCGAAATGTACGTTCTTTAAAACTAGCTCGGACTCCAAAAATGTTATTTTGACAAAAGCAGTCTGCATATCTCCGCAAACTATAGAACATCTGAATTTGTTGTTGAGAGTTGTCTCCCGTATATAGTAATTTGCGCTAGAAAGTTGAATTCTTATTGGTTCCCTGGAATGTTATAATGCGTTCACATGGTAGAAAGATCCACTGTTTAGTTAATCGCTTGTGACAATCAGCAACAACAAAGTCTAATGCGCATAGTAATGCAGTAAGGAATAGCTTGAATAAACATTTCAATATTGCAGTAAGCAAACAAAAAGGCTGAAGTACTGGTCAATTACATTCAAGCAGCAAGAAGTTGGCATTAAGAAGCATGCAGTTATCACGTAGCAGAACGAATATGCATGTAAATAACATGCCCATGTCATTAACTGGTAGATAGATATGCCGTTCCATTACGAATGTCATAGTGCAATAGGCAATTGTCATTTAGCAACATGCGATTGTAATTTGGCAGCATGCAATTGTAATTTAGCAATATGCAATTGTCATTTATAAGCATGCATGTACTGGCGGCTATACCCTTCCATATTAGTGAGTTGCTATCGTTTTTTGGCAAAGCAGATCAACTAAGTTTTATCAAAACTTGCCTATTCTAGTATTCATGCGATCATTGGCATACTTTGTTTTAAAAAAGATAGAAACAACTAAAAATTCATAAAATGAAATAGTCAGTATAAACACTTTATAATGAGAGAATAAGAAGGTATGCTTAACTGAAGTACAAACTGGTTTTCAACTCTGATTAATAAGTTTTAATCAGTTATTTATAAACCTTGATTACATAATTGTGTTTAAATTAAATGTCCAAAATACGCCGTGAATGCCAATTTGTGTGTCTTCAAAAATTCACACTGCTCTTATTCTATTCAGGTTGGCGTTTGACGAGGATCGCGTTCCGGACCTGACGTCTGAGGAGTACCTGCAGGACGTGCACAGTATTTCCTCGCTGCTCAAGATGTACTTCCGCGAGCTGCCCAACCCCCTCCTCACCTACCAGCTCTATGACAAGTTTGCCGTAAGTCCTCTCTAGACTGAGGGGCATGGGTGGTTTGAAGAATAGTTTTGCAATATGCATATTGCAACCTGTCATTCAGCATTTTCGTCTCTGGTGTAGATTTGTTGTCTTCTGGCCTAGGGTCTGTCTCTTATAATGAATGTTTACATATATTTTGTTGCATTTGAGCATAAAACATTAAAATTCGTTGTAAGGTTTATATCAGTGATTTTTTTACCTCTGCGCCCTGCGTCCAGGACGCATAAATATTGCCGTAGACGCAAAGTTTCAGTTTATGTGCGTTCGCGGGACGCATGCATTTTGTAAAAGGCGAGTCCTGTTCGGCAGTTTCGAAGCATTTTGTGTACGAGTACTGTCATAATAGAGGGTAAAATCCGTTTATTTTTATTACGACCATTCTCATTGGATGATGGATTTGCTAATAACCAATGGCAATAGTCGTGATGTTTCTAAATGTAATGGTGTGAAGGTAAAATAATATTTATTTTTTGGGAAAGTTTTGTTAAAGTTCGTCTGCAACATGGGTCCGAAAAGAAAATTGACACATGACGCAATACTCCTGAAGTTAATTCTGGTCAGGTTTTATCAAAAATCGTCCGACAAAAATATGTTAATAGAAAAAGATTTGGAGAAGTTGTTTAGTTGGTGAGCATATACAATGGAACTACACAATTTAATAACATGTACTGCACTTTGTGTACAGTCGCTAAAAGGTGAATGGTGTGGTAAAAAATGCACACTGCACACATTTTCAACATTCTACTTACTCTAGCTAGACATGCTTCTCAAAAAACACAAAGTTAAACTTACTTGTGTTATTATATATAATAAAGAGTTAATTGCATTATTGCCTTACTCATCTTATTAACTGACTGCTTATATTCCCATTTGAATAAATGATATTTTTGAATTCACACATTTTACTTTGGGACTCATAGATTTTTAGTCCAACGAGTCCTGGGACTCATAGCTGTGAAATCGTAAAAAAATCACTGTTGCTGGAATTTTTAACCTTTTTTCACCATAGATATTTACTGTGTCATACTCTTTCTTAACTAATTATAAGTGTAAAGGATGCATTGAAATCATTTTTCAAAAAGCCTTTTTCAAAGTTTTAAGCTCAATTTTCTATAAAAAGATGTCTTAGAAAATGTTTTTACTGGTATTTAAAAGTAATTGGATTGGAAATATGTTTACAAATATTAATGCACTATATATTTAAGATAACACAACCAACAATCGCATATAAGGTGTCGATTTATCGCTGCTAAACATAACTTTGACCTTGTAAAGATAGTCATTCTTCAGTCCAGTAATTTTAACCTTTGCAATTTCTTAGAAGTTAATATTGTAAAAGATTTTTAACAGTATGATATTCTTTTTCTATACAGAATATAGTGAAGTATAACAAATGTACAAGATTTTTAATACGCCAATATTCTTTACCATACAGAATGCAGTGAAGACTGACAATTGTACAACATTACGTACATTCTTCGCTCTAAAGAATACAATAAGGGATGACTTGTGAAAGATTGTTAATATCCTGATATTCTTTACCATACAGAATGCAGTGAAGACTGACAATTGTACAACATTACGTACATTCTTCGCTCTAAAGAATACAATAAGGGATGACTTGTGAAAGATTGTTAATATCCTGATATTCTTTACCATACAGAATGCAGTGAAGACTGACAGTTGTACAACATTACGTACATTCTTCGCTCTAAAGAATACAATAAGGGATGACTTGTGAAAGACTGTTAATATCCTGATATTCTTTACCATACAGAATGCAGTGAAGACTGACAATTGTACAACATTACGTACATTCTTCGCTCTAAAGAATACAATAAGGGATGACTTGTGAAAGACTGTTAATATCCTGATATTCTTTACCATACAGAATGCAGTGAAGACTGACAGTTGTACAACATTACGTACATTCTTCGCTCTAAAGAATACAATAAGGGATGACTTGTGAAAGACTGTTAATATCCTGATATTCTTTACCATACAGAATGCAGTGAAGACTGACAGTTGTACAACATTACGTACATTCTTCGCTCTAAAGAATACAATAAGGGATGACTTGTGAAAGACTGTTAATATCCTGATATTCTTTACCATACAGAATGCAGTAAAGACTGACAATTGTACAACATTACGTACATTCTTCGCTCTAAAGAATACAATAAGGGATGACTTGTGAAAGACTGTTAATATCCTGATATTCTTTACCATACAGAATGCAGTGAAGACTGACAATTGTACAACATTACGAGCATTCTTCGCTCTAAAGAATACAATAAGGGATGACTTGTGAAAGATTGTTAATATCCTGATATTCTTTACCATACAGAATGCAGTGAAGACTGACAGTTGTACAACATTACGTACATTCTTCGCTCTAAAGAATACAATAAGGGATGACTTGTGAAAGATTGTTAATATCCTGATATTCTTTACCATACAGAATGCAGTGAAGACTGACAGTTGTACAACATTACGTACATTCTTCGCTCTAAAGAATACAATAAGGGATGACTTGTGAAAGATTGTTAATATCCTGATATTCTTTACCATACAGAATGCAGTGAAGACTGACAGTTGTACAACATTACGAGCATTCTTCGCTCTAAAGAATACAATAAGGGATGACTTGTGAAAGATTGTTAATATCCTGATATTCTTTCTCCATACAGAATGCAGTGAAGACTGACAATTGTACAACATTACGTACATTCTTCGCTCTAAAGAATACAATAAGGGATGACTTGTGAAAGACTGTTAATATCCTGATATTCTTTACCATACAGAATGCAGTAAAGACTGACAGTTGTACAACATTACGTACATTCTTCGCTCTAAAGAATACAATAAGGGATGACTTGTGAAAGATTGTTAATATCCTGATATTCTTTCTCCATACAGAATGCAGTGAAGACTGACAATTGTACAACATTACGTACATTCTTCGCTCTAAAGAATACAATAAGGGATGACTTGTGAAAGACTGTTAATATCCTGATATTCTTTACCATACAGAATGCAGTGAAGACTGACAGTTGTACAACATTACGTACATTCTTCGCTCTAAAGAATACAATAAGGGATGACTTGTGAAAGACTGTTAATATCCTGATATTCTTTACCATACAGAATGCAGTGAAGACTGACAATTGTACAACATTACGTACATTCTTCGCTCTAAAGAATACAATAAGGGATGACTTGTGAAAGACTGTTAATATCCTGATATTCTTTACCATACAGAATGCAGTACAGACTGACAGTTGTACAACATTACGTACATTCTTCGCTCTAAAGAATACAATAAGGGATGACTTGTGAAAGATTGTTAATATCCTGATATTCTTTACCATACAGAATGCAGTGAAGACTGACAGTTGTACAACATTACGTACATTCTTCGCTCTAAAGAATACAATAAGGGATGACTTGTGAAAGATTGTTAATATCCTGATATTCTTTACCATACAGAATGCAGTGAAGACTGACAGTTGTACAACATTACGAGCATTCTTCGCTCTAAAGAATACAATAAGGGATGACTTGTGAAAGATTGTTAATATCCTGATATTCTTTCTCCATACAGAATGCAGTGAAGACTGACAATTGTACAACATTACGTACATTCTTCGCTCTAAAGAATACAATAAGGGATGACTTGTGAAAGACTGTTAATATCCTGATATTCTTTACCATACAGAATGCAGTAAAGACTGACAGTTGTACAACATTACGTACATTCTTCGCTCTAAAGAATACAATAAGGGATGACTTGTGAAAGATTGTTAATATCCTGATATTCTTTCTCCATACAGAATGCAGTGAAGACTGACAATTGTACAACATTACGTACATTCTTCGCTCTAAAGAATACAATAAGGGATGACTTGTGAAAGACTGTTAATATCCTGATATTCTTTACCATACAGAATGCAGTGAAGACTGACAGTTGTACAACATTACGTACATTCTTCGCTCTAAAGAATACAATAAGGGATGACTTGTGAAAGACTGTTAATATCCTGATATTCTTTACCATACAGAATGCAGTGAAGACTGACAATTGTACAACATTACGTACATTCTTCGCTCTAAAGAATACAATAAGGGATGACTTGTGAAAGACTGTTAATATCCTGATATTCTTTACCATACAGAATGCAGTAAAGACTGACAGTTGTACAACATTACGTACATTCTTCGCTCTAAAGAATACAATAAGGGATGACTTGTGAAAGATTGTTAATATCCTGATATTCTTTCTCCATACAGAATGCAGTGAAGACTGACAATTGTACAACATTACGTACATTCTTCGCTCTAAAGAATACAATAAGGGATGACTTGTGAAAGACTGTTAATATCCTGATATTCTTTCTCCGTTCAGAATGCAGTGAAGACTGACAATTGTACAACATTACGAGCATTCTTCGCTCTAAAGAATACAATAAGGGATGACTTGTGAAAGACTGTTAATATCCTGATATTCTTTACCATACAGAATGCAGTGAAGGATGATGACAACAAGCTTCTGCGTATCCACGATGTCGTACAGCAGTTGCCTCCCCCCCACTACCGCACTACGGAGTACCTCATGAGACACCTCGCACGTGTCGCAGCACACGGAAAAGAGACGGGCATGCATTCCAAGAACCTCGCTATAGTCTGGGCTCCAAACCTACTCAGGTGAGAACTTCAAGGACAGTGATTGTATATGTACAAGTATATAAAGTGTAAAATTAACCTTACAGGGGTTTCTGGTAATAACATGTATTTGCCCAGTGGATTCTCTTAACTCGTCTGTGCAAACAACAACATTGCATTCACATGTGTACACTACTAATATGGAACATATCCATACCACAGACCTATATATAGTGTACACATGTATATTCCATGATAAAGTACTGTCATTATGCCCCCCCCATCGGAGATGCCGGGGTATATTGGTTTGCTAATGTCGGTCGGTCGGTAGACCACTTTCGTTTCTGAGTTCAACAGTTTTCATCTGATCTTCACCAAACTTCATGAAAATGTTTGTGGGCATAATATCTAGGTCAAGTTTGATAATCAGCCAAATTGCTCCTGGAATTGTGGAGTTATGACCCTTGAATTATCTTAAATTGGCCTTTTAGCTTTTTCGCTCTCGAAGGCCAACAGTTTTCATCCAATCTTCACCAAACTTCATGTAAGTGTTTGTAATAATAATGTCTAGGTCAAGTTCGATAATCAGCCAAATCGCCCTAGGAATTGTAGAGTTATGGCCCTTGAATTGTCTAAAATTAGCCATTTTAGCCGTTTCCGCTCTCTTAAGTCCAGTAGTTTTCATCCAATCTTCACCAAACTTCATGAAAATGTTTGAAATAATAATGTCTAGGTCAAGTTTGATAATCAGCCAAATCGCCCCAGGAATTGTGGAGTTATGGCCCTTGAATTATCTGAAATTGGCCTTTTTTGGCAGTTTCCGCTCTCTAAGTCCAACAGATTTCATCCGATTTTCACCAAACTTCATGAACATGTTTGTGGGCCTAATATCTTGGCCAAGTTCAATAATCAGCAAGATCGCCTCAGTAATTGTGGAGTTATGGCCCTTAAATTATCTAAAATTGTCCGTTTTAGCAGTTTCCGTTCTCGAAGTCCAACAGTTCATAGCCGATCTTCACCAAATTTGGTGAAAATCTTTGTGGGCGTATTATCTTGGTTAAGTTTGATAATCAACCGAATCCTCCCAGTCATTGTGGAGTTATGGTCTTTCATTATCTAAAATTAGCCTGTTTAGCTATTTTAACCTAGAGGGGGCCTAACTTTTTTACAAAAAGCTCTTGTTTATATTTTCAAGATGAAGTTCACAATGGATGTAAAAGTACAGTTGAAGGCATCATAAGCATTGTGATTTTTTTTCTCCAATATGTTATGTTGGAATGCTGGATTGGTAACCTGTCACTTATTGAGAAAACAGTTTGCATAGATATCTAGTGAATTAATTCAGAATATAGAAGTTTATGCATTCTCTGCACACATTTTGAACACATTTTCCAGTTATTTATAAGCACTGGTCTGACTGCCATGTTTCAGGTCCAAGGAGCTGGAGAGTGGGGGAGGGGCTGCGGCACTGCAGGGGGTGGGGATACAGGCGGTGGTCACAGAGTTCCTCATCGTGTACGCAGACCTCATCTTCAGCGATAAAATGCCGTCATACTCGTCTCCGGAGCTGAAAAGTAAGTCGTGCAGAAACAGCATGTGGTTACTGTTCAGTTGGAATTGTTTGTTGAAAAATTCCTGCAGATATTTATGCACTACTAGGAGCTGATGATGTTTGTATCATGTTTGTATCATATGGATTCAAGAGTTACATTTCCCTGGAATATCCAGTGTATGCAATAAATTCACTAGTGCACTGTTTGGCAGTTCGTTGAAAAAAACAACAAAAGAAAATAAGAACACTGTGGTGAAACATAATGAACATGATAAAAAAATAGCAAGCAATGATGTGCTCAATATTCTTTGAACAATGTGCTCACACACGGCTGATGATTCTGTCCTTAACCTTCAGCTAAGCTTTGTATAAAGATGTAACTGTTGTTTTATGGATTAAAGAGGAGGGGACTTGGGTAATTTCGGGTATTTCAGTGATAAACAATAACTCCTGGTTTAATTTACAGAGACTCAGAAGAAGCCCCGCCCCAAGTCTCTTGCAATCTCCACCCCCACCCGGCTACTCTCCCTTGAGGAGGCCAGGGAGAGAGCGTTGATGGGTGGGTTCGTGAAACCGGACCAGAAGTACATCGATGTTGGAGGCGGGCCTGAGAATCTCCCAGCTAAATTCCACACTGTGATAGATCTTCCGGGTTACAAGTAAGATGTTTGAGTTTATTACAGCCTAGGTGTAGTTTAATTTGTATGAAGAATTTTGATATGCTGAATTTGTGTTCACAAAATGGGATTAACATTTTGGTAAATAAAATAATTATAAAATAAATTATATAATTGGTTTCTAACTTTTATTATGTTAAATATGCTGTAATTAAAAAAATGTTTAACTTTGATATTATTGGATGCTGTGGTTCGTTGGGTAAGTGACGATCCGATCCACGAGTCTGGGTTTACGATTCACAGATCGAACCACGAATCAGCTGTTACAAATTGTGATACAGGAAAACACTCTCATGAGTCATGAAGACTAATAACTTTATCATATTAAACCAATTTATCACCTTCTTCTCGTCATTTTTTAGCTCACCTGAGCACAAAGTGCTCATGGTGAGTTTTTGTGATCGCCTGTTGTCGGTCGTCCGTGCGTCCGTCGTCAACTTTTCATTCAAACAACATCTCCTCCTAAACCACTCAGCAGATTTTCACCAATTTTCACAGGAATGACCATTGGGTGACCCTCTTTCACAGTTGTTCAAACTGTTACGCTCCGCTGTATATGTAGGTCACCAGAGCTAAAAATAGATTTAAAAGTGTAAACTTGAAAAATCTTCTCTGAAACCGCAGGGCCGAGAGGTTTCATATTTGGTATGTAACATCCTGTAGTGGTCCTCTACAAAGATTGTTCAAATTATGGCCCTGGGGTCAAAACGGGCCACGCCCCGGGGGTTACATGGTTTATATAGAATATATAGCAAATGACTTTAAAAAT
The DNA here is from genome assembly GCA_027627225.1 of Congeria kusceri. Lineage (NCBI taxonomy): Eukaryota > Metazoa > Mollusca > Bivalvia > Myida > Dreissenidae > Congeria > Congeria kusceri. The sequence continues at coordinate 43,060,940 of CM051030.1, forward strand.
CTTCCCCTCTGAAACCACAAGGCCCAGAGGTTTCATATTTGGTATGTAACATCCTATAGTGGTCCTTTACAAAGATTGTTCAAATGATGCCCCTGGGGTCAGAACTGGCCACGCCCCGGGGGACACATGGTTTATATAGAATATATAGCAAAATTACTTAAAAAATCTTCTCCTCTGAAACTGCAAGGCCCACAGGTTTCATATTTGGTATGTAACATCCTTTAGTGGTTACAAAGTTTGTTCAAATTATGCCCCTGGGGTCAAAACGGGCCACGCCACAGGGGTCACATGGTTTATATAGAATATATAGCAAAATGACTTAAAAAATCTTCTCTGAAACCACAAGGCCCAGAGGTTTCATATTTGGTATGTAACATTGTATAGTGGTCCTGTACAACGATTGTTCAAATTATACCCCTGGGGTCAAAACTGGCCACGCCCTGGGGTCACATTGTTTATAAAAACTTAACAAAATGTCTTTAAAAATCGTCTTCTCTGAATCCGCATGGCCCATAGGTTTCATATTTAGTATGTAACATCCTATAGTTGTCCTCTACAAAGATTGTTCAATTTATGCCCCTGGGGTCAAAACTTGTCACGCCCCAGGGGTCACATGATTTATATAGATTTAAATAGCAAAATGTCTTTAAGAATGTTCTCCTCTGAAGCCGCAAGGCCCAGAGGTTTCGTATTTAGTATGTTACATCCTATAGTGGTCCTCTATAAAGATTGTTAAAGTTATACCCCATGGGTCAAAAATGACCACAGCCCAGGGGTCACATGGTTTATATGGACTTAAAAAGCAAAAAAACTGAAAAAATTTATCTCTGAAACCTCAAGACCGAGAGGTTTCATATTTGGTATGTAACATCGTATAGTGGTTCTCTACAAATAATTTTCAAATTATGCCCCTGGGGTCAAAACTGGTCATGCCCCGGGGTTCACATGGTTTACATAGACTTAGATTGCAAAATGACTTTAAAAATCTTCTCCTCTGAAACGGCAAGGCCCACAGATTTTCTGTATTTGGTACGTAACATTGCATAGTGGTCCTCTCCAAAGATTGTTCAGATTAAGCCCCTGGGGTCAAATCTGGCCACACCCAGAGGGGTCATATGGTTTATATAGACTTAAATAGCAAAACGACTTTAAAAATCTTTACCTGAAACTCAAGGCCCAGAGGTTTGTTCAAGATTGTTCAAATTATGCCCCTGGGATAAAAATAAGCCACGCCTCAGGGATGCAAATTCCTATTGGGTTACAACGTCTCAGGTGAGCGTCCTAAGGCCCTCAGGGCCCCTTGTTTGAAATATCGAAGTATTTTCACACTTGGGATGTAAATTTTGCTGGTGGTTTGCGTTACTGTTGTTCCGCCATACGTCATGTACTTGCGCGTGTGTATGACGCCATTGTTTTGATAGGAGTTTCGCATTCATGTTTTGTTACCTTTTAATTTGATTTGGGATTTACGTCCACCAGCGCATATTTAGGCTAACTTGGGCAAAACTTACGTTATTTCTTGTTGGTGATTTGAAAAATGCAGGTTTTGAAAAAACATCGAATGTAACGCTCCCGATATTGCAGCTCTACTCGTCACGTGACGTGTTTACATTCTGCTATTTGGAAAACTAAGACATGCACACACATTAAACTGCAATATAATGTCTCGAAAGGGTTAATTTTGTGTATTAATTAACTAATTTTATGAAAATCAATATAAGGTAAATATAACATTTAAGATCGTGATTAAAAGATCTCGGCAATGGCAAGTATTCGTACTCGATTCCCAGCCTGAAATCGTGAGTATCAGAGTAGTCTGATACTCGCAGCAGCCCTACATTTGGTAAATAACATTCTGTTCGAGAACACTAATATTAAATTCATTCTCATCACAGAAACATATTTTGGTTTAATTCTAAACATCATTAAAGTCATCTATCTTTTAGTTACTTTGTGTTCTTAAATTGTGTTACAGGAAGAAAGGTAGCAGTAAAGACAAAGGCAAGAAATCTCCAGGAGGGTTGAAATCTCTGTTCACCAAATCTCGTTCAGGCAGTGTGAGGCAGAAAGGACGCAAGGCTCAAAGTATACATGGTAACTCTTAACCTAAATGTTTTCAAGATATTGACGAGGGACTTTGCCTTTTGCCTTATAGCATTGTTTGTCAAAATTCAACTTCTTGATGAATTTTAAGTTTGCAATCAGATCCCTCTTGAGAAATTCAAGCTGTTGGCTCAGGTCTTCTGTTATATACAGAATATGTATTTCATCCTTTTTAATAAACATGTTCATATAGTTATAGTGCATAAATTTGGTAGATCTCGTTGAAAATAATGACACACTTTATGTAGGTGGGATAGTTTCTCCTCTAAAATTTTAATGAAATCACTCTTTTGACATAAGAAAATGGTTTTGCTAATGAGAACTACGAATAATTTTGAATTGCATTAGATATTTGTTACCGATTTGCATAAATTTTCATAATGGTAGCTGCATGTCTTGTTGTTTTCAAATCTTCAGAATCTCTCAACTTTGAGATTGGTGACCGTAAGGCTATCACAGAGGAAGACGTCCAGCACTGGAAGCGGCGGCGGATACGTAGCGCTAAAAGTGCCGAGTCACTGCTGTCACTCCCGGTAACCAGTCGTCTGGGGAGCCCCCTGAGTGAGAGCCTTGATCCAAACAGGCTCATGAACATCCTTGCAGGTAAGCACTTGTAGAGAAGCAGGCACAGAAGCTGTTGGTAGAAGGCAGGTGGTCTTGGAAGGATGTTGTGTTCAATGAAATGTGGCCCAATAAAAACTGCCAGCAAATGCTAATCTTGTAATTCTCTGTAAGCCGGGCCCGGCTAGCTCACTTGGTAGAGCACTGGACCGTCAATCCGGGGATCGTGAGTTCGAACACAAGCCCGGCCACATAACTTGTGCAGGGATTGGTCATGAAATTATTTCTACGGCCATTCTCCCCCTACGTCTGATTCAAGTAGGGCAGTTGTCAGTTACTGGCATAGGTATGTACACTTAGTACTGGTAAACCGCTTGTGAATAGCCTAAGCTTGCCCAGGAATTGTGTAATTGTCATAGCAGGGCTTGCATTAAGGGAACTATGGGAGTAATTTACTCCCAGTTTTGTCCCAGGACTTCCAAAATTGCAGCCATATAGGGATGAAAAAGTCAAAAAGAATGCTCATGACTTCCAATATCCAACACTTGGAAGTGAGGACTTACAAAATGTTCACATTTGTTCAAACCCTGATTATAATTGAAAGTTTACAATAGGTCTGAATAAAAAAATAATAAAAGGAATAAAAACATGACTGAAGTAAAATAATAGCTATAGAGTGGTGATATGCGCTGTAAAAATTGTAATGTACATATTTATGTCGCACAATACTGTCAAAACTTCAAAATATTGTGATCAAAACTTCCAAAATCAGAAGCCAGGAAGTTTAAGCTTCCAGTTTTCAAAAGTTAATGAAAGCCCTGTCGTATAAATGTATAGTGTTCAAGTACTGAATAATTTTGCCCCCCTTCAAAGAAGTGGGGGTATCTTGCTTTGCACCTGTCGGTCGGATGGTCGGTCTGTCCGTAGACCATTTCGTTTCCGCACGAAATAGAGAATGCTTTTACCTACGATCATGAAAGTTGGTTTGCTGGTTACTTGGGAGGAAAGGAAGAAGCCTATACATTTTGAGGTCAACAGGTCAAAGGTCAAGGTCACCGTTGCTAAAAATAGAAAAACGGTTTCCGCTCAATAACTTGAGAATACATCAAGATATTTTAATGAAACTTTATACATAGATACCGTATATCGAGACCTCACTTGGAATTGCATATGGGGTGGGTGGGGTCAAGGTCAAAGTCACCGTTACTAAAAATAGAATAACGTTTTCTGCTCAATAACTTGAGAACGCGTTGAGATATTTTAATGAAACTTCATACATAGATACCTTATATTAAGACCTCGCTTGGGATTGCATATGGGTTGGGTGGGGTCAAGGTCAAGGTCACCTTTACTAAAAATAGAAAAACGGTTTCAGCTCAATAACTTGAGAACGCATTGAGATATTTTAATGAAACTTCATACATAGATACCTTATATTGAGACCTCACTTGGGATTGCATATAGGGTGGGTGGGGTCAAAGTCGAGGTCACTGTTACTACAAATAGAAAAAATGGTTTCCACTCAATAACTTGAGAACGCATTGAGATATTTTAATGAAACTTCATACATATATACCTTATATCGAAACCTCGCTTGGGATTGCATATGGGGTGGGTGGGGTCAAGGTCACCATTACTAAAAATAGAAAAACGGTTTCCGCTCAATAACTTAAGAACGCATCAAGATATTTTTATGAAAGTTCATACATAGATACCTTATATTGAGACCTCTCTTGAGATTTCATATGGGCTGGGTGGGGTCAAGGTCAAGGTCACCATTACTAAAACTAGAAAAACGGTTTCCGCTCAATAACTGGAGAACGCATCGAGATATTTTAATGAAACTTCATACATAGATACCATACATCGAGACCTCGCTTGGGATTGCATATTAAAAAAATTTCTTAACAATTGCACATATTCACAACTTAGCTGCAAGTCGGGGGGCATACATGTTTTACAAACATCTCTTGTTTAAAATGGAAATTAATGTAAGCTATTATTATTGTTTTCTTTTTTAAGTTATTACAATTGTTACAAAATGATACTCGTGAGGTTAGTAACAGTTAACGTTTCAGCAATGTATTTCATACACAGTAACACACTGAAAGCTAAATTCATCATGTTTTAGGCAAAGAGCTTGAGAGCCCAACCAAAAAGTACTCAAGGTCAGTTTCTGTGGAGTCCCCTCGACCTCTGACCATGGAATTCTCAATGTCGTTTCCTAGCTTTGTTCTGGAGGATGAAAACTGCCGGGAAATGGCTGTTGATGTGAATCCCAAAGGTGAGGCAACACAGTGCTGTGAAGTTGGTAAAATTTTCCCCAAAAGTATGATTAGTTTTTACCAGAAAATCTTGACTTCTTCATAATAATGTTAATAATAATAAAAAGTACATTATTTATGAAGATATTAAGACGCAATTGTTCATGTTCCCAGCAGTCTTTATGTAAAATATTTCAGAGTGGTAAACTGACAATACAGCATTGATACTTGTAACCAGTTAGTATCATAGCTTTCTTTGTTCTTTAATATGACAATGCATTATGAAAGGCTTGATGTTGTAAGATTGAATAAAAAAAATTATCGTTTGCTTTTATTTCAGATATTGAATTGGACTTCAGCGAGCATGAGGGTTCAAGCGAGCGTGAAACTTCAGAAAGTCCTGATGGTGGCGTGCATCGCAAGCAGTCCTTCGTCCGAAACGATCAGAAGCGTCGAGTAATCTGCCATCGACGCATATCCTCGGCTTCAACCACCCCAAAACCAGATAATACTTCCGAGGGGTCTTCCAGGGATTATGAAGTGTCTGAGAAGGACAAGTGCTTGTCCCTCCAGGCATTGGATGTGAAGCCAAAAGTTGCGAGTCGAAGTAACAGCGCCGCTGGCAGGATTGGTGGTGATGCTGAACGATTTTTTGTGCACAGTATTACGCCTGCTCATTGTGAGGAGACTGGTTTCGTTAGATCTGGGGAAGATAATGGTTCTGAGAAACGTAAAGGGTCCAAAACACCGCCGAAAGACAGAAAAAAATTGAAAGAAGAAAAAGATAAGAGCCCTTCAATAGAAAGGGCTACGGCTTCATCCATTGAGGAATGTATGGAAAGGCGGGAAAGTGATAATGTTCTGTGTGACAGTAGAAATAAAGAAATTATTTCTGAATTGCCAGAGAGTCCTGGTAGTAAGAGAAAGTTGTGGAGTCTTTCTACCTCCAGTATTGAAGAGCCAAATAAATCAAGTGTTATGGATGTAAAGTATCAAGTGGTTCGAAGAAATCATGATTATGCAGAAATTGATGAGAGTAAAATGATTGATGTGAATACTAATAAACACTCTAGCAGTGGTCAGCTAAGTGATGATACAAAAAGAGATTCCAAATCAAACAGTGCAATAAGTTTAAATACAGATGGGGTGCGTCATTATCATGTAGAAAGCATTGATAATGTTGTGGCCAGTAATATTTCCATGTCTGTGCTTGAAACTGACTTTCCTGCGAGTGCAACAGTGATTAAGCGTGCAAAGACTTTTGACAGTGAAGAAAGCATTCGAAGGAATGAGGACTTGTTAATGCAGATATCTGAACTCGAGCAGGGATTGAAAAACATTAAAAAGCGAGAACCTGGAAAGTCAATTACTAAGTGTGTCAGCATTCCTTCGGATATCCAGAGATCCTTGGAGAACATTCGCAGTCATAGTGGTAGCCACTCGGATATTACATCTTCGCTGACAATTAGTGAGCTCTCTGTGTCACAGGATAATGTTTTCAGTGGTAGTGAGGGCAATGGTGTGAACTCAGAGAGACGTAGACGCAGCACATCCCTAGATGGGTTACATGATGAGTCGCCTCTGTGTCGAACATTGAAGGAAATCAATGCACAGATTGACAAGGCTTTCAAGAGTGAGAAACACAAGGCACAGACTTTGAGAGAAATGCAGGCTGCACATAAAGCCTGCCTGACAAAGCAGTCCAGTTATGATTCGTATAATGATGAGTTGAATGTGACCCCGACTGGTCATAGGTCGTTTGGAAGCATGAGGGACACAGATATGTCACCATCAGACTATGAGAAACCTGTTTGTAATATTAGAAAATCTGAAAGTGCGAACTTAAGGAACATTGATCAAAACATATTTGTTGAGCGACCTAAAACAGAAATCCACATAGCGGATGCCCCCAAGGTGATAAAAGCTCCAACAAAACTGGAGACGACAACACCGGTCACTATGACAACACCAACTCGTCCCTCGCCCCCAGCATCCCTGGATATTGTGTCTGCAATGTCTGCTAACAACCAGCAAGGAAATACTTTACCGAAATCAATTTCAAGTTCCGCTATTAGAAGTGAAAGTAAGGCTCAGCTAGAAAAGACTGTATCTCTTGAACATACTCCTTATATCCCACCATGGAAAACTGGCTTTAGAATGAGCGAAGAAGACTTTCAAAAGATTCTCATGGCTGATCCAGATTCTCTAAAACAGTTTGAACAGAGTATGATGTACAGTCCAGTCAGAGCTCGAAGTAAAGGTTTTCCTGATGACCGTTCGGCAAGAAGCAGTGTGGCCAGCCCAATGGAAGGGGTCACTCCAAGGTCACGATCCAACAGGTCCAGTCTGGCCAGTCCAGAAGGAAGTCCAGGAATGTACAGACAGACTGCTACCAGTCGTGGTATGATAAGCCCTGAAACAAGTCCCCTGGCAGCTAGACCGCCTCGAAGCCATGGTGGGTCTAGCATTGAATCCAGTCCACAGCAGAGGCAGAAACAGACCGCTCACCAGTTGACAGCCCTGGAAAGTAGTCCTAAATCAAGATCGAAAAGTAAGTTGCCCATTCCAAGCAGCATGGATGCCAGTCCAACATCAAAGCAGAAGCTGAATGCATCTTTCAGTAGCTCCGAAGGTAGTCCTCAGCCACGTCAAAAACAGTCATTTAGCAGTGTAGAAGGAAGCCCTCAGTCATGTAGACAGAAATTAAACCAGTCTTTCTCATGTCTGGAAGTCAGTCCCCCAACGAGACAAAAACAGAACCAGTCTTTCAGTAGCTCAGACAGTAGTCCACAAGTGAAGCAAAAACTGAACCAGTCAACGAGCAGTTCAGAGCCCAGCCCTCAGACTTCCAGAAGTAGACTAAACCAGTCTTACAGCAGTGCTGAGGAGAGTCCGGTGACCTCTGCCAAGCAAAGGCACAACCAGTTAATTAGTAGCGCTGAAGTTAGCCCCCAGCTTGGTTCTAGACAATCTCTTGGTCCAATGAGTCCACAGGCTGAGGTTGAGCGGTTTGATCCAAAGTCAGCACCTGGTCATCTTTCTGATGACAGCCCTAGGCATGAATGGCGCTCTGCTACTGGGAGACCAGACCAGCACAGTGGCACACTGGTGTCCAGCCCCCTGTCCCCAGAACACAAGCAGCCTAGGTGGGAGGACCTGGCTGGGTTGAACGATAGTTTCAATGAAATTGACATGGCTGTGTTCAATGACAACTGGAAACGGTGCTTAGCCCCAACAGGGGATTCAATTCGACAGTCAAGCAAAAATTCTGCAGACTCCAGCGAGCAGGACTCTTTGAGGAACGAATTCCCTGAAGTAAGTACTGGAACGGATACTTTGGTGCTAGAAAGACCGTCTATCACAAGAAAAAATACTACCCCAGCTCAGGCTGAATTGCATAATGAAAAATCTGCAGCAGCATACAAAGTGGAAATTGAGACCTATGATAATGTTTCAGAACATGAAGCCCATCTGATCCAAACAGGAACATCCACCAGCAGGCCTGTTACATGTGAAATCAGTCCTAAGAGAACAGTGGTAAGGAGAAGTCACACCTTGCCAGAGTCGTCTTCCTTGCCTCAGTCCCCTATATCTGGACGATCTGGAATTACCTCCCCTGTTTGTTTGCTGGAGCATTCAAACAGTTTTGAATCCAGTGCCACAGTGTTTGGACATCATCGAGGTTTGCCAGTGGAAGGGTCTGAAGCAGAACATCGGGCTATTATGAAATCAAGTACATCACCTGCCTTAGCTAGACAAACGTCTTTTGATTCATCTGTAACAAAATCTGTCAGGGTTACCAGTCTTGGTTCATTTGAGGAATTAAACAGAGAACATGCTGCTAGTGTGGCAACGTCGAATGTTCAGGGCCAGGGTTTTCAAGGTTCCTTTGTAACTATGACAGCAAACGAAAGTAGCCAATCAGAAGTCACTACTGGATCAGGATTCAAAAGAACAGCAGCCAACCAAAGCTCAGTTAACATCTCTACTAGGCAGTCTAACCAATCGTCAGTCCAGATTAGATCAGAAAGTAGCCAATCAGCAGATTATTCATTCTCAGATTTGAACCTTACCAACTTGTCAGATCAGGCCAGTGCTAGTCACCAATCCAGTATTGGAACATTGTTACCACAAATGTTGGAAGAAATGGATGTGAATGAAAGCTGTCTGGGAATTGCATCACATCAGAACATGTCTAACGAAATGAAGGAAATGATGCAAGAACAAATGAGGGAGCATGCAGGCATACTGTCTCCTCTTGATGAAGTTATGGCCCCTTTCTCCAATATTGGGTCACCGAGGTCTAATCAGAGATCCTTCTTTGATGCCAGCCACCCTCTAGCAGGCTTTGATATGGAGTCTTCCATTGAAATCCCAGCAGACATTGGCCTGGTCAGTCTCCCAGAGGTGAACATCCAGTACCTGTCAGACGGCCCGACTCTCATTGCTACCCCCACTGTTCTGAATCAGCTTCATTTCTCTCCCAGTAACCAGCCCCATCAGCCTGTAGACAACACAGAAGAGGAGTTTCAGAATGCCATCAATGATGACTTGGAGCGTAACCTGGCCAGTCTCAGAGACTACCTTCCACAGCATGCCAATGTGTGTGAACCTAGTAAGCTTCATGGCACCATTGCTGGCTCCTTCAGCTGTCAACAGGATCCCGGTGTCTCTTGTGCAGTTTCTGATGGTGGTGATCTTCAGAGAAGTATCTATGACAACAGTGACCGGCCAGATATTGATTGCCATGCACCCGGTGTTCAGCACCTGGTGTTAATCCCTCCAGTCACTGTGATGGAGACACCTCCTCCGGTGATGCAGGACTCCATGTCCTCCTCCTCCTCCTCACAAGTCGACCTGATGAGCACTAGCTTCACATACCCACAGAACTTTGACTCCTGGCATTACTACAGCCCTGTTGTGAACAGTCTGAGTATACAGGGAGATATTGCACCTCCACCACTGGAGATGATAGAAATCTGCAAATCTGTTGTAGTACGCTCAAAACCGTCAACTGGAAAGGACAAGCCAGTTGGTAAAAAATTACAGTGGGAATATCCTAAAATACTGGACAAAGATGGTAGAGAAGTTGTGAAGAAGAAAAAAGAAAAATTAAAGTCTGAATCATCACATGAGAACGTCAGTTCAGAAAGAGGTGAAGAGATTTTAATAATGGATAACCGACCAAGATTGCGAAAGACTCCTGAGGGTCAGAGAAAGGCCAAGCCTGGAAATGTAAATGTGACTGATTTAGTAGACTCGGATCAAGGTGATAATTCTGCTGCTGAAGATGATGTTTTTGTAGACTCAAGTGAGGTTACACCTCAGACTAACTTTTTTGCTGCAGGGTCAAAATACTTTAAGCGAAGAGACTTTCTTAGTTATGGTTACTACCCAGGGTTGGAAGATAGGGGTAAAGAAAGTGAGACCGGAGTCCGTGGCAACAGGGTGTTCAGTTTTGAAATGCCCCCCAGGGTTTCCCTGGATGAGGACATGTTAAGGAGGAACCAGACCAGAGATAGGCAGAGTACCGAGATCAGAAGTGACCTGATGGACATTGGACATGCGAGTGCTGAGGATATCAGATTCAGTAAGGCTCACAGGTCAAGTAAGCTGCTGACACTGTGCGAGAAATTTGAAGCCACACCTGCTGAGGGGGATGCTTCTAATGCTGTTGAACCTGAATCAAAAAAGACTATTACTCCTCCAGAGAAAAATCTGGTCTTGTCAATAAGACAGATGCACGAGTCTTTGGAATTTGAGAAGAAAGATAGTGAAAAAAGTGAAAATGTTAATACTGGAAAACACAAAGTCAATAGAATATCCCACAGTGATGAGAAGGTTGAAGAGTTTTCAGTGAATAACTATAGTCCTTCAGTAGAGAGAGCACATGTTCCAGCATTCACTGAACCTTCACAGAAGAGCCCTGAAATGGCCGGAGGATCCAACAATAAAGAAATGCATTCGCCACAGGGGCGTCCACCAAGGTACAAGGGGAAAACACGCACACCCAGCGAATCTTCATTGAGTGAGAACGAAGGTAACAGAGGTTCTGGGTTCAAGTCAAAAACAGAGGGTTCGCCTAAACTACGATATGACAGCTCCCCAAAAGGTCAGAGACAGACTGCAACAAACCAAGAAGAAGGTTCACCAAAACTGACTGCTCACACTAGTACTCCGAAAGGGCAAAGATTTTCCACTGAGATTTCACCGAAGTTAGGTGCTCGTGCAAAAGAAGGTGCCCCAACTTTTGCAAAGCAGAAAGGGTCACCGCCACTTCCAAAAGCAGACACGTTAGGTTCAAGAATTCCAGTCCTAAGACAGAACAGTTCTAAAGACGAAGCCAGACAAGAATTGGGTTCTCGACTTGGCGGTTCCCCACAAGGGCTGCGTCACAGTTGGAGTTCAGTTGAAAGTGATGCTGCTAAATCCAGGAGTAGTGAAGCTAAACAGAGAATCAGTGATTCATTGACTAGACATGCACAACTTAGTGATACTGTGTCTGGTTTAAACAAAAATACTTTGGGTAATTGGGATGAAAAGGGGGGTGACACTGTTTCCAGACTACCTACCGCTGGCGGTAAAAAACTAAGGGAAACATCTGACAAGGATAAAGAGGAAAAGAAGAAAAGAAGAGGGAGTATAAAAGAATTGACAAATATTTTTGAAGAAAAAATTGAAAGTTTGGGTAAAAGTGCTAGTAGTCCATCTCCTACACAGGTGAAACTCCGAAATCGTGTCCGGAGTGCGTCCCCTAACAGTGCTACAACGAAGTCCCCCGTGCAAGCAGTGAGTGCTCGACACAGTATGGAGGTCCTGTCTACAGTCCAGACAGATACTCCGCCTTCAGGGAGACACTCCGACGGTAACATTAAACAAGGATCGTTACGAATGGGCCCTAAACCATTTTACGGTGCTAAATAGCGTGATAGACATGTGTATTGTTGTTGACTATGTGTTGTAATTGATGTGTCATATTTTGGGATTTTTGTACAATTTATTGAGGACACTAGTTTGTTTTGTTGTTGTTTTTTTTAACAAAAAAACTGTACAAGTATACACAAGTGTTGTTTATGTACCGCTATTTCTTTGATTTTTGATGGGATATTTTCAACTTCATTCTTTAAACTTCTGTTTTTTTATATTCACCTACTAGCCTTTGAAAAGACTCATTCAGTCAAGTGAACTCTAAAATTTAATAAGTCAGGCTAGGGCAACTTATTGCTTTGTAATGCAGTAAATTAAGGATAATAAAAGTAAATAGAGGCAGGTGAATCGGAACATTTCTTTCCATTTTTTTACAACCCCTTAATATTAATACATTTCGATTTTAAGATAACAGATATTCTGAAAAATGTATGTTGACAGTAGCAAATTGGCCTATAAAAAGAATAATTACTCTGTTGTAGAGTAATACTGAATGTTATAAATGACTGCCATACTAGGCAAACTTAAACTATAAAATATTTGTTTTAATTGTGTACAGACACCTTGCAATGTTTACATCGTTGGTGCTCATTTATGAAAAATCTCTGTGTCCACTCGTTAAATAAGTAATAAACACTTAGCTGCGTACACTTACACTATTGGTGTTCATTATGTCAAGCAAGTACCTTTGACTGGTATGAACAATTTAAATAATGTAATTCCTGAACTCCACAGCGTTCCAACACGTTATCATGTGTGTCCCATAGTTACAAGTATTATGTTCATCAAAGCATTTTACCATTGCTGAACCTGGATTTATTTTTTATTTCAGGGTATTGAAGTGATTTCACTGATGTTTATTTTTTTTTTATTCATCGTTCTTTATGTTTTAAAAGTAATGTGATTTGTTATACTGTTAAGATTGTACACATTTCTCGTAAACTATTATATTAATTAAACTATGAAATTAAATTTCACACTATGTAGAGATTGCATTGCAGAAATGTATAGTAATTCAAGTTGTATATAGGAATATGTTTATTAATTAGTGAACCATATTGCTTCTGGTCGATAGGATCCAGTTGTTTGTGCTCTCAACACATGAAATATATATGCAGCAGTTTTTCTTGAAGACATGAATATAAACAGTAGTAAGACACAAAGTGTATTGTGCATTTAAATGTATTTACGGTAAGCCCGGTGTGCTAATTGAATTGCAGTTTTGTATGTAATACCCACTGTTTGTCAAATGTCTTATAAGTTACTGGAACTTTTCGATTCCAGCATGTCAAATGAGTTTTGAAGACTTTATTGTATATGTTCACCTCACTAATGTTCGTCTGTCTAGTACGAGGTATTATGTATCAAATAATTATAAATATATGCAAAAATGAAAGCGTAAAAAATGTAGGCGTCATTTTAATTTCATAATGTATGTTTTATATAAGTAAAAGCATACTTGATGTTTTAGAAACAGTTTCATTTTAATTAAGATTTAGTTTAGTTTAATTTTAGTTTTGATATTATTTGAGTAATCTGCTAAACGTTTAGAATTTAAACCAGTTTATTTTATATTTGACCATTGGTCATGGGTATTTAACTGGCATTGTTACTAAATATTTTAATCTGGAAATGTGCTGCTGTGGAAGAAACATTTTAATGAATATTAAAAATGTTGGTTCAAATTCCAGGGGTTTCTTGTTTTAAATATTATATTTATACAAGGTATTAATTTTGTCTGTAGTTATGTTTTAAAAAAGGATGATTTTTTCATGAATCATTAATTAAACAAAAACAAGCTGTCTCAAAACATACACAAATGTACCAATATATTTATTAGAAATATTATGTTCTTAAATAAGGTACAGGTGCTAACAGTTTTAGTAACCAGGTCATGTTTTACTGGTAAAAAGGGAGGACTATACTCTGCCTTGTATTCCATACACTGCATATTCATCCCACTACGGTGAATTTCATACTGAGGCCATCTGTTTATAATGTCCAGTTATCAAATGCAAATTTCATCGTAAATCTTTGCAACCATTCATATGATACACTCTATATGAAACTTTTAACATGGTTCTGATACAGAACACAATTTTACTTAATGACCTGTGAGACTGGCTAACAAATGCATTCATGTATGTATAATGAGTGAACATTGTACAATAGTAATGCATGGTGGTAAAATATTTCTTTTAAACCAACCTTTATTGTGCTCCATTTGTGTGTGTAGCACATGCATTGTCGTATGCCAGTTTCTACATAGTTCTTCCCAATTTAACGTCCGAGGACCACTAATTTATTGTTTACCTTTTATTTTTTCACTGTATTATTCGTTTAGCATACAGTGGATAATTTTCTTTACTGTTTACATTGTACATGATTTTTAATCTCATTTTACAATCTCACCTGTTTAGTTGTTTTATGTACTGTTTATGAACATGTGACTTCATGTGTACACTATAAATTCATTTTAAGATTTACCTAGACTGACCATTTCAGTAAAGTGTTATTAAACTGTATATGTAAAGCTTAGAATACACACTGGTTAAATAGATTTTCTAAACGACTTTTGTTTCAGTCCACTTGGTGTACATACATGTAGTGTGAAATTTGCGAAATCACTGTTCTGTGATTTTTTTACAAATCAAACTTCTGGTACTTGGTATTGAAAAGGTTTTTAATTCTTTGAGATGACATGTGTAACACTAGGATCTACCTGTGACTGGAAACTTAATGGTATTAACATTGATTATATTATATTAGTTTCATATTCTTAGAATTGTTCAGTTTGAAAGTATACCAATTATTATACTTTACACATGATTCACAAGTTGCTTGTCAATTCATTGAATTGCCATATATAAGATACAGGTGTCAGTACATGCATACCTTGTACATAAATGTATATATACATATGTATGTGTATATGTAAATTGCCATATTGTATTCCTAAGGGTCATAAACCCAATTTATTCACTATGATTATAATGATACTTAATATTACTATTAAAATGTATGTGCAATAAATAATTTAAAACGTGAATTGTATGTGTTAACTTATCCTTTGAGATTGCAGTTAATGCACAGCCATTGGTTGGAATACTAGTATACAAACATTACAAAGGTACATGTACAAATACCTGGTACATTGTAACTTATACACAAGATGGATGCCTGACAGAACAGTAAACTCGGCTTCTAACGATATTTAGCCGACCAACGGATGTATATCGTTATATCCAAACATCATTACATCCGTAAATAGGCAACAAAGAGCATGAACATATAAGTAAAGAAGAGAGACACGACACTGATCATTTTACATTCATAAATTTTATTAAGGACTATGTACAAGGAAAAAACCAAGAAATGCAATAAATTGATATGAGTTAAATAAATATGGATAATTATGAAAAATCCTTCATAATTTTCACGATCTTAGTAATGTGTACAACGTTTGAATAATCTTGTTGACTACCCGTTATGCCACTAAATACTGCAAGAAGCAACCATCGGTCTTTCAATAGATATCAAAGGTCTTCGCCAAATAGTTTTAACAAACCAATTTAAAAATAGGTACAGTCGCACCCAATGCCAATTTTAATTGATTACCACAACAGTGATTATTTAATCAAGCCGACCCGATAACTGTCTACCTGGATCAATGTTGTTTACACCTTATACAGACTGCGATATCAGAAGGGGAACATTTGCCACTGGGCCGTGAAATCATCGTTGTACCCAAAACTTTGTTACATGCTATGTCATTACAACCGATCTTATATCAATTGAAATGTATAGGGATCGGGTTGGGACCTTGGGCTCGGCATCATTATATGTGATACTACATCTAGGGAAAGATCGATATAGCAGGGTGCTGCACCCTGCTCCTTTTTGGTTCCCCCCTGCTGCCCCTCTGGGCTGGTAAACACAGAAATGTTGAATATCTTTTGAAATTCAGTTTTGTTGAAAAATATTCAATGACCAATTAATAGACTATGCTTAAAAACCATAATTGCAAGCATTAGACTCATAACACCCCTGGATTTACTAAATCATTAGATAATGTGATCAATCTGGCCAGGTTTGCCACCCTGTACCTTGTTTGCTCCTAGATCTTCCCCTAAGTATATCGCTATAAGCTATATCATTACAAGTGGAGTTTACTGTACGTTGCTTTCTTCCAAAGCATTCTTCCAGAGTTAAGGACCTTGTGCATTACACTCCCTCTAAACGTCTTCTTTCCATGATATTTCATTTCAATAGCTTCAACAGATCGAGGCGTGACGTGACATCTCATAATGCTTATCAGTACTGCTAAGTTATTTGACAATCCTTCCCGTGCCTTATGAGTTATTGTCCAGACAAGAATCCAAACAAGATCATTGATGGTGGGTGCATAACAATCAGAATACCAAGATCTTTCTTTAATTTGTAATTATCTTTTTAATTACAAGGGCAAATAAAAGACAGCATAAGACAGATCAAGATTAATAATGATTCAATGATTCTATATCTAGAGAATTTAAAACTAATACTGATAACAATATTAGCAGAAATGTTCCGCACAGTTAATCAACACAGTCATGTTCTCTGTATTTGGTAATGACATATAATTTCAAATATACAATTCAATTACTTAACATTTAATATTATATTGTTCCCTCCACCCAGGAGGTAATGCTGGTGCTGGTTTGTCTGTCTGTCTGTTAGCAGTCTGGATCCATTAATGTTTAAAGCATGCTTTATAATGGTGTGATTGGCTGCCTTAGAGTGTGTGCTTTCTAGTTTTTTTGGGGGAAAAACATACTTAAAAGTCCACATTACATAGTTCAGAATATTCTATTTATATTAACATTTTTAAAGAAAATTCTTACATAAATTTCAAAAAGGAGAAAGTAGAAAAATGTGTCTGTAATCACACTCATTACTATGAAATAAAACATTCAATCATCAAAATTCGTCAATTATCATTTGATAAACATAGACATGATTATACATTGTATTTGGTTGCCATAGCAATACTTTAGTATGTAAACATTTCATTCGATTTCCATGAAAAACTGACCTGAACAAGTCAGCACACAATAAAGAAATCAAACTCAATTTATATAGTAAAACAGAAACATAAATAAAAAGTAAGGCACACACTCTTGCATTATCGAAACTCTTACAAAAACTAATACATGTACATGCACACAAAATAAAGAGCATTGCACTCTGGCAAATGGACAGTAGACCAATGGCACAAAATAAATGGTTCTCTAACTGGAATGTTCATTAACTTAACAAGTCAACTTTGAACATGTACACTACATTAATAAACAATAACCTTCGTAAAAATAACATAACATTAGTTTTATCACATATAAATTTTACGTTCATTTTGTAAATGAAAACAGTCTTTGGAATATGGTTTGCTGGTCAGGCTCCATGCCCACAAAGCTCTTATGTAAAAACTTCAGGAGAAATTTTGTTAAAATCATAAATTTCCTTAAGTCGGTTGCTGTTTCATTTCAAGTTTTATTTTGTATAAATCTGTTTTGTACTGGTTAAGAATCAACAGATGATTATTATTTTACCATATTTAAAATATATAATAATTTTCACATAGAAAATGGTATTTCTAATTTAGACTTAAGTGTACATCCAGTTAAGATTTCACTTAGGAGCTTTGTGGATATGGGCCCAGACATGCAGGCATTTGTAGAGCATTTTAGTCCATTCAACAATGCAGTAAGAAGTAGATGATACACTGATAGTAAAACTAATATAAAATCGACAAATTATACTCCAAAACAAAGTCAAATAAAAGCGCTCACCTGAGAACTGGTACAGATAAGACCATACTGTTGTGACAGGTTTGAAAATTAAGGTATATGAATATGCAAAGGGGGATAGGAATTTTGATTTAAAACATCGGTTAGTGCAATGGGCTAACTAAAGTACGAGTAAGGTAGTGGATATGCGGTGTTTTTGCTAATGGTTCTCAAATAATTTTTCTCGATAAATTCTTACCGACCCTTTTTCATTAAGTGGGTGACAATTCTGGAAAATGCACGAACAGTAGATTTTGATGTCTTTTTTGCAGACAGTTTTAGAGAACTAGTTGCAATGCGATAATTGCGATTGCTGTGCTATAAGGTCAAGTTTTGCTTTTTCTTTAATAATTTTCTGTCCAATGATAATAAATGATGTTAATGCAGGCTCTGAAGACATCAATGTTGCATGTACAAATAACTGCATGCAAGGTTTGCAACTGCTGGAAATCAAATTTTATCAATTAATTTTTATGGTCAGTTGCAAACTGTGTAAGTTTGGTCAAAATTGAATAAAAAATCGTGTGTGCAAGCCAATCATTGAACTTGTTGATGTTTTATTCCAAATACATGAGGCAATAACTCAGGTGTTTCTGGCCTGATCATGCGTATATTCGACTTCACCTGTAGTCTTACCTTCATAGACAAACTGTACACGATTGGTGAAGATTGATGAACAAGAGCTGTAAGAGGACAGCTCGCTCAACTATTCAAAGTATTTCAGTTGGTACATATTTTGGATAGTGGAAGGGGCATATCTTTGTTAAAATCCAAAACTTTTAAGTGAAGCCTTGTATAGTTTATACCTTTTTGGAACAAAAATGTTAACCACAAAATCTATGTAAAAAGTGTGCATAACTGTGTCAAAATACAAAACAGAGTGATGGGTAATGTTGCCCCTGATACAACAGTTGATGACAAAGGTTAGTTCCAAGTTTCAAGTGCATAACTTATGTAGTTTTAAAGTTAGAAAACTTTTGAATATAAACTTTAACAAGAAAATCTATGTGAAAAGGGGACATAACTCTGTCAAAATACAAAAAAGAGTTATGGGGAATGTTGCCCCTGATACTGGAGTTGATGACAAAGGTAAATTCCAAGTTTCAAGTGAATAACTTATGTAGTTCTGAAGTTACAAACGTTACAAATGAATATAAACTTTAACCAGAAAATCTATGTGAAAAGGGGGCATAACTCTGACAAAATACAAAACAGAGTTACAGTGAAAACGCGATACTACGAAGAGTCACGGGAGACACCGATTCGTTTGTAGTATCGCATTTTTCATAGAATCGCATCTTTCGGAAATAACTTAATATTCCTACATTTGGTGTTAATTTCCGTCATGTTGTAGCATTTAAGAACACAAGCAGACTTAATAAAATAATTGCATTTGATAATAAGCTTGTATATATGTATGCCATTATAAAAAAAAAAAATCCACGCACAGCAACCGAAATCGCAATTACATATTATTGGCAAATACGAAAGTCATTTTAGTCAAACGCATATCTCGCACCGCATCATTTAGTGGGTTAAAGTGGTAACTTAACTTGTTAACAAGTATCTTTGTCCATGGTGCAAAAGAACTGGCAAGGTGTCTGACTGGGCAGCGGTGTGAAATCGTTGAAAAGGTGTGAAAAGTCTCGTTAAATACGATTCGTATTATCGCGTTAAAATTTCAATACAGACAAAATGATGAGACCGGAAAATGTGTTCGTAGTAAAGCATTTTTTGTAGTATCATGAATTCGTAGTAACGCATCTTTTTGTAGTTAAACAAATAAGGAAAACGGACGGGACCGGCAGCCTTATTCGTAGTATCCCGTTATTTTGTAGTATTGCAATTCGCAGTATCGCGTTTTTAGTTTATATGGAATGTTGCCCCGGACACTGGAGTTGATGACAAAGGTATATTCCAATTTTCAAGTGAATAACTTATGTAGTTCTGCAGTTACAAAACTTTTGAATATAAACTTTAACCAGAAAATCTATGTGAAAAAAACGGGCATAACTCTGTCACAATACAAAACAGAGTTAAGGGGAATGTTGCCCCTGAGACTGCAGGTGATGACAAAGGTATATTTCAAGTTTCAAGTAAATAACTTATGCAGTTTTGAAGTAACAAGACTTTTGAATAAAACTTCAGACGCCGATGCTATGGGTAGTAGGAAAGTTCACCTATTCTTTGAATAGTCGATCTAAAAAGGCGGTTTTTTTGCATGAAAAAGGGGCAATAACTCTAGTTCTACTGGTGTGATCTGACCCAAAAACAATCCCATCCGAGATTTTATGGTCATACACAAACTACGCAAGTTTGGTTAAGATTGGATAAAAAGTGAAGTCTCCGGCGTGAATACGAACCCAATTGTTGACAGCTCAGGTGAGCTCTAAATGGTGAGTGTTTTCTTATTGAAGTCTCAACAAATAGAAACTACCAAAAAGAGCATAGCATCAGTGTTCTAGTGTTTCTGTTTTCAATGCAAGGTACTTAACACAGTAACAGGATATGCTGTCTAGAAGACTGGTATCTTGTCTCGTCTTATGAGAATCAGCTCATCATCTAGTGTCAACAGTATCTGAAAAAAGCAGTATGAAGAACTTGATGACAGTCAACATTAGTAAATGATAAATCACATTCGTCTACGCCTCAACTAGAACAGCTTGGTGACAGTCAACATTAGTAAATGATAAATCACATTCATCTACGCCTCAACTAAAACGGCTTGGTGACAGTCAACTTAATAAATGATAAATCACATTCATCTACGCCTCAACTAGAACAGCTTGGTGACAGTCAACATTAGTAAATGATAAATCACATTCATCTACGCCTCAACTAGAACAGCTTGGTGACAGTCAACATTAGTAAATGATAAATCACATTCATCTACGCCTCAACTAGAACAGCTTGGTGACAGTCAACATTAGTAAATGATAAATCACATTCATCTACGCCTCAACTAGAACAGCTTGGTGACAGTCAACATTAGTAAATGATAAATCACATTCATCTGCGCCTCAACTAGAACAGCTTGGTGACAGTCAACATTAGTAAATGATAAATCACATTCATCTACGCCTCAACTAGAACAATTCGGTGACAGTCAACATTAGTAAATGATAAATTACATTCATCTACGCCTCAACTAGAACAATTCGGTGACAGTCAACATTAGTAAATGATAAATCACATTCATCTACGCCTCAACTAGAACAACTCGGTGACAGTCAACATTAGTAAATTACAATCATCTACACCTCAACTAGAACAACTTGATGACAGTCAACATCAGTAAATCACACTCATCTACGCCTTAACTTAATAGGTGTACTTAAATAGGTTATCATTTATTTTAGATTTACAAGTATAATTGCACACTTTTATGAACAGGAAATTATTATATTAGTAACCAGTACATTTTACAAACTATTGACTAAATTTAACAAAACAAAATCCTACAAATATTTTCTACACAAAAAATAAATATTACATAGGAATCATACAACAGTTCGAAAATCATACCTTAAAACAGCACAATCGCAACAGAAGTTGCATATCTGATGAAAGCATGTATCTGAAGAAACAGTGACCTAAATTCACTGTCTTGGCCTGATGCAGATACAGGATTTAGAGTTAGAGAGGGGACGGAAAACTTCAGTACCTACTGATCTATACATGTATTTATTACACTTTGTAAAACAATTATTGTGAATGTCAGTTCAATGGTGAGATATCGTAGTTAAGCTTTTTGCAGACATGATTCTAGACATGTACTAACCTTATGTCCACACAGACATGTACTAACCTTATGTCCACATAGACATGTACTAACCTTATGTCCACATAGACATGTACTAACCTTATGTCCACATAGACATGTACTAACCTTATGTCACATAGACATGTACTAACCTTATGTCCACATAGACATGTACTAACCTTATGTCCACATAGACATGTACTAACCTTATGTCACATAGACATGTACTAACCTTATGTCCACATAGACATGTACTAACCTTATGTCCACATAGACATGTACTAACCTTATGTCCACATAGACATGTACTAACCTTATGTCCACATAGACATGTACTAACCTTATGTCCACATAGACATGTACTAACCTTATGTCACATAGACATGTACTAACCTTATGTCCACATAGACATGTACTAACCTTATGTCCACATAGACATGTACTAACCTTATGTCCACATAGACATGTACTAACCTTATGTCCACACAGACATGAACTAACCTTATGTCCACAATAACATGATAAGAAATCTTTGATGAGGCGTGCCATGGGAAAACCCGGCTTAATGCATTTGCATAAAGTGCAGTCCGAACATGCTGATCCAGGATGGCTCTTTCCGCCTACAGTTGATTTATGTTTAGAAGAGACTTGATTGAAACAGAAAATACCATAAAAGCGGAAAGTATCGTCCCGGATTAGCCTGTGTGAACTACACAGGCTGATCAGGGACGACACTTTACGCACATGCATTAACCCCAGTTTTCCCACGACACGCCTCTGATAAAGTTTTATCATTATTTGCTGAGAGCATATGTCTCATCTATTAAAAATCAAACTTTATACAATTTTCATGGGATCACATGCCGCTTCTGCCCAGACTAAATCTGCCTACATTGGCTTTGTCACCACTTGCAAGGTTACCATAGCAACAAGAATCAGTTACCAGGAAGGAGAAGAAGAGACTGATGGCCGACAGGAAATGCCAGACGTCATGTTTGTCGTAGAAATCAAACAGTATACACTCCCCATTGCCCTCTCTCGACCCCGACGGCGACAGCTGAAGAAACAGGCATCAAACTAATTGTTTTCCATTAAAAACAAAATACATGCAGTCTGTTTTGCCCATTTTTTAACACAAACTGGCAAAACATCTTGATATAAAGTAATACTGCAGTTCATCCATTCATTTTTTTCTTTCCAAAAGTGTTTCCTTTAGGTAGGTTATTAAAAAGAAAATATATGAACGTTTATATACTTCTCATGCAAATCAAGGTGTCTGTACAAACAGATCTATCACATGAGGAAATCACTCTAATAATACAGGTAATGAAAATCATTGAACTCCCCTATGCTATCGTATAGTGTACACATTTTACTGATGGATATGCAGTTTTTATCATATAAAACCAAATAAATAAGTGAATTTTAACTGATTTACTTACCCGTAATAGCAAACAGAAGCAAATCAATGATAAATGGGTAATGACCCGACACTAAATAGGGCATAATGTATAAGGTCCCCCTATCCAATTTAGTGACGTAAAGTTGATCTTGGTGGATTCATGAAAAAAGATCTCAATGCAAGAATAATGAAACTCTATAAAAATATGACAATATAAGAATAATTAAACTCTATAAGAATACGACAATATAAGAATAATGAAACTCCTAACTAAATACCGGCTTATTCTTTAAGGATGTAAATACGAGGGGTGATCCAAAAGTTCGCGGACAAAGCCAATATCGTGTTTATTGTTTGACATACATGTATCATCAATTTTTTTACAGGACATAAAACAGAAAACTTTAATGAGACAACATGCAAAAAATGGTATAAAAAATGGTTAAAAATGACATTTACATAGAAGATTCAAAGATACATATAGCATCTTTGCGGTCCATCCGTGTGCTACAAATAAGTGACATCAACCTCATGAAAAGTTACATTTTCTCAATGTAGTCACCACCGCATTCAACGCACTTGCAATGACGTCTGATCTATTGTCTGAATGTTTCTTTGTGGCTAATCTCTCTGTCCAGTTCAGGCACAATATTCTGAGATGCCTGCGCAAGTTCAAAAACATCACTAAAATGTCGACATTTGAGGGTGTTTTTTATTTTTGGAAAAACCCTAAAATCCATAGGGGCCATATCAGGTGAGTACGGCACGTGGTTGATGGTTTCAAACCCCAGGATGGCTATCTCAGTCTCTGTTTTGGCTGCATGATGCAGCATTGTCTTGATGCAGGATGATGGCGTCCAAGCTGTGACCTGGTCGCTTCTTCCTGTATGCCTTTAGGAAATCATGTCAAAGCACCTCAAACAACAAAACATGAGATTATTGTAAATAATAAGCTAGTTGTTTTGGGTATTATTATCCTTATTATTTTATAATTAGTTTTACTACTAAATATATTGTGTTATCATTTTTATTATAATTATTGTTATTATTTTACCCTGCTAAAAACAGTAGTGTTGATAGTTTGAAGGACCAGGACTGCATTTTGGAGGATCACTCCATCCATGCCCATAAAAAATATTAACATTTGTTTGCCGACAGACTTGTTGACCCGGGCCTTTTTGGTTGGGGGCGACGATAAATGCTTTCATTGTGAGCTCTGTTGTTTAGTCTCTGGGTCGTGTAGAAAAATCCATGTCTAGTCGGTAGTGACATTACGCCGCACAGAGTCGTTGCCCTTGCGCTCATACCTTGCTATGCACTTCTGTGATGCCGACATGCGTGTTTCTTTATTGACTTCAGTTAGAAGTCGCTGAATCCAACGAGCACTGACTTTCTGCATTCCTAACTCATCGAGGAGAATTCTCTGCCTGGTACCATAGCCAAATCCAGTCTCGTCACACACCTAAACCGATATAATAATATCTGATTCTACAATGTCGCGTACGACGTCAATATGAGAACAAGCCGCCTTCTTCGGCCTGCCATCATCACAATATCTTCTCAGCCGTCTCGAAATAGTTTATGCCACTTAAAAACAAGCATTTGCTTCACATCTCTACTTCTGTCAGCCTGCTTCATCATATTTAATGTCTGGCTTGGTGTTTTCCTAAGTTCCACAGGAAACTTGACAACAGTGTGATTTTAGAAGTGTCTACTCTCCATTGTGCCGTTAACACTATTCCTACTATTACTAAGGAAAAACAACAACTTCAGCGTTTTGACGTCAAAATTACACTCTGGCGTCATTATTTAATGAGTGACATTCTTTTTCTTCGTAAAAAAATCTTTGTTGCATGCAGTAATTTTGAAAATATAGAGTGAAAACAAAACGTATGTAGGGTTGGCCCGCAAACCTGTACATGGGTCACTATGTCAATGGGTTAAAATTAATTGTTTACAAAGAGTTTTATTTCTGATATGTCTCCAAACTTCGGCAAGTACTGGTCTACATGTATAGCAAATTTCAATGATATCTGGTGGTTAAATATTGACTTTGTACACAAACTTTTGGATCACCCCTCTTATTAACAAACAATAAAAAAGCGACCCCACATTTGAGTGTTTGTTTACATGTTTCATATAATTATCACATCTTGTTTTTACAATATCTGAGTTATATCTTCGTGTAATTTTGACTATATACTAAATTACAACAGTTTTTACAAGATTTTTTATAGCATTATTATTATAGTATTATTAGTATAATATCAAATCATAATGTTATTAAGATTTAAAGGGTAATGTATCTCTGATTCTAACATGATACTTGTGAATTTTTCTATAGGTAAAGAACAAAATTATTGTTGTTAAACTACCCAATAAACAACGCAAAAAGTAGTCCCGATTCTGAGCGTAGCATAGTAAATTATAGTTCTCATTACACTTGCAAAAATATTTGTCGAATCATGTTAGAGTCTAAATAATTTTTGCATTTTCGTTGTTTATCGACAAATAATTAACTTGTTGTCGTTCCTATGCCATGCTAATGCCCTCGTGCAGGGGTGGCCAACTCAGTTGCCCATATTACACAGCTTGTCCCAAACCAAGTATGGACAAGTGAAATTTGCCTCAATTCGCTATATAATTCCTGTACCGACAAGTGGCAAACATTTGTCGCAACGGACAAGTAAGTCAGTTGAATAATTCGCCACCCAGGTGGTGTATAAAAGTGTGGACCCACCTGCCAGGATGTGAGATGTGCCAAGAAGAAATACAGTGCAAATCCCCAGATGACCGCTGCCACGACGATGAGCAGAATGGTCAGGTGCGGGATCCTCTCATGGGCTAGAAGCTGCGAAATGTAGGAAAACTAGGAATTATAGTTCATACTCGCTGTTACACATGGGTACAAAGTGCAGGGATCCAATATACACTTGCAGAAAATAGAAAATGCTAGTAATTTTTGTCCAAGCTTGTAAAATTTTGCGAGTGAAAAAAAGACATATAATTGGTCAAATTTGCGAAATATCCATCGTCAATAGTCTAGCTTGTGTTGTGTTATGGCGAAAAGAAATACATTGTTATTCATGGAAAGTTAGAACAAGAGGGCCATGATGGCCCAAAGCGCTCACCTGAGAACTGGTACAGATGAAGACCATACAATTGTGACAGGTTTGAAAATTAAGGCATCTGAACAATACACAGTGGGGGTAGGATCAATTTTGATTTAAAACATCTGTAAGTGCAACGGGCTAACCAAAGAACGAGTTGTGTAGTGGATGTGCGTTTTTTTGCTAATGGTTCTCAAATCATTTTTCTCCATATTCTTACCTGACCCTTTTTCATTAAGTCAGTGACAATTCTGGAAAATGCACAAACAGTAGATTTTGATGTCTTTTTCGCAAACAGTTTTGGAAAACTAGTTGCAATGCAATAATTGCGATGGCTGTGCTATAAGGTAAAGTTTTGCTTTTTCTTTGATAATTTTTTGTCCAATGATGATAAATGATGTTAATGCAGGCTCTGAAGACATCAAAGTTAATAACTGCATGCAAGTTTTGCAACTGTTGGAAATCAATTTTTATCAATCAATTTTTATGGTCATGCGCAAACTGTGTAAGTTTTGGTCAACATTGAATCAAAAATCGTGTGTGCAAGCCAATCATTGATAACTTGATGATGTTTTTTTCCAAACACAAGGGGCCATTACTCTGGTGTTTCTGGCCCGATCATGCTTATATTCTACTTCACCTGTAGTCTTAAGATTGGATTGAAAATAAAGTCTATACGTTGGAAAAGGGTAATTTTGCACTTTTTTTGCATGAACTAGAACTCTGCGAGTCGGATGTGTCACCTGACGCCAGATAGCTTACATGAATGCAAATGAAGAAGCACTTTAAGTAAATGCTCAAGTTTTTTTTTACAGATTTTTATTGAAATCTTCAAAAGCACTGCACTCTGGCTAATTGCAAAGAAAAGACTAATTAAAACCAAAAATGCGACACAAAAATAAGTATGAAAATTTACCAAGGGCAATAACTCCAAAAGTATGAGGTGCAGAGTAATGGGTCTTGTGCACTGCACTTCTCATCAATGGGATCTATCTACCTATGAAGTTTCAAGTTGATAGCTTTCATAGTCTTAGAGTTATGCTCCGGAAAAAAATTCAGTATGAAAATAAACGAAGGGCAATAACTCCAAAAGTATGTGATGCTAAGTAATGGTTCTTGTGCACTGCACTTCTCCTCAATGAGATCTATCTACCTATGAAGTTTCAAGTTAATAACTTTCATAGTCTTAGAGTTATGCTCCAGACAAAAATTAAGTATAAAATAAACAAAGGGCAATAACTCCAAAAGTATAAGGTGCAGAGTAACGGTTCTTGTGCATTGCACTTCCCCTCAATGAGATCTATCTGCCTATGAAGTTTCAAGTTGATAGCTTTCATAGTCTTAGAGTTATGCTCCGGACAAAAATTAAGTATGAAAATAAACAAAGGGCAATAACTCCAAAAGTATGAGGTGCAGAGTAACGGTTCTTGTGCATTGCACTTCCCCTCAATGAGATCTATCTACCTATGTGGTTTCAAGTTGATAGCTTTCATAGTCTTAGAGTTATGCTCCGGACAAAAATTAAGTATGAAAATAAACAAAGGGCAATAACTCCAAAAGTATGTGATGCAGATTAACGGTTCTTGTGCAATGCACTTCTCCTCAATGAGATCTATCTACCTATGAAGTTTCATGTTGATAGCTTTAATAGTCTAAGAGTTACGCTCCGGACAAGCGAAAGGGGACGCCGCCGCCGCCAACAAATACCTATATTTCGCCTTGTCAGACGAAACACTGGTGTTCTGGTGTGATCTGATCCAATAACAATCCTATCCAAGATTTTATGGGTACGTTAGGTCAATATTGGATAATAGTGTGGTCTTTATCGCGATAACGGTCCAAATTGTTGACGGCACTTTGACGACCGACAACACCGGAGAAGTCCCCTATACCAATAGCTAAAAATACAATAAAACACACACAATAACAATAAACTGTTTCCACACATTTCCACACCTATGCCGTTGATATAAATTGCTTAAAAAATAATTGGACTGATTTCCATATGGTACATTATGAGGTAAAAGTAGCATATTTTCAGATTTTTTTACATTTGGATATACACATTTATTAGCACTGGTTTTGAATTTGCGAGAAAATAAAATTGCGAATATTTGCAAAAATAAAACCCATGCGAATAAGTTCTACAGAAATATATTCATCATTCCACCTGAAATAAATGTGTGTTTTTGCGAGATAACTTTGTCATTTTGCGAGCTGACACAAAACTCGCAAAATGTTACGAGTGTGGTTTATCAGCAATTTCTAACCCGGAAGTTTTAAAATTACTCTACTTAAAGCCAGCTAAATCATGTTTTTTTCTAATAAGCTAGTCATATATTTCGAATAATGTAGCATATTTCTGTAATGAGACCATTACAGTTCATAGTGGCTGTTACACAAAGGTGGAAAATGTTAAATCTACTTAAAGCCAGCTAGTTCTAGTTTTTTTTTTCCAATATACTTATCATAATTAAAGTTACTATAATGTGTAATATTTCCGCACCGATGCATAATTTCTTTTACATTAAATACTGTACTCCTTGTGTGCATTTGTGTTAAATACAATATAATATTTAAATATTCATATTCTTTATTCAGTGCTGTTTTTCACTCCCAATCAGCAGTTAATGAAATACAATACATATGTGTCAGAAAACATCTTGTGACAAACACATTCATGGACAGAATGTAATGCAATAAACCTAACTCTAGTCCTGGAAGTTTCGCCTAAGCCATGCACTTACCTTGGAGACTATATAGAACAATGTATACAGGAGCAAGTTGCCAATGAATATTGAGAGCAGGTAGCTAGCAAAGTCTGGCCCTCCACTCATCACTATGCCGTATATGGCTCTGAAACATCAAATACAAATGAGGCGCATCGTGGGAAAACCGGGCTTAATGCATGTGCATAAAGTGTTGTCCCGGATTAGCCTGTGCAGTTCGCACAGGCTAATCCTTGACGGCACTTTCCGCTTACAGTGGATTTATGTTTAGAAGAGACTTTCTTGAAACAGAAAATACCATTAAAGCCGAAAGTGTTGTCCTGGATTAGCCTGTGCGGACTGCACAGGCTAATCCAGGACAACACTTTAAGCACATGCATTCAGCTCAGTTTTCCCATGACTTGCCTCAAATGTAGAAGCAGTGTGCATTGGATATCAGCACTGTTATACAGGTACCTGCAAGGGGCATATGTGTAAGCTGCTTTGTTTTATACACATTTTATACACATTTTATACACATATACTAGTTTGGAAAAAGATAATTAATTGTCTACCTTTGCTTTAAAAGAGCCCATTAATGACTCTGCATTCCCTTGAGGCGTAAAATAAAAAATGCTTGTTACAGGTAACCCGAACTACCCTAAAAAATGCCCCGACCCTAGAACATTTCATTGGGTTTGTAAGATTGATTTTTGTTTTATTTACCTTTTTCAATAATTAAATGTGTTTTGGATATATAAGTGTTGTTTTTTTTATAGTATCCACTAATAAACAATGTTTAAGGATATTACTGATATGTCTTCAATATTTATTCAGTTTTAGAATCTAAAAGTTGACCATTTACCAAAAAAAAAAAATCCCGACCTACCTACCCTAATTTTGGGCATGTTACCTGAAACAAACATTTTTTTTACGCCTAATTATAGCTTTTTGTTGTCAAAAATGATAATGCCATCAAATAATATTTTTGACTATACATTCAAGGTCAAAAGGTGTGTATGGTGCCTATCTATTTTTTTTTTAATTAACCTTGCAAAATTGTCTAACAAAAATGATTAAAATAACTACACAAGCTGTAATTGTATTTTATTCAAAATAACCTGACTACATTCATCAAGCAAACAACATCTTAAAAATTAATTTTTACAACATTTTGCATACAACTTATTTGTATTAACACTCCATAATGTATTTTGCACATAATTGTGGCACAAAAGTTGTTAAACCTAATCAGTGGATTTTTAGGGACGGTAATACCAGTGGAAAAAGTGTCTGGAGTATTAAATGGGTAACCATGGAGATGAATAACTCCAACCTTCATGGTGATGTAGTATACGCAATATATTGCCAGGTTGGAATGAAAACACACAGCAAAAAGCTTGCAGGGTCCTCAGGGGCATTAATGCCTCCAAATAATGCACTGTTAAGAAAACGAAAACCTTGGTTATAAGTTTACATCAAACAATATTGAAATATGTCAGGAAAATAACTCTGAACCAGAGTAAAATGGACAGACTATGGGCTGAAATGATACAGCTCTGCCAATGAATCACAAACAGTTGCTGCATAGGAATGGGCAGCAACTCAACACTGCTGCATAGGAATGGGCAGCAACTCAAAACTGCTGCATAGGAATGGGCAGCAACTCAACACTTTGTCCAATAACTTTTCTAAATTGCATTGCCGAAAAGCAGACAGATTTCTCTAATTCACATGCACCAACGTTGGCAATGAAACCTCTAACTGGAATATGTCTGTGGATACTGTCAATTTAAAGTATACATAAAAATAACTAAAAATAGCTGTCTAAATCCTTCAATGTACTTACAGTCCAAAATTGACAATATTTCCAATGATGAGCAATATCAGCCGATTCTGAAATCAAATATTTGGAACATCACACAACCACATAAATGTAAAATAACATCCAAGCAGCAATGTTCTGACATACAGTCACATCATGCACATTTCACAGCATCAAATGAACAATAACCTATTGTATACATCTATATCTTACATGCCTATGTTAAAATATTGGTTTGTTATTCAAATGACCAATTATGTAATGTATGCATCTTTAAACAAAACCTATCCAACATGACTAAGTTACAGTGATAAAATATTATGGCATATTTATATGTTCACTGATAATCATAAAATCCTTTCAAGTAATAAAGCTCAAATAAGGAAATTGTTACCAAATAGAAATCCTTTCAAGTAATAAAGCTCAAATAAGGAAATTGTTACCAAATAGAAATCCTTTCAAGTAATAAAGCTCAAATAAGGAAATTGTTACCAAATAGACTGGTCGTCTGCATCTAACCCAGTCTGATATCAACAGCAACCACAGGCGACGACAGACGTTTCGATCTGCAGCATTCCAGCATGTTTTGTTATTGAGATTTTAATGATCATTGTAAATGATTCAATTTATATCACTTGGCAGGGGTGTGGAAATATCAAAATTACCCACTTGTCAACAGACAAGTTCATTGCAAAAATCTACTTGTCTGCAAGCACAAGTCACTTCCTGTCCTAGTAAAAATAAGAAGAGGGCCACGATGGCCCTAGGTCGCTCACCTGATATCTATGCATGAAGTTTCATTAAAATATCTCAATACGTTCTCAAATTATTGAGCAAAAACTGTTTTTCTATTTTCAGTAACAGTGACCTTGACCTTGACCGCACCCACAACATACGTAAAGCAAGGTCTCGATATAAGGTATCTACGTATGAAGTTTGATTAAAATATCTCCATGCATCCAAGTTATTGAGCGTAAACCGTTTTTCTACTTTTAATAACAGTGACCTTGACCCCACCCACCCCATAAACAAACCCAAGTGAGGTCTCGATATAAGATATGTGTATTAAGTTTCATTAAAATATCGCAATGCGTTCTAAAGTTATTGAGCGGAAACCGTATTTCTATTTTCAGTAACGGTGACCTTGACCCCATCCACCCCATGCAATCACAAGCAATGTCTCGATATAAGGTACTTATGTAATAAGTTTCATTAAAATAGCTCCATGAGTTCTCAAGAGCTGAAACCATTTTTCTATTTTTAATAACGGTGACCGTGACCTTGCACCCACCCATCCCATCTGCAATCCCAATTGAGGTCTCAATATAATGTATTTATGTATTAAGTTTCATTAAAATATCTCAATGCGTTCTCAAGATATTGAGCGGAAACCATTTTTCTATTTTTAGTAACAGTGACCTTTACCCCCCCTCCCACCCCATATGCAATCCCATGCGAGGTGTCGATATGAGGTATCTATGTATTAAGTTTCATCAAAATATCTCAATGCGTTCTAAAGTTATTGAGCAGAAACTGCTTTTCTATTTTTAGTAACAGTGACCTTGACCTTGACCCCATCCATCCCATATGCAATCCCAATCGAGGTCTCGATATAATGCTTTAACCAAATATGAAACCTGTGGCCCTTGTGGTTTCAGAGAATAATTTTTTAATCATTTTGCCATTTACGTCTATATAAACCATGTGAGCCCCGGGGTGTGGCCAGTTTTAAACCCATGGGCATCATTTGAACAATCTTTGTAGAGGACCACTATACAACATTACATACCAAATATGAAACCTCCGGGCCTTGTGGTTTCAGGAAAGAAGATTTTTAAAGTCATTTTGCTATTTAAGGCTATATAAACATTGTGACGTCCGGGGTATGGCCAGTTTTGACCCCAGGGGTATCATTTGAACAATCTTTATAGAGGACCACTATACAATGTTACATACCAAATATGAAACCTCTGGGCCTTGCGGTTTCAGAGGAGATGATTTTTAAAGTCATTTTGCTAATGAAAAGTCTATATAAACCATGTGAACCACGGGGTGTGGCCAGTTCTGAACCCAGGGGCATAATTTCAACAAACTTTGTAAAGGCTTACTATACAATGTTACATACCAAATATGAAACCTCTGGGCCTTGCGGTTTCTGAGAAGATTTTCGAAGTCATTTTGCTGTCTAACTCTATATAAACCATGTGACCCCCGGGGTGTGCCCAGCTTTGACCCATGGGGCATCATTTGAACAATCTTTGTAGAGGACCACTACACAATGTTACATACCATATATAAAACCTCTAGGCCTTGAAGTTTCAAATGAGATTTTTAAAGTCATTTTGCTATTTAAGTCTACATAAACCATGTGACCCCCAGGGTGTGGCCAGTATTGACCCCAGGGGCATCATTTGAACAATCTTTGTAGAGGACCACTATACAATGCTACATACCAAATATGAAACATCTGGGCCTTGCAGTTTCAGGGGAGATTTGTAAAGTCATTTTGCTATTCAAGTCTATATAAACCATGTGAGCCCCAGGGCGTGGCCAGTTTTGACCCCGGGGGCATCATTTGAACAATCTTTGTAGAGGACCACTATACGATGTTACATACCAAATATGAAACCTCTAGGCCTTGAGGTTTCAGAGAAGAAGATTTTTAAAGTCATTTTGCTATTTAAGTCTATATAAACCATGTGAGCCCCAGGGTATGGCCAGTTTTGACCCCAGGGGCATCATTTGAACAATCTTTGTAGAGGACCACTATACAATGTTACATACCAAATATGAAACCTCTGGGCCTTGCGGTTTCAGAGAAGATTTTTAAAGTCATTTTCCTATTCAGGTCTTCATAAACCATGTGACCCCCGGGGTGTGGCCAGTTTTGACCCCAGGGGCATCATTTGAACAATCTTTGTAGAGGACCACTATACAATGTTATATACCAAATATGAAACCTCTGGGCCTTGTGGTTTCAGAGGAGAAGATTTTTAAAGTCATTCTGCTATTCAGGTCTATATAAACCATGTGACCCCCGGGGTGTGGCCAGTTTTGACCCAAGGGGCATCATTTGAACAATGGTTGTAGAGAACCACTATACAATGTTACATACCAAATATGAAACCTCTAGGCCTTGCGGTTAGAGAGAAGACGATTTTTTAAAGTCATTTTGCTATAGAAGTCTATATAAACCATGTGACCCCCGGGGCGTAGCGAGTTTTGACCCCAGGGGCATCATTTGAATAATCTTTGCAGAGGACCACTAGAGGATGTCAGATATCAAATATGAAATCTCCGAGCCTTTTGGTTTCAGAGATTTTTAAAGTTTTCAGTTTTTAAATCTATTTTTAGCTCTGGTGACCTACATATGCAGCGGACCGGAACGATTTGAACAATTTTGAAAGAGGCTCACCCAAGGATCATCCCTGTGAAGTTTGGTGAAAATCTGCCCAGCGGTTTAGGAGGTGGGAGGTGATGTTCTTTGAATGAAAATGTTGACACGGCGCATGACGGACGACAGACAAAAGGCAATCCTAAAAGCTGACCATGAGCATGTTGTGCTCAGGTCAGCAAATAAAAATTAGTTTTTATTCTGGGCATTACTAATGTAATTTGTCAGTAAGATTTAAAATATAAATAATAAACCATTTTTATTGCTGTTAAAATTTATATTAATATGTGACCTGTGCTGCAAAAATGGGTCCTATGGATGACAAATCACATTTTCAGTTTTTTACATGTTCATTTAGTACTATTTAAGAAATAAGACACTGAAATTATGCTTCTATCGTTTTTATTTTTTGAGATATTGCCAGAAACGTAATACCATCGTATAATACAAAATGTCATATTTTGTGCAAAAATAAGAACAAAAAAGTACACTTTATATTACTTATATTGATATAAAAACAATACAAAATGACAACGCTATTATCAAAGACTATACTACAGTTGTATAAAAAAAATATTTTTCATTTTGTCCTCACATTGTTTCAAAAAAATGTTTCAAAACACAGTTTCCACGGTAACCAAATTTAGTTATTTAGATTAAAAACTGAACGCACATTACCAATTAAAATTATTTTATCAAAATCTTTGTGAACACATTGTATCTGCATATTAGTATCTTATTTAGAAGCTTATAAAAGTACATTTTTTGTGATAATTGCACTGCCATGAAATATCTTTACAAACCTGTTGGAATCAATTTACATGTACGTAGGTTTAAGAATAATAAACTGTGTTACTTATATGACATCCATAATCTTTTTTTCTATCGGTCAATATACTTCTTTTTAATATGCACACTACAGCTGATGCATAAAAGATTCATTTCATTCAATGCACACATTGTTGAAGACAGTAACTGTCTCCATAGCAACAGCATTTTAGATGCTAATGGGGCCTGTATAACAAACATGCAATAAGGAGTTAAGTAATTCATGTCACATGTGTTTTTAAAAACAACCTTTATAGTTTTAGCACGCACACTAGTATTGTTTAATTGAATATTAAACACATGAACAAAATTAACAATATAATTGTGTGTTACTTACATCCTTAAACGGTAGGTTAAAAAATCAAACAAAAAGTTACTAGTATCAATTATTCAAACTTCAACACTAGAACAATTACCCATAACATAATACTTAAACATTTTCGTTTGTAAGAAAACAAGGTAAATAATTCTTCATCGTTACAAATAACAACTAAAACTTATCCAATTTAAGAATACTTAGATTTTGTCCACATGAAAACAAGATACATGTAAATTGTAATAGAATATAATAAGATACTGGCAAATGTACTGGGCCAGTATTCAAAAATTTCCTAATGGAAATCTTAAATGTGTTCATTATTTCTGTTTACAAAATCGTAAAATACTTAACACATAAGCAATTTTTATTTGTTTAAAACATTTAAATATAAAAAGACTTCTTCATGAAACATCCACTGACTTAAAGAATTTTGCGATTTAAAAAAAACTTAGGTTTTCCCTATAGAGCTTTGTGAATAGGGCCCTGGTCAACTCAAAACAAATTTTAGAGCTTTTGTTAAGTTTAACAGTTATGACAAAACACATTCCTTTTGCCCAGTTATGATCAAACATTATTGAATATGTACACATAAAAACAAATATTCAACACGTTAATTTGTGTCTTTGATGATCCCATTTAGGAACTAGAGGTAACTGGCAGGTTAGCAACAGTTGTACGACAAAACTGTCAGATTTCATCATGGAGATACCACTGCCTTTCTGAAGATAAACGGTGAAACCTGGCCCAAATATTTGGTTCACCATTGCATCAGTCTGAAGGTTGACATCTGGCCTCCCCACATTTTACTTTTACCTCAGGACCATCAGTAAGCTTTCAACACGAGGTGCATCTACATTCTACTGAAGAAACTAGATGTGGCATATTATGGTCATACCCGCACGACTTCATGACTGTTGTAGCTGTGTCCTGTATAAATAGTACAGTACAAGTATTCTTTTGTAAACAATAATCCCTCATCACTTTTGTGTAATTATGGGTCCTAAATTTAAACTTAATATAATATAATGTAATGTCATTCATTAACTACCAAGTCCTTAATAGATGTGTTTTTTAATTAAAATGTACATATAGTAGGGATTTCTTATGGCATTCATCATCAGATTAATCTCTCAAGCTCGGTATGGTTTCTGTAATTTGGTGACATGATCATCTAATATCATGTGGAATAATAATCGGTTAATAGTTCATAATACCTGCATGGTTACATATGCATACATATGTCGCTATTTGTTTTTCCACAGCCAAAAGATGCCAGTCACTTGATAACTTGGTGTGGCCTGCCATCATCAAGGAGTATTTGATCCCCTAGTGTATTCCTTCAAAATATAAATATATAAATTTAAGATAGCAATTTTAAGATAGAGTATACAACAAATGAAGATATTCTGTTAAATACATTAGGCTTTGGGACTGTTTTTTAAACAATGTGGCAAATATGCACATTTTCCATGGTAATAAATTAAATCAACCCAGTGTCAAAGAAAATAACATGTGAATGGTATAAAAATTATGTATAACTATAAGCATTTAAGGCAGAATACTTACCAGCACAGTTGCTGAAGTGGAATTGAGCATACCTCTAACCAAGACCATAGTATTTAAGGTAATGGCGGAGGAAGCTTATAGCTGGGTGGGCCCCTTTTCCTGGCGCCAAGCCTTCATATGCAAGATAAAACACTTGCTTCTCTAAAAAACAAATAAAACAAATATAGTTTTTGCTGTTGCATCACAGACACCTTCTTTCTGGTGGATTCAGCCAACCTAACAGTTTTCTGAACATTACATTAACCTAATTTCTAAACACAGCACATATCAAAACTGTGTACAACTTCCACCAGAACTTTTGACAAATATATTTGATGACAAAATTGCTACAAAACAAAATATTAACAAGTTCAATTTTATTGTAAAAAAAGTTACTGTACTCATGTTATGATTAAATACTATTTCAAGTAGTAAAAACTCCTGCATACATGTGTATTGTCAGATATTTTGGTTGGTCAAATGACCTTACAGTTACAAAGCAATGAGGCTGGTCAATCAGGCATGCCTTAAATTCATTCAATGCTCTTAAAAAACAATCGGCCTATGATATAAGAAACAGTGCACCTGTCTGGGCTTCTTAGGGTACCTGCTATCAGCCAGCCGATCAGAATTCACAAACCATAAGAAACGTCTAGAAAAATACAACTTGCTTTTTTTAAAGTTTGTTTATGCAGTAAAGTTTCTTTAATAAGCAGAAATGTTTATTGGTTTCAATGGCAATTTTAAAAATTAATCATGCAAAAACAAAATTTTTAAGTGCGATCAATGCGCAGGCATGGGTTCAACATAAAAGGTGGACAAACCACAAGTCTACTTGAAAAAAATGCAAAACACATTAATAATGTCTTGAAGACTTCCATTAACATTTAATGGCATAATTATGTTCACATTTTAGAAATAAAAAGTAATAGCCTTTGCAAAATTTTCTTATCAAAACACGTACACTTATAATATGTATGTGACTTTTTAACGTTATTTTATTAAAAAATTACAATTTGAAATTGCCGCCACATGATTATAGTGTCTGACAAAATTATTTCTGGGTCAAACTCTGATGATAAGTTTTTACAAGGAAAAGGCAAATACTTTGATAGATAAACAATGACAACAACAGAAAATGTCATACGTACCTGCTGAAATTGGTTTTCCATGTATAAATTCCAACAATACAGCTTTTATGTTAAAATTAACAGAAAAAACAAGGACATTTCCGATATCAAAACAACATAGTTTACACAAAATGGCAACTAGCGACACTTTCCGCTGGGGGGGAATTACCCTAATATACTGATTACAAAAGAGTAACATTTACTGATTTCACAATATTTAAGGGCTAAAGAGATTAAGTTTGTTACTTATGACATTTTATATCGAAATTACTGCATATTAATGACATGCACGCTTAATTAAACAAGGAAATAATTGGAGAAAATCGTGTAGAAATTTTAATCTCGTTTTTTCTCGATAATGTCGTTACCGCCACAGGACTCATTTTCGCTGATCGCGTCACATATAATAATTA
The DNA here is from genome assembly GCA_027627225.1 of Congeria kusceri. Lineage (NCBI taxonomy): Eukaryota > Metazoa > Mollusca > Bivalvia > Myida > Dreissenidae > Congeria > Congeria kusceri. Next base: position 43,099,057 of record CM051030.1, read on the forward strand.
ACTCCCAACTTTAACATCATTTTCACACACCGATAATGTACATGTAATCGTCGACAGACTACTTGACAGGGAAAGTGTCAAATTACCGATGTCAGACAAATCAGGCATAGGATTTCCTATTTGACTGTTTTACAATTTATTGGCAATAAATGGCGTTTACAATTTAACTGAAAAAAATAATCATCGTCAATAGAAAATCATAAGCAGTGCGGCAAGATTTCCATCTTTCTGTACTGCTACTGATAAGCTAGGAGTACCTATTAAATTTAATGTTTTATCTTCTTTCATTAACACAATGTTACTGATTTCAAATCTGATCAATCTGACCATTAGGTCAAGTGACATCAACTGACCATTGAAAAGGCAAGAAACAAATAGGTGGTAAAAGAAAACATTTAATCAGTTATTTATAATTTTTGACATGGCTGACTGTGGTAATATACTTATATATACAGATATTTTAATAATAATTTTTGTTTAAGGATTTGCATATTAACAAGTAACTATCACACACAAATATAAGCTAGGAAAGATATATTTTTCATCCCCATGGTTACCAGGATACTGACCTACTTTCCATTGGCCCATGTAGTAGATGTGAACACTGAGCAGAAGGGAGACAAACATGTAGGCGATCGCAAACAGGATCCAGAAGACGTTGTTCCCGTACACCTGCAATGAAATCATACTTTCACATGAACTATCAGAGCCGGTATTCATATGAACTATCAGAGCCAGTATTCACATGAACTATCAGAACCCGTAGTCACATGAACTATCAGAGCCAGTATTCACATGAACTATCAGAACCCGTAGTCACATGAACTATCAGAGCCGGTATTCACATGAACTATCAGAGCTGGTATTCACATGAACTATCAGAGCCGGTATTCACATGAACTATCAAAGCCGGTATTCACATGAACTATCAGAGCCGGTATTCACATGAACTATCAGAGCCGGTATTCACATGAACTATCAGAGCCGGTATCACAAAGCTCCTAATACGTGAAAATTTCAGACCAAATTTTCTTTTTCAAATTTTCTATGTGAAATCCAATGATTTCTGTTTTCAAAGGGCAAATTACTAAACATCTTAGCAATACTTGCTAGTTTAAAACATTTTAATGTAAAAAGACCTATGTATTAACCGACCAGAGTTAAGGAATTGATGTGTTTAAAAAATTTACTTTTTACGTTTTCCCTAAGTAGCTTTGAGAATACGGACCCAGTACAGCTTACTTACAAAAGTGAAAGGTGAACACCTGTAACTGGCCACAATGGGCAGTGGAATGAGGTTATAAAAACACTATCCTTGCCTTGTAAGTTCTGGAAATTATATTAATCGGCAACCCTATAGCTGTTAAGTTGCCAGTGTGAATCACTGTAGTTCAGCATCTCATGTGAGACTTGATAGTGTGAGTGTGTACAGAGATCTATGAACACCTTTTTTTTACTGGTATGTTTATTTATTGATCTTTGGTGTGTAGAGAACCTCCAACTTGTGACTCTTGGGGGTAATACCAGAGTTTTAGGACAGTGAGACTTAAAATCAATACAACCTATGTCTTCAATAGAAAACAATGGGAACTGTTTGTGTTACATTTATACAAATACTTCCAATATATACTAATCAGGTGAGTTAACTAGTGACACTTGTACACAATTTTACAATACCCCAGAAATAAACGATAGGGCTTGTCAGAATGACTGCCACAATATTAAGACAAGTTCACTAAATGCTGTGGTCCACTTTGATGTTCCCATGAAATAAAATGTGTATGGTATGTGGTAAGCTGTTGAGTAGACTGAATTCGGCAAGTAATTTGTGGACATGTAGACAAATTAGAAAATGGAATTACTATTAAGCCAACTCTGACTAAGATGACAATGACATATACAATACTATTATAAATTATTATTAATCTTGGTCAGCATTATCAGAAAAATTGTTTCTTTAATATAATTTCATTTAAATTATTTTTATGTATTTGTTGAAATTAAAGGTCAATGTACCACAGTGTGGTAAGACTTTCATATAATGAATACATCTATTCGTAATCGCCCATTTATATTGTAAGCCACAACATCTTGTTAGAACAATATAACTCAGTTTTGGTTCAAAGATCGCAACACTGCCCCTACCACTCCGATAACCGCCACAATGATGATAACGGCCATCACAAGGTACGAGCTATGGGCATCAGCGCTGATGTCTGGATGTCGGTTCTGGTAGATCTTCAGAATGCACAGGCACGCCATGATGTACATGAAGGACGTGTCTGGAAATGGAAAACAAACGATACAGGACAATTTTGTGTTTGATTCCCCAATTTTTTTCCAATCTCAGGACTTGAACAGCAACATTATGTACTGGTAATAAATTTACTTTGCAGTATTCTTATTTCATTTGAAATCTACCTTTTGATTAAAACACACCATGCTACACAATACACAAGGTATTCTGTCTCCTATGTCTGTCAAAATATAAAAAGTCTAAACCAAGGTTTATACAGTCATACACCAAAAAAATAATTTGGGGTATTATGTTTTTTGACAATGTAACCTGTTAAAAAATGAGTATAAAATAAAAGAAATGGAATAACAACATTAAACCTGATTCTTTGTAACTTAAAAGAAGATAACAAAATTTAAGCAATTTTAACATTTTTAAGATACATTTTTCCATATAAAATAGCTATTAAGAATTGTACAAAACGATATGTATTCAAATACTTTCTCATTTCAAATGATTAAGATATTATCATTGTAGTTTGATATATCATTCATATCATACTAAAACTATCCCCCCTGCTGACAAGTGCCTACCAAACTGGAAATTGGAGACTGTAGGACACACATGGTAGCAGGCACTCATGATTCCCTCGATGCACAGTGCAAGTCCCATGGCGTAGAACAGGCCGAAGTGTTGAGGGATCCCATACATCTGAAACCATATGAACATTGATGTATGCCATGTGCATTTAATTAACAAATGCATTGACTGTAATGGATATGGCGTCCACATTGCAATTCGCAGATCGCGAATTCAATCCCTACTTGGGGACTATTCAAGGAACATTGATGTATGCCATGTGCATTTAATTAATAACTGCATTGATTGTAATGGATAGGGCGTCCACATTGCAATCCACAGATAGTGAGTTCAATCCCTACCCAGGGAATATTCAAATGATCTTTTTCAAACGATACCAAGTACAGGGTCCACCCAGGACAAAGACTTGAATACACAATGTCTCGCTTATGGCTTTTGATACAATCGAGGAAAAATAAATAGGTTTTAAGCTAAACTAACAACTGCATCAAAATTGACAATGTATAACCCTATGCTGTTGAATCAAAATGAACACTGGCGTATCCCACGAACAGTCAATGAACAAACATGTCACAATAGACAGTACATATTATGGTAACCTTAAAATAAGCTGTCAGACAAATTTTGTTACACAATCCAAACCACATTTGTAAATTTGATATTTACTGTCTAATAGATGAAAAATATACATTTACTATCATATACATGTAGATGCTTAAATTTTACCGTCAAACATTGGAAAGGCCTATAACTTAACCAGAGTGAAAGAGCATGTTACGCATCTTATCAGTATTACAAGAAACAGATGGTAGGTATATATCGAGGGTTGACTGTGAAACTAGTGTACCTCATACAGAAATGTTATGCAGATACAAGTTTGACGCCCAACCATCAATATGTGCATTTGATGATACAATATAAGCTATTACCTTTTGTGGGTCATTACTGTATTGTACTGCTTTCTTATGAAGATATTCCCTGAAGTGAATATTAAAACTACTTTTGGGATTCAAGTAACCATTCAAAAGTATTTGCCACTGTTTCAAAACACACCGTGAAATTTTCTATAAGATCTCCTTTTCAAATTTAATTAATTTTATTATTTATTTTTAGTTTAACAAAATAACAGAACATGTTATATGCAACAATTTAAGTGCACATATTAAGAAAATTGTATTATACATGTATGAAAACAAGCAGCTTCAAGTACACTTATGTACATGAACCAGGGGAAAAAACTCTGTTAGCTGTCAACATTGTACAAGAACCAGGGGAAACAACTCTGTTAGCTGACTATCAACATTGTACAAGAACCAGGGGAAACAACTCTGTTAGCTGACAATCAAAATTGTACATGAACCAGGGGTAACAACTCTGTTAGCTGACCGTCAACATACCTTCTGTAGACGAGAATAAGGAAGAGAATCCCTAACATCATGTACCCAATGTTGCTGAAGATATTGTTGAAGGCACTGACCCGTCCAAAAGGGTGGGCACATGCAAAGTTGTAGTAGCAGATATCTTGGTTTCCTGTGAAATTCAGTACCTGAATTGGTAATTGGAAAGACACATATTAGGCAGAATAGACTATTTTGTTTAAATCTGTTTGAGCATTGAAACTCCATGTCAAGAAGGCAAAATCTAATCAAACTTAAGGAATTTAGTACAAGGACACAGTTCCTGAAAAAGTTTTCTACTGCAAAAACTACTACCTGGAGTTAACTCTGGTGCTTCTCAATTTATTTCTTATACTGCACACGATTACTGTTTTCAAATGACAAAAATTTTGTTCATTATTTCTTGTAAAAGCATGGATAAGAAATTAACTCTACATGTGTTTTGTTCAAGAGCAATTGGGTAATTGAAACTGAGATCAAAATGAAAAAAATTTCAGTGTACATTTGCAAACTGATTCTCCAAAAAGGTTCAACTATAGGATCAAGATCAGGCTTAGCTTATCCTGATCTTAATTTATTTTAAATAAATATTTTAAATTGAGATTAAGTTTGAGATTGAGAATTTTAGTAGTCGTAGGCCCTGGCTCAAGTTAATATTGAAAATCAGACTCAACTTGGACATCCCAAAAGTGTTCATTGAGATAACCAAGTACAACATTTACCTTCTGATAGGTCATCACCAGCTGAATGACTGGCAATCCATAAAATATGGCAATCGTGAACAGGTTCCTGTAAAACAACAACCAAACATTGAAAATCTGCACCTAAATAAAGAACGGTTTAAATGTCTGCAGTGAACTATAGTGCATGAAAAATATTTATGAAAGTCAACTTACTTTAAATAAAGCTTGTAGTTTTTGTCTGCTTTCTTTTCACTCTTTCTAGCTAGGTCGCACACAAACATCTGTGTCTGAAACATATGTAAACCAGGCTTGTATTGAAATAATTCATGTGAATGTGCAATGGCACATTGTATCTGTCAATAATTCGCAAACTTCAATGTAATGTCGATTTTTAAATAACATTGAAAAACAAGTCAAAGGTTGGCAATTATAACAAGGATATCAGTGAAACTGATGCATGCTCCCCATTGCCCTTTGCTAAGTAATGGGAATGCAATGAGAAGAGAAGGGCAGAGATATTAAACTAACTAAAAACCACCAGAACTGAAGGACCAAATATGCTGTCAAAACTGTATTTGAGCACGACACAAACATACCATACCAACATTCTGATAAAGCAAAATTGTAAAACCAAAAACCAGGCTGCAAAATAAATCAAAGTGGTGGGACATCACTGTAATCTACGGTCTACGGTCATTTCAACCTTCAAAACTTCCACTTTCCATCAAGTATCACTAAATAACTGCAGCTCTAGAAACATAGACCCGACAACAATGATAAAGTAGTTTCTGAGAAACAGCCTGGACAAGAATTGTGCACTATTTACTAATATCGGCAATCTTCTAAGGCCAATAACCCAATGAAGTCACTGAAGTGGAATGTCCTGCAACTGTCCTCTTGGTAAAGAAGCTTCCAATAAATGAACTCTGGACAGTAGCTGAAATAGTCCAGACAAGAAAACAGGAGGGAAGAACGGAAGGTCAGAAGGACAGACGGACGGACAAAGCAGCGACTATAATTATTATGCTCCCCCGAAATTTTTCTGGGAGCATAATAAATTGACCCCCAAAATATGTACCAGTAATCACATGTTAATGAATGAAATTGGAGTGTCATGGGAAAACTGGGCTTAATGCATGTGCGTAAAGTGTCGTCCCAGATTAGCCTGTGCAGTCCGCACAGGCTAATCCAGGACTTTCCCCTTTTATAGTATTTTCTAGGGACGGCAAAACTATTTGAATAATCGATTGAATGATCGCTATTCGAATAGTTAAAACGCCATTCAAATATTTGCAAATTTATATTGGTAATAATAAAACAAAAGTTACTGATTGTAGAAAGTAGTTTTCTTATAACATTAAGCAGTATTTCACCAGTAGATACATAATGCTTTCAATTGATTGACCCCGTGTCATGTGTCAGACAAAGATATTGAATATACGGGTCCGTGTCAGCAGTCAATTGTATAGTCGCCAGTAATAAACAATAGCATTGGACAATATGAAGCCATAACGTTTTACTTAAATTGTAAATAAACTTATGAATTGATTAATTACAAGTAATTACAGAAGTGTGATCACACATTTAGCAGTCATTATAGCACATTATACCAATAATTGTTGCTCAAATTTGCTGATAACTATGCTTATTGACATGTTTCCAACTTGATAAGAAATATGTGCAAACATTCTAGATTAAGTCAAGTATAAAATCTTTAGTTTTATTTTATAAAAAAAACAACTTAATACGAGACTTTGAGTTGTTTACGTTCAATTTCATTAACGCATTAATAGGATAGTGTAATTTATTGATGAAGAATTTAGTTATGAAGATAATGGAGATAATTGGTAATCTTTACTAAAATGTGATACAAAATGTTTACATTGTGTCAACTTGGGCACACAGCTTTAAATAGTTAATACGAATCTATGCGAATATTTGAATATTCGATTGAATGAAAAAGCGAATATTCAAATTTGGTATTCGATGCCATCCCTAGTATTTTCTGTTGCAAGGAAGTCTCTTCTAAACATAAATCCACTCTAGGCGGAAAGTGTCGTCAGTGCAGACTAATCAGGGACAAAACTTTAAGCCTGGGTTTTCCACAACATGCCTCAAATGCATTTTTCCACAAACACAGAAAGAAGCGCCACCTTTGTTCTGAAAATGTTCTTGTCCTTGTCCGCATCTAGCACCTTATCAAACTCGTCAGAGTTTAACGAGCTGACAGACTCGTTGTCTAGGTTACCATCGGCCCCACCCTGCACGCTCCCAGGGCTGTCTGCACCCATGACACGGGGTTCTATAGTCCCGTAACCACTGTGCATTTCTGTGTTCTCAAGCAAATCTGCATTTTCATTTCCTTGAAATGCATAACATTGAAAAGTTACAATAGGTATCAGAGTTTACAGCAATTAAATCATTTTCATTCTACTGTCACACGTCTCAAATTTATACAGGAAATAGGTGTATCAAATAGAAATTCGTAGACTACGTTATGCCAATGAATGAGTATGATATCTAATCAACCCACTTGCCAGAAGCCTGGGGTAAGAAAATTATCTGGCCAAGTTAAAATTATGAATTTTTGGCCTACTGGCGGAGTACGTAAATCCGGACACATTTGCTGGTTTGGGACAATTTCTCTGGATAATTGCATCAAACAAACATAAAAAGTTAAACATAATAAGAAGGGTTTAATCTGAAGCTTTGGTCAAACTATTAGTGAAATCTGCTATCTAAAAGCATCTGAATGATGCGTTTAAAAAATGCCTGTAAGATATTAAACTACACCTTGTTTGTCAGATTTCTCGTTTTTCTTCCTTTGTTGACTATTTCCTGGTGTTTAATGTTAAAGTTTTCCCTATAAAGCCTTATTTATCGGAGATACTGTTTTGATTTCAATCCCCCGCGTGCAAGGAAGATACAAACAATAGTTACTAAGTGTGTAAATACTAAATGGATTCTGTTGAAACTTGACATATGTTGCTGAGACAGGCGTGTGCATTAATCAATACAATCAAATTATTGGTATAGAGCATACAAACACATTTATTTCCAGGTGTCCGGATTTAAGTACTGTCCGGATTTACGTACTTCGCCAGTAAGAGAGTACAAGAAGGATGAAAATAATGAAACATACTATTTGCCATAAATACAATAATGTCCAGAAACTTTGCTCTTTATTTAACATTATCATCTTTTCCTCCCATATCACTACATGAAATTCCCAATTATTTACAATTATCAGGTAATTTTGTTCTTTATTTCAGACAGGAGGAAATTAGTTTCTTAAAAGCTGAAATTGTGTGGCTTACACCTGAATGGCCAAGGTTTTTTATTTCAAAGACTGCGATAGTTACCTGGTTGCAACATTTCTGGTGGTATAACACCCCATCCCCTTTTACTGCAATTACAGAATAAAACTTGCAAACAGTGACTTAAATGAATGTCATGGTTTAAAAAAGATCATGAAAGCAACAAACAACTACAAAACTATTTCAGGGCCAGTATTCTCAAAGCTCCTAAGGAGAACTTGAATTGTACTTTAGTGAAATTTTCTTCTCTGGTGAAACACTGGAGACTAATTGCAAAATACAGGTATAATAATAAGCAAATAGAGTTTTTAAAGTAGTATTATAAATTCCAAATACTACGTAAATATAACTTTGGTAACTTTGTAAATTTGCTAACACTTTGCATACCTATATTATAATAATAAATTGTTTTTACAATATCTAAGTAATATCTATGATATCTATGTATAATTTTGATTCAAGATACTCTATTATATTTTTTAACAATAACAATAAGGGTACTGTATTTTAAAACAAACTGTGACATTTCAAACCATCCAGTAGTGGTGTTAAAATACGTATTTTCTTCAGTCAATATTCATTAAAACAATCTTAATGCAGCATATATTCAATAAACCACATGACTCCCACTAAACGAGGATTTCCAACAATGAAGCATCAGCAAAGGTCTATATGGTGATCTATTCCAGAAACATCTCAAGTCATATCTTATCTTTAACCTTAAATTCAACATTTCATTTATCTATTTATTTCATTTGAACAGTGCATAGTGCATAGTGTGCAATGATTATTACCTATACATGTAGTATAAATGTTTTTTTACATAAACATAAAAAGATTCCCAAAAATATATTATGCAGTTTTTAAAATAATTTTTTTTGAAATTTTTAACTTATTTTAGGATACACTTAACATGTTTCTGGATTATGACCAATGATTTGCAACTATTTGATTTAAACCTCTGTGAACTGCAATATACTGTTAGATCACATGTTTATTAATTTCTATGAACTGCAGTTAATCATGTCTATTAATTTATTAATATTTAAATTGCTTCAACAGTAACTGTAGTGCGATGTGACTGACCATCCATGATACAAGATGCCAATAATCAGGGCAGCAACGTAGAATGAAACGAACACACCGACCGCCGCAAGAACCGCCTTGTAGTACTGGGAGGCTAGAAAGGACACAAGATAACATGAAACTAGTTTATAGTGTAATGTTTTTGTTAAAAAGACCTATTCACAGATTGACAAATCGACGATTTCCAAATCTTTTGATGCAGATTCCCAAAATAAAACTGCACTATATATGGAGCAGTGAAATCACAATCCTGGCACAGAAATACAGTCCAAATGCGATACTCCAAATCGCGATACAACGAAATTACGGGCTACTACGAATAAGGCTGCTGGTCCCGTCTGTTTTCCTTATATGTTTAACTACAAAATGATGCGATATTACAAATTTGCGATGCTACAAAAGATGCGTTACTACGAACGAATTTTGCGGTCCCACCATATTGTTTGTATTGAAATGTTAACGCGATACTACAAATCATATTGTCATGCAGACTTTTCACACCGTCTCAATGAAGATTTCACACCTCTGCCATGTCAGACAACTAGCCAGTTTGTTTGAACCATGGCCAAAGATAGTTGTTCACAAGTTTAGTTACCATTTTAAGACACTGCAGTGTGAGACTTGCTTTTGACTAAATAACTTTCGTATTTGCCGATAATGTCATTGCGAATTTGATAATTGTGTATATATATTATTTTCGTTATTTTTTGTTATAATGGAATACATACACAGTTTTTTGAAATGAAATTACTTTAATAAGTGTGCTAATGTTCGTAAATGGTACAACATGATGCAAATTAAGATGTAATGTATTACGTTACTACCGTAATTTCCGAAGCATGCTATACTACAAAAACCGCGATACTACGAACAAATCAGTGTCTCCCGTGATTATTCGTAGTATCGCGTTTCGACTGTATACTCAAAATATTGTGTCATTTATAAATTAAAAGCAATCAAATGGCAAAAATTACAAAGCAATTGTAGTTCTTTTTAGTCAATATTTTTCACAAGTGTATCACTTTCATAGCTTTAAAGTTACACCCCATAGTACTATATGCGAGCCTAGTAAAATTGATATGAATGAAATTAACATGAGGTACTATTTCGTACATATGCCACACTAACAAACTTTGCATAGTTAGGGAAAGCTTTCATTGAAGATCACAAATTTATAGGGGCGAGTTCGAATCCTACTGGAGCCATGTCTCCCAAAAACATTTTTTGTCTTTGTTTATACTTTTATCTTAACAAATCCATCAATATATTGTAAATTAGTGAAAAATAGTTCCAAGAAAAATAGAAAATTGTCTTGTTTTAATATATGTTGATATGCATATAAAATACCGTCGATATGTCCCTTTAACATAATGTTAGCGTGTCAGACTTTTGATCCGCAGGATAAGTGCCTTCTAACACATGTACCATTATTTTAAACTGTGAAAATAAAAACAAAGTGGTCCATTTTCAAAACAAAACATTTCATATATAAAGTATTGGGTAATATCAACTTTACAGCATTTGTTCGAGAATTGTAATGAATTTGAGATATATAATTACGCATCTAATGGCTCTGTCCTTCAATTTCTGACTACATAAATATACAACAACAACAATGACGTGACTCCAAGGCAGCCAACGTTAATGTGTCGCAATAGCATCCAGTATACAAAAACATTGCATACTCTCAACAACATTTTTCGACAAGCCCTCTTACTTGGAATAGTGTTCTTCACAGAGATGGTGACCTGTTTCACATTCTGGGTGGCTGCGGCTGGAAGGACCTCCCTCATTCCGTTCAAATCACACTCATCATTGTCCGGTTTCACTACCACCACAATGTACAGGCGCCCACCGGGGTAGTTCTCTTTCTAAAAAATGTTTTTCCACAACATGGTTTATGCAGTATATCTTAATTACATTAATTGCATTAATAGTCAAGAACAAATTTAATTCACTCAAAATTGGAAATGACACTTGCAAAAAAATGCACAAGTGACTGACTTGTAAAGTTAACAAACAAAAAAATAACTTTTTGAGAAACATTTAAATACAATTTATTAGAAAGTGTGTTTGAGAAACATTTAAATAAAATTTATTAGAAAGTGTGTTGAGAAACATTTAAATACAATTTATTAGAAAGTGTGTTTGAGAAACATTTAAATACAATTTATTAGAAAGTGTTGAAGAATGTTTGATTTTCCAGAGTCTCCTAATAAAATTACAAAAAAGCATCTAGCATGGCATACTAGTAACTTGTAATAGAACAATGCATTATAAATATATGTTTATATATTTAAAGAAATAGTTAAGACAAATTTAATATAATAATCAGCGGTTAACAAAATCTAAAACAATATTTGCAATACTTGTTTACATTAAAGGATATCATAGTCAGCATCCATTACAATGGACACTGATTTGTGTCCAGTTCTACTCACTGTGACAGTTATGGCCCCCTGTGTAGTCATGGTTTGGTACTTGCCCTGGTATTCTACATCATTGTCGAGGTCAAAAACTGGGCACTGAAACAGGAGTGTCAATGTCAAACACTAGGCACTGAAATAGAAGTGTCAAGGTAAAAAATTGGGCACTGAAACCGAAGTGTCAAGGCAAAAAATTGGGCACTGAAACCGAAGTGTCACGGTTGAAAATTGGGTACTGAAACCGAAATGTAAAGGTAAAAAATTGGGCACTGAAACCGAAGTGTCACGGTAAAAAATTGGGCACTGAAACCGAAGTGTCAAGGTAAAAAATTGGGCACTGAAAATAAAGTGTCATGGTAAAAAATTGGCCACTGAAACCAAAGTGTCAAGGTCAAAAACTGGGCACTGAAATAGAAGTGCCAAGATTAAAACCCGGGCACTGAAAACTAGGAGTGTCAAGGTAAAACAAGAGGGCCATGATGGCCCAAAGTACTGGCAATGACAACTGTGTACTGGCAATGACAGAGATCAGCTAAATGTCATCACCTACAAAATGACCTAAATCAGACAACCTGATCTGGCAATTCGACAGGTGCAATAAGATGCCTGCCCGGCCTACTTCTGTTATTTAGCTGGCAATTAAATGGCGCAATACAGATGCATTTATTGGGACTGTTGGGACCAAGATGAACCACAAGCAAACGATGATATGTTTACCATGCACAATCACACTTTCATTACACAGAGGTTGATATCCAATCTTTGCAATGGCACCGTTTTTAGGTTCAAACATCCAGCTGAGGTCCATGTACTGTGCTTTGTTCTTATTTCAACACAACAATAATTAAAACAGTCACAAAAGACACCAATACAAGACAACTGTCCGCGTTATGTATATCATCGATTACGAATATTCAATCAAACATACCATTGTACTTAATGTATTTCCATTTTAATTGTGTTTCAGGTCTTGTAAATGATATTTAGGTCACTGGTTAACAGCTCAAATACCAAAACTAATTAACCGGTTGCTTAAATACTATCTGCTGCCATCCAATATACACTATCTGAAAAATGAAGTCTCTATCCTGAACATTTTTTGCTTCTTTTTCACAAACAAATGGGCAAATAACTTTGTTCTTTATACCCTAATCAGCGCAAAACCTTGGTTTATTATGAGATCTTATGGTCATACACAAGCTGCCTAATCAGCGCAAAACCTTGGTTTATTATGAGATCTTATGGTCATACACAAGCTGTGCAAGTATTATCAAGCAAGATAAGATGAAAAATGAAGTTTCTATGTCACACAAAGTCCATTTTTTGCAAAGTTTTTCACAAAGAAGGGGAAATAACTCCAGTGTTCCTGGTTCTATCTGGCCCATCATTGCACTTTGATGAAATCTTATGGTCATACACAAACTGTGCAAGTTTAGTCAACAAGGAATGAAAAGTTAATTCACTATGGAGACAGAAAGCCAATTTTTGACATATTATGGATTTTTTTTCACAAACAAGGGGTCATAACTCTGGTCTTTCTTGTCTGATCTGTTCCATATTGGGAATTGACTGAGACCTTATGGTCAAACACAACAGTGCAAGTTGGTCAAGATTAGGCAATACATGAAGACTCTATACTCCACATTGTCCATTTTTTCACACAAACAAGGGGCAATAACTCTGGTGTTTGTACCACAATCTAGTCCATGTTTTGGTTATTTTTTAATATTCAGTTCATGTACATGTTGTGCAAGTTTGGTCATATTCAGACGAAAAATGAAGTTTGTATGTTGCACAAAGTCCAGTTCGCAGATTTTCTCATGAAAAGGGGCAATAACTCTGGTGTTCATGGTCTGATGTGGCCCATTATCTATCCGAGATTTTATGGTCATACACAAACTGTGCAAGTTTGGTAAAGATTGAATGAAAGTGAAGTTTGTATCACGTCCACATGCCCAATTGTTCCGATTCACAACGGATGACGCAGGACAGTTCCCCTATACCAATAGCTCATCGAGCATGAAGTGCTCAGGGGAAATGAAATGTAACGAAAGTGATGCACGGGAAGTCACTTTATTTTGTTGAACTATAAAAAGAGTCCCCATGCTACAAGCCCTTACTTATATATACCATACAAGCAGATACTAGCAAGTAGCATGGTGCACTCTAAATAGTGTAAAAATATTTCTCAATTAAGGAGAAAATGTAAAACAGTGTAGAAGTATTTTTCAATTAAGAAGAAATAATAAATCAGCTTCAAAAATCATGTAAGATAAACTTGAGTTTCCAAAATCCCAATTTAAATGTAAAAGTCAGTCCAAAAGTTACATGATTAAATGATACTGAATAAGTTACAAACTAAAAAGTAAAAAAACTACAGAAAATAATTAACCCTTTCAGGCACTAGATCACATGATCTAAGCCCTATATTCTGATTGCTTGTTTACAACATGAATTCTCGCTATTGATTGTTGTTTACCACACTTTCCTGACTGGATGCCAAGACAGACAGTGGAAAATTGTATTTGCTGCACACATAGCCAAAATATAGGTCAGAAGCAGGCTATCAATGGTTACTATGTGTAAAGATGCTGATCTAAAAAAGAAGTATCATGTTGACTCAGAGTGATGTATTGATTTTACTGATAAGCAGACTCCACTATCTGGGTTATATCTGTGACTGAGCTACAAAGGGAAATAGCACATTTCTGGCAATTATCTTCCTGATACTTCATTTACCTCCCATTTACCATGTGAGTTATTCAGGAATAGGTGATTTGGGGCCAAAAAAGGGACAATAACTCTGGTGTTCCTGGTTCGATCGGGCCAATTATCAAACCTGTCCAAGATTTTATGGTCATACACAAACTGTGCAAGTTTGGTCAAGATTGAATAAACAAGAGCTGTCAGAGGACAGCGCTCTCGACTATTTGAAGTATTTCAGTTGGTACATATTTTGGATAGTGTAAGGGGCATAAATTTGTTAAAATACAAAACTGTTAAGTGAAGCCTTGTATAGTTTATGAATTTCTGGAACAAAAACTTTAACCACAAAGTCTATGTAAAAAATGGGCAAACTCTGTCAAAATACAAAAAAGAGTTATGGGTAATGTTGCCCCTGATACTAGAGTTGATGACAAAGGTTAGTTCCAAGTTTCAAGTGAATATCTTATGTAGTTTTGAAGTTGCAAAACTTCTGAATATAAACTTTAACCAGAAAATCTATGTGAAAAAGGGGCATAACTCTGTCAAAATACAAAATAGAGTTACAGGTAATGTTGCCCCTGATACTAGAAATGATGACAAAGGTTAGTTCCAAGTTTCAAGTGAATAACTTATGCAGTTCTGTAGTTACAAAACTTTTAAATATAAACTTTAAACAGAAAATCTAAGTGAAAAGGGGCATAACTCTGTCAAAATACAAAATAGAGTTATGGGGAATGTTCACCATGATACTGGAGTTGATGAAAAAGGTATATTCCAAGTTTCAAGTGAATAGCTTTTGTTGTATTGAAGTTACACAACTTTTGAATATAAACTTTAATCAGAAAATCTATGTGAGAAAGGGGCATAACTCTGTCAAAATACAAAACAAAGTTATAGGGAATGTTGCCCTTGATACTGGAGTTGATGACAAAGGTTAGTTCCAAGTTTCAAGTGAATAACTTATGTAGTTTTGAAGTTACGACACTTTTGAATATAAACTTTAAACAGAAAATCTAAGTGAGAAGGGGCATATCTCTGTCAAAATACAAAATAGAGTTATGGGTAATGTTGCCCCTGATACTAGAGTTGATGACATAGGTTAGTTCCAAGTTTCAAGTGAATAACTTATGTAGTTTTGAAGATACAAAACTTTTGAATATAAACTTTAACCAGAAAATCTATGTGAAAAAAGGGGCATAACGCTGTCAAAATACAAAACAGAGTTATAGGGAATGTTGCCCTTGATACTAAAGTTGATGACAAAGGTTAGTTCCAATTTTCAAGTGAATAACTTATGTAGTTTCAAAGTTACAAAACTTCTGAATATAAACTTTAACCAGAAAAGTGAAAAAGGGGCATAACTCTGTCAAAACACAAAACAGAGTTATGGGAACTGTTGCCCCTGACACTGGAGTTGATGACAAAGGTATATTCCAAATTTCAAGTGAATAACTTAGGTAGTTTTGAAGTTACAAGACTTAATAAACTTTAACCAAATTCAGACGCGGATGCGGACGCCGACGCGGGGGATAGTAGGAAAGCTCATCTATTCTTCGAATATACGAGCTAAAAATGTAGTCTTTATCGCGATAACGGGCCAAATTGTTGACGGCATATGGATGAGGGACGATGAACGACGCTGGAGAGGTCCGCTACACCAATAGCTAACAGAGCACTTCGTGCTCAGTTGAGCTAAAAACTGGGCACTGAAATAGGAGTGCCAATGTCAACACTATGCACTGAAATAGGAGTGTCAAGGTCAAACACTTGGCACTGAATATGTGTATCAAAGTCAAAACCCTGTGCACGGAAATTGGAGTGTCAAGGTCAAACACTTGGCACTGAAATAGGAGAGTCAAGGTCAAACACTGGGCACTGAAATAAGAATGTCAAGGTCAACACTGGGCTCTGAAATAGGAGTGTCAAGGTCACGGGCACTGAAGTAGGAGTGTCAAGGTCAACACTGGGCTCTGAAATAGGAGTGTCAAGGTCACTGGGCACTGAAGTAGGAGTCTCAAGGTCACTGCGCACTGAAATAGGAGTATCATGGTCACTGGGCACTGAAATAGCAGTGTCAAGGTCAAACACTAGGCACTACAATAGGAATGTCAAGGTCAAACACTGGGCACTAAAATAGGAGTGTCAAGGTCAAACACTGAATTGCAAAACATTATATAAACAAAGGACACTATAATAATAGTCAATAAACAAAAAGGAAAGTTTAGACAAAATGACACTTTTTAGTTTAAAATAAAGTGTGTAAAGATTAATTATGAACATTCAAAGGCCCTAAAATAATTTCTGTAAATTCGAAAATGTATTATGCCCAGGGAAAATTGTATAGTTTCAGTAGAATTCTTTATCATTAATGGATTTGGGGTTTTTAAAGAGACTGTACATAAATTTATGGTAAGTGTAATTTTTGTTTGTAGAATCAAGGTTTAAACAAAATAATGTGTATAGCTAATATTACACATACAATGTATTTACAATGACAATAATGTCTAATTATAACAAGATCTTAAAACAGCATTACTGCCATACTTTGATATCCTGAATGGACAGGACAGCACATATTTTGTCTACTGATGTTGCTCGGATGAGAACTGAGTCCACCCCTGGTGGAAAAGTATACATGTAGTAAACTGGATTGGACGCGGTAACCGTCACCTTTTTTGTATCCCTGTAAGCATATACATTTTATATGAATACTTTAGGGTTTTATATGTTTTGTAACCTAAAGGAAGTTACAGAAAAGAACAGTAACAGGCCTTTTGTTAAGTAATAATGTGAAACAATTGAAAGTAAATGAATTGACATTTTAATCACTAGAGCAGCATTTACTCGTGTGAATGACATGTACCATACAAACTAAGGTTTAAAGGCAAACATGCAAGTATAAATATTTATCCTATAAACTGTTCAATGCTTTTGAACACTTATCTGGTTGCTACAAAACCAAACTTTACCACTTTGGTTGTTAATTAGATCGATAGATTTTGCTGAATAGACTGAAATGGGTTAATCTAAAACAGTATCCATTAGATAACACAAATAAAACATGGAACAAGTAAACCCCCATCACAGCTACAAAGTATGGAAGTATTACAAGAAAAACATACAAAACGGTAAAGTTCGGAAGTAATACAACAACAACAACATACTGAATGGCAAACTCTGAAAGTATTACAAGAACTACATACTGAATAGTATAGTCTTAAAGAACAAGAACAACTTACTGAATGGTAAAATGCGAACAACATACTGAATGGTAAAGTCTAAAAGTACTACAAGAACAACATACTGAATGGTAAAGTCTAAAAGTACTACAAGAACAACATACTGAATGGTAAAGTCTGGAAGTATGACAAGAACAACATACTGAATGGTACAGTCTGGAAATATTACATGAACAACATACTAAATGGTAAAGTATGAAAGTATTACAAGAACAACATACTGAATGGTAAAGTATGAAAGTACTACAAGAACAACATACTGGGTGGTAAAGTATGAAAGTACTACAAGAACAACATACTGAATGGTAAAGTCTTAAAGTATGACAAGAACAACATACTGAATGGTAAAGTATGAAAGTATGACAAGAACAATATACTGAATGGTAAAGTATGAAAGTACTACAATGACAACATACTGAATGGTAAAGTATGAAAGTATTACAAGAACAACATACTGAATGGTAAATTATGAAAGTACTACAATGACAACACACTGAATGGTAAAGTATGAAAGTATGACAAGAACAACATACTGAATGGTAAAGTCTAACAAGAGGGCCATGATGGCCCTAGGTCGCTCACCTGAGTGTAAAGCATTATAATGGCTTTTAAGAAGAAGATTGTTTGAGACTTCAATAAAGCCATATAAGGAAAACTGTCCTGCCCCCTGGCAGCCATGTTTTTTAACAAATCACGAAAAGAGGCTAGTGTATATGTACATGAATGGTCTGAAAAGTTATATTGAGATCTGGCTATAACGCGATCGCGATCCATGGACCCCGCGAATTGCGATATAACAATTTGCAGTGTACCAAAAAAAAAAATACTGTCACGGTATCGTTAAACTTGTGAAACATGTGCACGGACTAAAATGAGTGCAAACACAGAATACAGTTTGAGCGCCTAATTTGTGCTAATACAGGTGACGAGTATTAGGTTAATGTTTGCGAGCTATACTAGTCTTTGTGCCCAATGCTATGCAAGTCTATCCATATCTAGTTTTACAATGAAATGGGCTAGCTGGACCTGGATTATATGGTCACACCCCATACACTGTAACTCAGTTTGTACTCAAGTTATTAAACAGACAGCACCATTTTTTTTATTTTTAGTAATGGTGCCATTGACCACAACCACCCCAGAGGCAACCTCAAGTGAGGCATCTATGTATAAAGTTGCATTACAATAGCAATTTTTGTTCTCAAGTTATTGTTCAGAAACCAAAAAGTTAGTGCTGCTGTCAAGTCTGTCAGCCCACATTCTCAACGAAATACCCCGATCTAATAACCACACATTTTCATTTGGTTAAAAATATATACTTGTTATAACTTCATCCGTAAAGTAATTAAATGATAATGCAAAATTTGGCAGACTTGATGCCATAATGACTGCAATTTGACTTTTTTGTAAGATTTTTTTTAATCCACTGAAGTCCAACAAATTAAAGTTTGAGCATAATACCTGCTCATGTGCAATTTTCAACACTTTCCTGATGCAAAAAAACAACAACAATTAATTAAAATGCAATATCTTACCATTGCCCTCTATAACCACACAAAGTTTCATGAACCTAGCTTTCGTATTTATTGAGTTATTACAGGACCCAAATTTTATTGCACTGACAGACATACAGACAGAAACATAGATGGAGGGTGTCCCATCTGATCATGCAACCGGTAGTGGACAAATAACTTTCAAAACAAACTCTTTATTAATGTCAGTGACATATAAATATTAAATTTCTAGGCGCATGACTAACTTGTGAAAAAACTGAAAATATTTCTCTGAAACAGAACCTTTCCAACACAGAACCCAGTTTATATTACCCTTCAAAGAATAATGTGCAAATATTCCATTGTTATTGATAGTGCAGTTTACTGAATTGTCTAGGGAGCTGCTTAACCACAGGCCAAGTTCATTGGGCCACATGAGGATAAATAGGTCAGTTGGAGAAAGTTATACAATTCCTGACATAACATGTATATAGGATAGGAGGTCAAATAAGATTCAAGTCAACAGTTGCTCTGGTTTTTGTGTTCCTCCCTGATGTGATTTTCTGGAGATTATCATTACCAGAAGTATTGGGAATATTTAATTTGAATATTCAAATATAATTCTAATATTAGATTGTTGTTTATGTTCATGCCTCATCACCACTACATCATCATCATCATCATCATCACCATGATTGTCATCATCATTATCACCATCATCATCATCATCATTATCATCATCAAAAACACCAAAATCACAGTATCATAAGCATCGTAGCCTTGGGGGTGGGTCAGTTTTCTTTATATTGATATATTGAAAACTTTAAAAACCATGTTTTTTCACGAATCAAAATGATTTCAAGGACTTTGGTAGAGGGTCACCAGAGGAACATTTCTGTGAAATTATTTTCAAATCCAGCCAGTGGTTTCAGACTAGAAGTTTTGTAAAGTTTTCAGTAAAACCATATAAGGAAAACTGCCCTGCCCCCTAGCGGCCATGTTTTTTCATGAATCAAAATGAAGTTTACAATAAAACCATATAAGGAAAACTGCCCCACCCCCTGGCAGCCACGTTTTTCAACAAATCAAAATGATTTGAAGGAATTTGGTAGAGGGTCACCCAAGGAACATTTCTGTGAAATTATTTTGAAATCCAGCCAGTGGTTTCAGACAAAAAGTTTTCAAATAAGCCATATAAGGAAAACTGCCCCGCCCTCTGGCAGCCATGTTTTTTAACAAATCAAAATCATTTGAAGGAATTTGGTAGAGGGTCATTTGAAAGAATTTGGTAGAGGGTCATTCAAGGAGCATTTTCTGTGAAAACTATCTTAAAATCCAGCCAGTGGTTTCTGACAAGATTTTTAAGTTTTCCAGATCTTAAGCTTTTTAAGAGTTTTCAATATATTTTAATAAATTGAAGGTATTTGGTAATGGACCATCTCAGGAACCTTCCTGCCATGTTAGGTTAAAATCCACCCAGTGGTTTCAGAGAAGAAGTTGTTTGAAGTAAAATGGACGCTGGACATAGACTGACCCAAATAGCTCACCTTGAGCACTTTGTCGTGTTCAGGTGAGCTACAAAGAGTCCCCAAACTACAAGCCCTTACTTATATATACCATACAAGCAGCAAGTAGCATGGTGCACTCTAAATAGTGTACAAATATTTCTCAATTACGGAGAAAATGTCAAACAGTGTACAAGTATTTTTCAATTAAGGAGAAATAATAAATCATCTTCAAAAATCATGTAAGATAATTACTTGAGTTTCCAAAATCCCAATTCAAATGTAAAAGCCAGTCTAAAAGTTACATGATTAAATGATACTGAATAAGTCACTAACTAAACAGTCCAAAATCTACAGAAAATACTTAGCCCTTTCAGGCACTAGATCACACGATCTAAATCCTATATTCTGATTGCTTGTTTACAACATGAATTCTAGCTATTTATTATTGTTTAAATCTTTTTCCTGACTGGATGCCAAGACAGACAGTGGAAAATTTGGATGCCAAGACAGACAGTGGAAAATTGTATTGCTGCACACACAGCCAAAATATATGTCAGAAGCAGGCTATCAATGATTACTATGTGTAATAATGCTGATCTCAAATAGAAGTATCATGTTGGCTCAGAGTGAGGTATTGATTTTACTGATAAGCAGACTCCACTATCTGGGTTATATCTGTGAATAACCTACAAAGGGAAAAAACACATTTATGACACTTATCTTCCTGATACTGCATTTACTTCCATTAACCAGGTGAGTTAGTCAGGAATAGATGTATTTGGGGCAAAAAATGGGATAATAACTGTTCCTGGTCCGATCAAGCCCATTATCGAACTCGTCCAAGATTTTATGGTTTTACACAAACCAAAGTTTGGTCAAGACTGAATAAAAAATGTGGTCTTTATTGCGATAACGGGCCAAACTGTTGACGTCATACGGCCGTCAGAGAGGTCCCCTATACCAATAGCTCAGGTGAGCTAAAAATACTACAAGAACAACGTACTGAATGGAAAAGTCTGAAAGTATGACAAGAACAACATACTGAATGGTAAAGTCTGGAAGCATGACAATAACAACGTACTGAATGGTAAAGTCTGATCGTATTACAAGAACAACATACTGAATAGTAAAGTCTTGAAGTATATCTGCCTTTAGACTGAATGGGACAGATACTTTGGATTGTGAGGAAACTGTCACTGTGAACATCTCAGTTGATATGTTCTTGCTCAATTCAACTGGGCACAAGATCCGACTGACCTGGTTATAGTCATACCTGAAAAATACAACACTGTCTAATGTAAATGTACGGGAAGCATTTGAAGAATCTGTAATACTGAATATTGTACACTACATGGGGACAAATAGAAATCAATATAGAGTATATCATCGAT
The DNA here is from genome assembly GCA_027627225.1 of Congeria kusceri. Lineage (NCBI taxonomy): Eukaryota > Metazoa > Mollusca > Bivalvia > Myida > Dreissenidae > Congeria > Congeria kusceri. The sequence goes on from CM051030.1 coordinate 43,121,139, forward strand.
TTTAAATTAATAAAATTATTAAAAACACTATCATTAAAACACACAAATATGAAACAGGAGGAAGTTATAGTAATCATATCAGCTTATGATCTGTTTTATTCTATCCGGTCTTCCCTATGGTTTATTTACTGTGTCTGTAGTTATTGTAAATCTACTAGTCACTCTTCTTACTTGTCCCTAAACATGAGGGGTATCTGCCATGACAGAACATTCAGCCTTTCTCGTATCACAAACATTACCGGGTACATCTGAATAGCATTGGCACTAGAGGTACTGATACGGATGGCGACAGTCTGAAATGAACAGGGTACATCTGACTAGAGGTACTGATATGGACAGCGACAGTCTGAAATGAACAGGGTACATCTGACTAAGATACTCATACGGACGGCGACAGTCTGAAATGAACATGGTACATCTGACTAGAGATACTCATACGGATGGCGACAGTCTGAAATGAACAGGGTACATCTGACTAGAGGTACTCATACGGATGGCGATAGTCTGAAATGAACAGTGTAGATCTGACTAGAGATACTCATACGGATGGCGACAGTCTGAAATGAACAGGGTACATCTGACTAGAGATCTCATACGGACGGCAAAAGTCTGAAATGAACAGGGTACATCTGACTAGAGATACTCATATGGATGGCGACAGTCTGATATGAACAGGGTACATCTGACTAGAGATACTCATACGGATGGCGACAGTCTGTAATGAACAGGGTACATCTGACTAGAGGTACTCATACGGACGGCGACAGTCTGAAAATAACAGGGTAAATCTGACTAGAGGTACTCATACGGATGGCGACAGTCTGATATGAACAGGGTACATCTGACTAGAGGTACTGATACGGATGGCCACAGTCTGAAATTAGCAGGGTACATCTGACTAGAGGTACTCATACGGATGGCGACAGTCTGAAATGAACAGGGTACATCTGACTAGAGATACTCATACGGACGGCAAAAGTCAGAAATGAACAGGGTACATCTGACTAGAGGTACTGATACGGACGGCGACAGTCTGAAATGAACAGGGTACATCTGCCTAGAGGTACTGATACAGACAGCGACAGTCTGAAATAAACAGGGTACATCTGACTAGAGGTACTGATACGGATGGCGACAGTCTGAAATGAACAGGGTACATCTGACTAGAGGTACTGATACGGATGGCGACAGTCTGAAATGAACAGGGTACATCTGACTAGAGGTACTGATACAGATGGCGACAGTCTGAAATGAACAGGGTACATCTGACTAGAGGTACTGATACAGACAGCGACACTCTGAAATGAACAGGGTACATCTGACTAGAGGTACTGATACGGATGGCGACAGTCTGAAATGAACAGGGTACATCTGACTAGAGGTACTGATACGGATGGCGACAGTCTGAAATGAACAGGGTACATCTGACTAGAGGTACTCATACAGACAGCGACAGTCTGAAATGAACAGGGTACATCTGACTAGAGGTATTGATACAGACAGCGACAGTCTGAAATGAACAGGGTAAATCTGACTAGAGGTACTGATATGGACAGCGACTGTCGGAAATGAACAGGGTACATCTGACTAGAGGTTACTGATATAGACAGCGACAGTCTGAAATGAACAGGGTACATCTGACTAGAGGTACTGATACGGATGGCCACAGTCTGAAATGAACAGGGAACATCTGACTGGAGGTACTGAGACGGACGGCGACAGTCTGAAATGAACAGGGTACATCTGACTAGAGGTACTGATACGGATGGCGACAGTCTGAAATGAACACGGTACATCTGACTAGAGGTACTGATACGGACGACAACAGTCTGAAATGAACAGTGTATATCTGACTAGAGATACTGATACGGACGGCGATAGTCTGAAATGAACAGGGTACATCTGACTAGAGGTACTGATAAGGATGGCGACAGTCAGAAATGAACAGGGTACATCTGACTAGAGGTACTGATACGGACAACGACAGTCTGAAATGAACAGGGTACATCTGACTAGAGGTACTGATATGGACAATGACAGTCTGAAATGAACAGGGTACATCTGACTAGAGGTACTGATACAGACAGCGACACTCTGAAATGAACAGGGTACATCTGACTAGAGGTACTGATATGGATGGCGACAGTCTGAAATGAACAGGGTGCATCTGACTAGAGGTACTGATATGGATGGCGACAGTCTGAAATGAACAGGGTACATCTGACTAGAGGTACTGATACGGACAACGACAGTCTGAAATGAACAGGGTACATCTGACTAGAGGTACTCATACAGACAGCGACAGTCTGAAATGGTACATCTGACTAGAGATACTCATACGGACAGTGACAGTCTGAAATGAACAGGGTACATCTGACTAGAGATACTGATATGGACGGCGACAGTCTGAAATGAACAGGGTACATCTGACTAGAGGTACTGATACAGACAGCGACAGTCTGAAATGGTACATCTGACTAGAGATACTCATACGGACAGTGACAGTCTGAAATGAACAGGGTACATCTGACTAGAGATACTGATATGGACAGCGACTGTCTGAAATGAACAGGGTACATCTGACTAGAGATACTCATACGGATGGCGACAGTCTGAAATGAACAGGGTACATCTGACTAGAGATACTGATATGGACGGCGACATTCTGAAATGAACAGGGTACATCTGAGTAGAGATACTGATATGGACAGCGACAGTCTGAAATGAACAGGGTACATCTGACTAGAGATACTGATATGGACAGCGACTGTCTGAAATGAACAGGGTAAATCTGACTAGAGGGACTGACTCAGACTGCGACTGTCTGAAATGAACAGGGTACATCTGACTAGAGATACTGATATGGACAGTGACTGTCTGAAATGAACAGGGTAAATCTGACTAGAGGTACTGATTCAGACAGCGACTGTCTGAAATGAACAGGGTACATCTGACTAGAGGTACTGATACAGACAGCGACTGTCTGAAATGAACAGGGTACAAATGACTAGAGGTACTGATACGGATGGCGACAGTCTGAAATGAACAGGGTACATCTGACTAGAGGTACTGATACAGACAGCGACACTCTGAAATGAACAGGGTACATCTGACTAGAGGTACTGATACGGATGGCGACAGTCTGAAATGAACAGGGTACATCTGACTAGAGGTACTGATACGGACAGTGACAGTCTGAAATGAACAGGGAACATCTGACTAGAGATACTGATAAAGACGGCGACAGTCTGAAATGAACAGGGTACATCTGACTAGAGATACTGATATGGACGGCGACATTCTGAAATGAACAGGGTACATCTGAGTAGAGATACTGATATGGACAGTGACAGTCTGAAATGAACAGGGTACATCTGACTAGAGATACTGATATGGACAGCGACTGTCTGAAATGAACAGGGTAAATCTGACTAGAGGGACTGATTCAGACAGCGATTGTCTGAAATGAACAGGGTACATCTGACTAGAGATACTGATATGGACAGTGACTGTCTGAAATGAACAGGGTAAATCTGACTAGAGGTACTGATTCAGACAGCGACTGTCTGAAATGAACAGGGTACATCTGACTAGAGGTACTGATACAGACAGTGACTGTCTGAAATGAACAGGGTACATCTGACTAGAGGTACTGATACAGACAGCAACAGTCTGAAATGAACAGGGTAAATCTGACTAGAGGTACTGATACGGACAATGACAGTCTGAAATGAACAGGGTATATCTGACTAGAGATACTGATACGGACGGCGATAGTCTGAAATGAACAGGGTACATCTGACTAGAGGTACTGATAAGGATGGCGACAGTCAGAAATGAACAGGGTACATCTGACTAGAGGTACTGATACGGACAACGACAGTCTGAAATGAACAGGGTACATCTGACTAGAGGTACTGATATGGACAACGACAGTCTGAAATGAACAGGGTACATCTGACTAGAGGTACTGATACGGACAATGACAGTCTGAAATGAACAGGGTACATCTGACTAGCGGTACTGATACAGACAGCGTACATCTGACTAGAGGTACTGATATGGATGGCGACAGTCTGAAATGAACAGGGTACATCTGACTAGAGGTACTGATACGGACAACGACAGTCTGAAATGAACAAGGTACATCTGACTAGAGGTACTCATACAGACATCGACAGTCTGAAATGGTACATCTGACTAGAGATACTCATACGGACAGTGACAGTCTGAAATGAACAGGGTACATCTGACTAGAGATACTGATATGGACGGCGACAGTCTGAAATGAACAGGGTACATCTGACTAGAGGTACTGATACAGACAGCGACAGTCTGAAATGGTACATCTGACTAGAGATACTCATACAGACAGTGACAGTCTGAAATGGTACATCTGACTAGAGGTACTGATACAGACAGCGACAGTCTGAAATGGTACATCTGACTAGAGATACTGATATGGACGGCGACAGTCTGAAATGAACATGGTACATCTGACTAGAGGTACTGATACAGACAGCGACAGTCTGAAATGGTACATCTGACTAGAGATACTCATACGGACAGTGACAGTCTGAAATGAACAGGGTACATCTGACTAGAGATACTGATATGGACGGCGACAGTCTGAAATGAACAGGGTACATCTGACTAGAGGTACTCATACAGACAGCGACAGTCTGAAATGGTACATCTGACTAGAGATACTCATACGGACAGTGACAGTCTGAAATGAACAGGGTACATCTGACTAGAGATACTCATATGGACAGCGACTGTCTGAAATGAGCAGGGTACATCTGACTAGAGATACTGATATGGACGGCGACAGTCTGAAATGAACATGGTACATCTGACTAGAGGTACTGATACAGACAGCGACAGTCTGAAATGGTACATCTGACTAGAGATACTCATACGGACAGTGACAGTCTGAAATGAACAGGGTACATCTGACTAGAGATACTGATATGGACGGCGACAGTCTGAAATGAACAGGGTACATCTGACTAGAGGTACTCATACAGACAGCGACAGTCTGAAATGGTACATCTGACTAGAGATACTCATACGGACAGTGACAGTCTGAAATGAACAGGGTACATCTGACTAGAGATACTCATATGGACAGCGACTGTCTGAAATGAACAGGGTACATCTGACTAGAGATACTGATATGGACGGCGACATTCTGAAATGAACAGGGTACATCTGAGTAGAGATACTGATATGGACAGCGACAGTCTGAAATGAACAGGGTACATCTGACTAGAGATACTGATATGGACAGCGACTGTCTGAAATGAACAGGGTAAATCTGACTAGAGGGACTGATTCAGACTGCGACTGTCTGAAATGAACAGGGTACATCTGACTAGAGATACTGATATGGACAGTGACTGTCTGAAATGAACAGGGTAAATCTGACTAGAGGTACTGATTCAGACAGCGACTGTCTGAAATGAACAGGTACATCTGACTAGAGGTACTGATACAGACAGCGACTGTCTGAAATGAACAGGGTACATATGACTAGAGGTACTGATACGGATGGCGACAGTCTGAAATGAACAGGGTACATCTGACTAGAGGTACTGATACAGACAGCGACACTCTGAAATGAACAGGGTACATCTGACTAGAGGTACTGATACGGATGGCGACAGTCTGAAATGAACAGGGTACATCTGACTAGAGGTACTGATACGGACAGTGACAGTCTGAAATGAACAGGGTACATCTGACTAGAGATACTGATAAAGACGGCGACAGTCTGAAATGAACAGGGTACATCTGACTAGAGATACTGATATGGACGGCGACATTCTGAAATGAACAGGGTACATCTGAGTAGAGATACTGATATGGACAGCGACAGTCTGAAATGAACAGGGTACATCTGACTAGAGATACTGATATGGACAGCGACTGTCTGAAATGAACAGGGTAAATCTGACTAGAGGGACTGATTCAGACAGCGACTGTCTGAAATGAACAGGGTACATCTGACTAGAGATACTGATATGGACAGTGACTGTCTGAAATGAACAGGGTAAATCTGACTAGAGGTACTGATTCAGACAGCGACTGTCTGAAATGAACAGGGTACATCTGACTAGAGGTACTGATACAGACAGTGACTGTCTGAAATGAACAGGGTACATCTGACTAGAGGTACTGATACAGACAGCGACAGTCTGAAATGAACAGGGTAAATCTGACTAGAGGTACTGATATGGACAGCGACTGTCTGAAATGAACAGGGTACATCTGACTAGAGGTTACTGATATGGACAGCGACAGTCTGAAATGAACAGGGTACATCTGACTAGAGGTACTGATACGGATGGCCACAGTCTGAAATGAACAGGGTACATCTGACTGGAGGTACTGAGACGGACGGCGACAGTCTGAAATGAACAGGGTACATCTGACTAGAGGTACTGATACGGATGGCGACAGTCTGAAATGAACAGGGTACATCTGACTAGAGGTACTGATACGGACGACAACAGTCTGAAATGAACAGTATATATCTGACTAGAGATACTGATACGGACGGCGTTAGTCTGAAATGAACAGGGTACATCTGACTAGAGGTACTGATAAGGATGGCGACAGTCAGAAATGAACAGGGTACATCTGACTAGAGGTACTGATACGGACAACGACAGTCTGAAATGAACAGGGTACATCTGACTAGAGGTACTGATATGGATGGCGACAGTCTGAAATGAACAGGGTGCATCTGACTAGAGGTACTGATATGGATGGCGACAGTCTGAAATGAACAGGGTACATCTGACTAGAGGTACTGATACGGACAACGACAGTCTGAAATGAACAGGGTACATCTGACTAGAGGTACTCATACAGACAGCGACAGTCTGAAATGGTACATCTGACTAGAGATACTCATACGGACAGTGACAGTCTGAAATGAACAGGGTACATCTGACTAGAGATACTGATATGGACGGCGACAGTCTGAAATGAACAGGGTACATCTGACTAGAGGTACTGATACAGACAGCGACAGTCTGAAATGGTACATCTGACTAGAGATACTCATACAGACAGTGACAGTCTGAAATGGTACATCTGACTAGAGGTACTGATACAGACAGCGACAGTCTGAAATGGTACATCTGACTAGAGATACTGATATGGACGGCGACAGTCTGAAATGAACATGGTACATCTGACTAGAGGTACTGATACAGACAGCGACAGTCTGAAATGGTACATCTGACTAGAGATACTCATACGGACAGTGACAGTCTGAAATGAACAGGGTACATCTGACTAGAGATACTGATATGGACGGCGACAGTCTGAAATGAACAGGGTACATCTGACTAGAGGTACTCATACACACAGCGAAAGTCTGATATGGTACATCTGACTAGAGATACTCATACGGACAGTGACAGTCTGAAATGAACAGGGTACATCTGACTAGAGATACTGATATGGACAGCGACTGTCTGAAATGAACAGGGTACATCTGACTAGAGATACTCATACGGATGGCGACAGTCTGAAATGAACAGGGTACATCTGACTAGAGATACTGATATGGACGGCGACATTCTGAAATGAACAGGGTACATCTGAGTAGAGATACTGATATGGACAGCGACAGTCTGAAATGAACAGGGTACATCTGACTAGAGATACTGATATGGACAGCGACTGTCTGAAATGAACAGGGTAAATCTGACTAGGGGGACTGATTCAGACTGCGACTGTCTGAAATGAACAGGGTACATCTGACTAGAGATACTGATATGGACAGTGACTGTCTGAAATGAACAGGGTAAATCTGACTAGAGGTACTGATTCAGACAGCGACTGTCTGAAATGAACAGGGTACATCTGACTAGAGGTACTGATACAGACAGCGACTGTCTGAAATGAACAGGGTACATATGACTAGAGGTACTGATACGGATGGCGACAGTCTGAAATGAACAGGGTACATCTGACTAGAGGTACTGATACAGACAGCGACACTCTGAAATGAACAGGGTACATCTGACTAGAGGTACTGATACGGATGGCGACAGTCTGAAATGAACAGGGTACATCTGACTAGAGGTACTGATACGGATGGCGACAGTCTGAAATGAACAGGGTACATCTGACTAGAGGTACTCATACAGACAGCGACAGTCTGAAATGGTACATCTGACTAGAGATACTCATACGGACAGTGACAGTCTGAAATGAACAGGGTACATCTGACTAGAGATACTGATAAAGACGGCGACAGTCTGAAATGAACAGGGTACATCTGACTAGAGATACTGATATGGACGGCGACATTCTGAAATGAACAGGGTACATCTGAGTAGAGATACTGATATGGACAGCGACAGTCTGAAATGAACAGGGTACATCTGACTAGAGATACTGATATGGACAGCGACTGTCTGAAATGAACAGGGTAAATCTGACTAGAGGGACTGATTCAGACAGCGACTGTCTGAAATGAACAGGGTACATCTGACTAGAGATACTGATATGGACAGTGACTGTCTAAAATGAACAGGGTAAATCTGACTAGAGGTACTGATTCAGACAGCGACTGTCTGAAATGAACAGGGTACATCTGACTAGAGGTACTGATACAGACAGTGACTGTCTGAAATGAACAGGGTACATCTGACTAGAGGTACTGATACAGACAGTGATAGTCTGAAATGAACAGGGTACATCTGACTAGAGGTACTGATACAGACAGTGACAGTCTGAAATGAACAGGGTACATCTGACTAGAGGTACTGATACAGACAGCGACCGTCTGAAATGAACAGGGTACATCTGACTAGAGGTACTGATACGGACAGCAACTGTCTGAAATGAACAAAACATGTTTGTTTTCATGTTTTAATGTATGTCAACTACTGGTATGCTAGATTGTTACAAATTGGCAATCTAAATGTTTTTATTCTGAGAAAGACCAAGAGTGAGTTTGATTTTCAACAATATTTTTCAACTTTAAAATAATATGGTTAAAACCAGTATATATGGACAAACAGTACAGCTGAATGAAATGAATATTATCACACATAACTGAGACACAATAAACTGTCACGCAATAAAGCTACTATCACATGAATGAGTACACAGATTTAAAACAATAGATATAAAGCAAAACAGAAATAATTACCTAACATGTATTTATAAAACTAACAAAGCACAAACTTAACATGCATTATTACTTAATATAATTGAATATGCTAAATCTAAAGAAACAACTATTTAGAAGAATTGTAAGTGATAATTGTTTTAATCGTTTCAAAGTGATGTTATGTTAAATAGACAAAGTTTTAGTGAACATTGCGTTGTAACCTAGGATGGCATAAGAAAGTCTGAAAGCTTATTTCCGATCGGGTCCTTGGGTTTTCCATTTTGAGCAAAAAATTACACATTATGCTCTCAAAGATGTGAAGCGTAGACTATTTATTGTCCACCATTAAATAGTGGACGTACCCCATTCTAGAATATTACTGAATTCCAAAAAGATATGATTTATAAAACAAGAGTGACTTCTTATCAAATTATGTGTTAAAAACAGCTATACTGTAAAACTGATATATGTTTACCAATATACATGCATAATGTTACACTTAGCATTGTATATTTGTACATATTATTTTCAATAACTTTGAAGATAACAGCAATAAGCATTTATCAATATATTACTATTAACCTTTTTTTTTCAACATTCATTATTTACTTTTAATCAAACAAGAAATAAAGGGCTTAAAATACACTGACTCTAAAAATAAAACATTAAGCTAATTACTGAGAAGCTAAAATAAAACACTATTGTTTTCATAAAAATGTGCTTGCATTAGGAAGCACAATTTAAAAGGTATAATAGGCAATATTATTTAAAATTGAAATACATGTATGCAACTTTAGACATATTGAGTATCGGCCTCTCGTAACTTTTCTTCAAACTATCAATTGTGCTGTGAAGGACAATTGATATTTTTAAGTGTTCATGTGATGAATGATGACTTGTATACTTCAGATAAATAACACAAGTGACTTAAGTGGTCAAACTCCATGAAACAGGATTTAAGGCTAATGCAGTGTCTGTTACACTGAGTTTCAATTTCATGTCCCAGCACTGTCAGTGTTTAAGTCAGAGATCACCATACCCGATAGGAGGATTTCCTCCTGGTGCTCTGGTTCCCCAAACATTATAAGACAACATAAAAATTCAAAAGCATTTCAGTAATTTGTATATTTTTTTATAGCTACAATTCAAATTCCATACAATGTTTTAGTGTGTATAAAACACTTATTAGGTAAGGAGTGAGAGAATGCGTACAAAAAGTCAGTGCTTAAAACAAGGATGTGACATATGCCCCCAAAGCATATGCTTGTCAGAGGAAGGCAATAAGCCAGATTGAGATACAATGGCACTAGGATTGTCCTACGCTTTTCAAAAAATGGTGGCAGTTCTACGATAAGCCACGAATGTTTTGAACATGTTCAAAACTGTTGTATCGCTTCCCAATCGATAAAGATCACCCAAGATTCTTCAAGATTCACACAGATGCCAGTACATATGTATTCACGCTTTACCACGTTTTACCAAGATTTCGTAGCAAAAATTGTGACAGTGTAACCGGGGCTTAAGGTAACACTATATCCATTACTCTCCGCATAAAAATTAACTGTAAATGATTTATTCCTGAGGATCAGCTGGAAATGCATCACTTTTCAAAAACCGTGGCCAAACATTGCTGTGCAAACGGCAATTTCATTGGGCGCAGCAGGGCTGATATTTTATTGTTCGGGAGGTCATTTGAATGTGACCTGCTATACGATGTCTTCAGATCCTAACAATGTTAGGATTTGATTTTAATGAGATTGGCACACTACAAACAGCTTATGCAATATAATGTATGTTTTCGTTTCATATTTTAAGTAAATGTACACTGCTTTTTTAGCAATGCAAACAGTTATAGAATTAAACTTTTAATTTAGACACAAATTAAAATTGAATGTTAAGTGACCGAAAACTGGTTGTACCGGGATATGTTAAGAATACAGACTAAATACTACAGCACCAGCTCACATATGATGACATTATATGCACTTAGATGACATGTAAATAGCATATGAACAAATGTTTGAAAACAGTTATGGTTTGAGAAAATGTACAAGAATATACCTACCTAAATTTAAGTGTTCTGCGAGTATGAAATCATGAATAGTGCATTATGTTTCCCAAAGAAATGCAACCCTCAAGCACAAATTTCATCAATGACAACTGTCAAATATTTATTATTTACCTTTTGTGACATGTTGTATGTATACTGATACAACATACTGACGTTGGGAGATGTTGTACCGTTGTATAGAACGTCAAACTGACTGTCGTTGCTGTCTAGCAAGACTGTCGACAGCATCTGAGCTCCATCGACAAGTTCAAATACGCCGGTCAGTACACAGAAAGACACACACAATAAAGACGAAAGGGCTGCCATTGTATGTGTTAACAGTTTAACTTGTAAATATCATCATTAGAATTATCTTAAACCAAGGTCCGTTATTTCTCTTTTTCTAGGAAAAACATCGACTGCTCGAACAGCTTCCTGTTTTGCGATTATCACGAATAATATTTTGATCACACACCGGCACGAAAACTGATCACATTGTTACATCTGACAATTTAATGTTTTTATAATTATTTTTCATAAAATATGACTTTGTTTCATTTTGGTAATTGTGTGGCGCTGGCATATGTTCCATATGTCTTAGTATACAAGTGCTCTGGCCTGTAAGTACTTGTTTAATCTCAGCATTTAGCCGGTGTTGCTGGCTAACAGTGTATGGATGTGGGTGGGGCAATGCTTTGTGTTCCAACAATTGTCGTCCAGTTTCAGATATTTCCCAACGTTGTTGCCATTTTATAGTGAATGCTAACATCCACACAGTCAGATTATAATGAATCAATCTTTTTGAAGCTAGTCTGTACAATCTTCGCGAATTATAATGACGTGCTGAAATTGTCTGGTATCTGAAGTAGTTTAGACAGGGGTCTAGAACAATAAAAATAGCCTATATATATCCCTTATTTTTTAGATACCGTTTTTCTATCTTGGATACCGTTTTTTAGCTCAACTATTCGAAGAATAGGTGAGGCAGGGCCCTCAATCAGTTTTGGGGGAAGGGGCCCACAGCCCTCTGGAGGGGAAATTTGACTGACCGGGGGAAATATTTTAATATGAAAGGTTTTACTGATTTGAAAACTAACTCAACCCGAACAAACTCGCGTCTAATTGTTTTGTAAAAACTAAATGTAATCTTTAACAGCAAATGCAACTCCTACAGTTGTTTGGGGTATTCCGGATCACTAACAAGATTTTTGTTTGTTACTTTTTCATGCGTATCGTAATAGTTAATGTATATACACCAAAAGAAAGATAAATCCTTCCTCTGGTCAATTAAACAGGATTTTTGCACGAAAAACATGGATTTCATTCTTGTTTACACGCACAAGTGACATAACCTTTTCGGTCATTTCCGAATCATTTACGGCAGTTTCAGATCACGTCAGGGATATTCTCAAAACATCTTGGAAATATGCACAATTGGGGGTACTGGTACTGGTCAAAATTGAAAGACGTATTATTTTGAAAAAAAAAATTTGTTCTGCAGTCAAGTTTCTTAATGTATCTAATTAAACACTACTGGTACTTTACAATATTTACATGCACATTTATATACTTCACACACTTAATATCATGGCAGTGATTTTTTTTGGAATTTGTACAACTACCTGTGCCTTTGAACTAGGGGAATTTTAGCGTACAAACCTCAAACAGGGGGAAAATAGTAAATATTTTTTTATTCTAAATTGTCAACTGTGAACATTTTTTATTTTTGTACTGATATATTTAACTGTTTATACTGCAGTGACTGTGTGCACACCTTTAACACATGATCATCAGATGATATGATTCTTAAAGATAGATAATTCTTGTATAATAGGCAAAAGGACTAACGGATGGTAGTAAGTGTTCCCCCTGCTGATGATATCTCTGGAGTTTCATTATTCCTATATTAAAGTTTAACCAACAAATGTAAAACTTATATCAATTAGAGATACTTGATTGTCACAGCAAATGTTTATTTAAATTTTACAATATTTGAATGATGAACACAAGAGTTAGATTTCTTAGGGCAATTGCCTAGTAGCAATGCTTGTGTTATGGCCTTTGACTTTGTCACTTTGTCATCCTATAGTTCAAGATCTTCATCTGTGAGTTGTCTTTGGTGGTGGCAATCCTCATTTTGGCATCTAGATGTCCTTGGGTTAGCCTGTTTCTCTTCTTAGTATGTATGGTGGCCATTAGAGAGAAACTTTTTACCCTATAATTTGGCTATGAAAATGTGGTCCACATTATACATTTTAACAGTGAACAAATTTTAGGTGTTTTTTTTCTATGAAAAATCGTAATATATTCATCATATTTAGTTCATAATTAATTCATAATGTTTTTTATAAACAAACACTGCATTATAATAAATTGCACAAATATTTCCGATTAGAACAGAAAATAAAATCCTTTAAAAACGCGATTCGAATAATATAACCTTTTAAAACTAAAGAATGACAGCGTGACGTCATCAATTAACCGGGCTTCCAAATCTGCAAGCCGTTAGAAACACCCATAGCAACGGTGTCGGTTTTACTTCAAATGGCTTTGATGTGACAGCCGAATTTGCAGCTATCGCCTAGCAGTTTGTACCTGAAAAGCGTGTAACACGCTGAGCATGTGGTCGGCGTCAAAAAGCATCGCTTGATGCTACTTAGTACTGTACCTGAACAAAGCAAGTGCTGTCGATATAGCATTAATGCATAAGCGTTTAAAGAGAAATATCAAGGATTTAAAAATTTCAAACGTTTGTTTTGTTGCATTGAATAAATTGTATATTTAATTTCTGGGTGGCATACTATACATTGTCTGGATTATTTAGAGGATTTAATTTTATTTGGATTATAAATACGTGTTTCATGCATAAGTTAATTATATGTGCGTATTTAAAATTTACTTACTGTAAATTACGTTTTGATTAAATTAGTGTAATATTACAGAATATCAACATTCAACAAAAGCGGACAAAAGAAGTACAATATAACATCAACATACATGGCAAAATCAGCTGCAAATGGTTACCAGATTTTAACCCTCAAATTTTGCTTCTAAAATCGGGTCCGCGTTATACACGGTAGTACCAGAACTGTTTTTATCGATGTATCGAACGCTGATTTTTGGTCTATTTGCAACCTAATGTGTGTAAGGAAGCAATAAAGTTTCGTCAATTTTTGATTGAAATACCAACCCAGTCTGAGGGGAAAATGTTTCTTATTTTTGGGGGAAAAAATGGGTCATTTTAGGGGAAAAATTGATGTTTTTTGGCAAGGGGAAACTGCCGTTATTCGGCAGTAAAAATAGGCAAAAAAAGCACTGCATGGGATTAAAATATCCTTAAGCCCACTCCTATTTGAAGCTCTGAAAATATCCTTGAAGATTCTCCAATATGGTCAGGGGGTAAAATACTGGCGCTTTAACAAAAGAGGTCAGGGGCTACAGTACCCTTTGCATATTATTCTTTGAGTGGGTTATCCTGGGCCCTGATCACATTTAACTGAACTAATTCAGTGATTTTTCAGGGATTGGTAAAGGACCCATTCACAATCCCCAAAACAGACCAATGGGAATGACAAAATGTGAATTATGGTTGTAAATCGTGAAATTACTTGTATGTTTATGAAAGGGCAACATTAAAATAATCAACTAATACTCTTACATGTTCATCACTAGTTTAAGTATATTTTTTTTTTATTAAATTCTATTCATTATTTTCTCCCAGTTAGTAAGATTCCACAATGTGCAAGCCTCCATCTTTAGGGTACTGGACCCCGTTCCTTAATAATAACAATTTTCCAAATTTTCCAATGCTCTAGTTTTAGGCAAAATAGAATCGGTCACATCTGATTGGTCTGGAACTGGTTTTTACCCGAAAAGAGTGAATATATTTTTAAAGAAAAATAACCCATTTCAAAAGTCAACATCTCTCTTTGTAAATAACCAAAGGATAAACCATACAGTTTTGAAGTTCTGTTTCTGACAGTGGCCTCTGTTTTAAGATTGCTCTGAGAGATTGTCTTGGGGACCCTCTTCTTCATTGTTTTTGCTTTGTTTACAGGTGGACCATGCTGGTTTGGTTTCCCCAAATCTGTCATTTATAACTAATTGCATTTAGATGTTACCAGTATCAAATTCAGCTACCATTGGCATGTATTGTGCAGCATAACACATGGTCTGCCATGAATCTGATCAATATAAGCACATTTTATTATCAAACTAGTCGACAATCTATTATTAATTATATTTGTCCGGATACTTAAATTCTTATTCAGTCTATATATACATATAACTAGCAGCATAATTGTGCGATTTGAACCTTAAAAATTAGATCCACACTGAATGGTTAATTAGATGACTACCATTAAAATCTTTGAAACTATCACTGCACTATACTTAGGTAAATATTACATCAAAATGTAATTACAAATGAGTAAATCCACAATATATATATACATATATATACAGCAAATTTAACTAAAATCACCACATGCACATATAAGTTATGGTTTACAGTATCCTACAACTTATTTTCTTATCCCTTTGATCCGAAAATATAACAATGTCACCTGTTTGACACCTCAAAAAACATTTGAGTAAACCTCCATTATTGAGAGTCACGTGATCCGAAACTAACCAATTTATGGGTTTCGTTTCAAGGAATGCTGTAGTTATAACAAATAATTGGCGGTATTTTGGCTTACACTATTTGATAGAGGACGTGTTTGTGAAATTTTTTATGTATAAACATGATGCAGTGATTCAATATTTACCGATATACATGGCTCTGGTCACAAGTCCGCAATTATTTTCCCGTACTTTTTCTCGACGAAGTGCGCATGTCAGTTAGTTTCATAGATAACTCAGGTCGTAAGAGTGGCTTTTGTGATCAAACAAACGTCTAAACTCTGTAGAAAAAAATACTCTTTCAACATAAAATAACAACTTTTACGAACATTTATTACTTAGTTATTATTTTAAGCTATTAACTGGCTTTGATCCATAACTAATCAAGATCTGGAATACCCTAAACAACTGTGTAAATATAACTTTGATTATTTTTTAGCACAAAAAAACAAAGCTCAGAATCTACCGATAACGCTTAAAATTTGGACTAGGCTGTGGTATACATGTAACATTGCAGCTATACAAACGTCATTTCCACGAGTTTTTCGTGATTTTGCGGGCGTTAATATATAGTTAGCGCGTTTTTCTAGCCCAGCACGATTTTACAATGGAGATATGAAACTAATATAATTCACTATGCAACACGTATTTTTTTGTAAAAGTAATTTGCAGCCCCGCTTTTTAAATTATTAATTAATTTAATGTATTCATTTAAAAGACCGAAAATGGAAATACACTACAACTCCATTATATGGCGATTTGCGGGGTCCATGGATCGCAATCGCGATATAACTTGTCAGGTCATTCAAATGCATATACATGTAAACACAACCCTATTTTTGCTATCTCAAAAAGTAAATGTAATTAAATCACCTTTTCATTGTTGTTCTGTGAGATCTGAACTTTTGAATAAAAGTTTTGTAGCGCATACCAGCCAAATTTTTTTATCGTTAACAATGTGCAGTTCACATTTCCTCTTAAACAAAAAAATACTTTTGCCATATCGATAACATTATTGTCGTTCAGATAGGTCAGTATTGATTCATGACATACAGGTACTGTGTACACCTTCCACGTGGACAGCGTGTAATTCAGCTGCTAATTAAAGCGACAGCAGTGAAAGGACGTTGTCATGGGTGGCACGCGCGATATAAGCTGATGACGTCAAACTAGTTCACTTTGATGTTGAACGGATCAGTTTAGTGTTTATCGCACATAACATGTGTCAATGAAATATTAGCAATGTAGAGATCTAGACCAAAACTGCTATACTAATGATGCAGACGATTATTGGCATCTTAACTAGGTTTTCTGTTAATTTGTTGGGTGTTTTTTTTGTGCAGACCTCCAAGGGAAAATTTTTCCATTTTTTAGGGGGAAAAAAACATACTTTTCAGGTGGGGGAATGGGGCCGATATTCGGCGGCAAAAATCATAGATTGAGGGCCCTGTGAGGTTTCCTACCACCCCCGGCGTCCACGTCTGAATTTGGTTTAATTTTTTATTCAAAAGTCTTGTAACTTCAAAACTACACAAGGTATTCACATAAATGTTGAATATCATTTGAAATTTAAATTATTTTTTTGCAAATATTCAATGTCAAAAGAATAGACTTTGCTTAAAAACCTTGATCAGAAGCATTAAACTCATGATTATGAAAACCCTGGAGTAAGCAAAATAAAATGTCAACAAGCTGGTTGGGCTTTCCACCCTGCTCCTTTATAGTAGCAACCTGTACCTTTTATGATGCTAGATCTTTCCCCACACATAGATTTTCTGGTTCAAGTTTATATATAAAACTCTTATAACTTCAAAACTACACAAGTTATTAACTATATAAGGTTAAAACTTGGAATAATTTGAAGAAATAATTTCCATAACTCATTTTGAATTTCAACAAATGTATCCCCCTTCCACTTTCCAAAATAAGAAATACTTTCACAAGATGCTCTAGAATAATAGTGTTTGGTATCCTGATTGTCAGAAAATATATGCTTTATATAAATAAAGCCACAAAATCATGTTACACAGGTAACAAAAACAAGTATGGTCAGACATAGTTCATCTACAATTTCTTAGTGTGATTAAAAGGAACGGTATCTAAACAATAGAGCATTCTATAAATACAAGGCAAAATAAAAAAAGTTCTGTTTCTGGTCTCGGGGCCCCAAAAAATAAGGGTAGGTACTGGTAGGTAGGGATTTTTTTATATTGGGGGGATGATGTGTGTTCCATATAGGTGTCTATTCAGATGGAACATACAGATGAGTAATATGTTGACAGATTGCCAAACCTTTATCTGAAACGGAGTGACCAACAGGCCCACATATAACTGCCTGTTAAAAGTTGAAAAACTACTGGTAAACAACCCTGTATTAATTCAACTTTTCTGAAAACAATACCACAGAAATAAATTTAAAACAAAATAACAAAACAAAATAAAGATAAAAGTAAAAAATTCGCTGGACTGGAGTTTGTTTGCACAGTGAACCATAAAGGTGATGTGTTGGCCATGCACTCCGTGGTAATGACTGAACACCTTGCTTAGCTGTGCAACACTACTTTAAACAAATTTGTTCTTGGTAGTGGATACAGGCTGTAAATGTTAAAGCCAGCACAAAAGCAGGTGCAGTCTCCATGGAGGACACCTTTGTGAAATAGTGCCATGTGCAAGAATGAATCAATATCAGGTTTACAAAACGTACGGGACAGCCAATTAAAATCATGTTTAGTAAAAGGAGCAAAAAGAAAATTTATCAGTGGAAAGAAAATTAAAGAAAATAAACATTTTTGGACCAAAAATATGTAGGGGTAGGCAGCAAAAGTAAAGGGTGGGTTGGGAGACCAGAAACGGGACTTTTTTTTGCCTAAACAAGGGATATAACTGTCAAAATTCCTACACAACACTATAGTCAGAACAAGAGCCCGAATTATACCCTCAAAAGTCCTGAGTACATTCAGGGGATTAAACCCAGGTCCTTGGTATTAGAAGTGGACACTCAAACAGCTTGACTAAAGAGCAAGCCCCTTTTAGGTCAATCACTACACTCCAACCCCATCTTAAAGTTTTGCCTTGCATTCGCATGGCCCTGAAACCTTAAGTCAGAAATGACCAAGCCCAGCACTGTTTACTTCTGAAACCATTGAAGTGAAAAAGTGCGTGTAGGGGGATTGAACCCTGGTCCTCGGCATGAGAGGCAGACAATCTATTTACATTGCTAATAAACTATCCTAACAGCAAGGCTCTTATAAGTGCCTTGAAGGCCTGTCGTTTCAATCCTGTGCACTAGTCCAAATTAGAAGTTCAATTCTGAATTGTACATCTTTCTGAAAACTGAAAAGTGTTTGCATGATATAATTATTACCCAATTTTATGGTTTATAACATTTATCTAGTAGTACATAAACCCTTATATAAACTGTTTTAATTTCAGGTCAGAGTACAGCGCTTTTTGGAAATGTGTCCAGGCGGGAGGTACATATTTGTTTACACAGCTGTGTAAAATGCTTATTCTAGCAACATTTTTCCCAACAAATGAAGTTCCCACAGGGGGTCTGGACATTCTAGGGGTAAGTTATTGTTATTTATTTTATTACTTGATATGATATACTATTTTAATTGTCTGATTTTTTGAAGAAAAAAAAAGCTATTGTCGTCACTTGATTGACGTTGGCTTTCTGCATTGGCTTTTATGTACAGTTTTTCGTTCAAGTCCACTTTTCTTGAAAAGTCTTTGACCTACAGCTTCAAACTTGATACATGCTTAGCATGATGAGTTGAGTGTGTATAACAAGTCCACTTTTCTTGAAAACTGTTTGCCCTACAGCTTTGTAACTTATTCAGCATGATGAGGTGAGTAGAACAAGAACCGTAACTTTGTAATGCATTTCGTTTGATTTATAGCCCTTTTTAACTTTCATAAGCTTTTCATTTAGGTGCGCTTTTCTGAACATCTTTGTGAACAATAGCCTTGAGACTTGATATATGAATTACTGATTTAAAAAAAAGGTGTATTCTCACAGTTTTAGAATTGTCAAGGATGTTAATCAGACAAGCGATAGCATCCACAGACGGTGTATTCTCACAGTGTTAGGATTGTCAAGGATGTTAATCAGACAAGCGAAAGCATCCGCAGACGGTGTATTCTCACAGTGTTAGGATTGTCAAGGATGTTAATCAGACAAGCGATAGCATCCACAGGCGGTGTATTGTCACAGTTTTAGGATTGTCAAGGATGTTAATCAGACAAGCAATAGCATCCACAGGCGGTGTATTGTCACAGTTTTAGGATTGTCAAGGATGTTAATCAGACAAGCGATAGCATCCGCAGACGGTGTATTCTCACAGTGTTAGGATTGTCAAGGATGTTAATCAGACAAGCGATAGCATCCACAGGCGGTGTATTGTCACAGTTTTAGGATTGTCAAGGATGTTAATCAGACAAGCGAAAGCATCCGCAGGCGGTGTATTCTCACAGTTTTAGGATTGTCAAGGATGTTAATCAGACAAGCAATAGCATCCACAGGCGGTGTATTGTCACAGTTTTAGGATTGTCAAGGATGTTAATCAGACAAGCAATAGCATCCACAGGCGGTGTATTGTCACAGTTTTAGGATTGTCAAGGATGTTAATCAGACAAGCGATAGCATCCGCAGGCGGTGTATTGTCACAGTTTAAGGATTGTCAAGGATGTTAATCAGACAAGCGATAGCATCCGCAGGCGGTGTATTCTCACAGTTTTAGGATTGTCAAGGATGTTAATCAGACAAGCGATAGCATCCGCAGACGGTGTATTCTCACAGTTTTAGGATTGTCAAGGATGTTAATCAGACAAGCGATAGCATCCGCAGGCGGTGTATTCTCACAGTTTTAGGATTGTCAAGGATGTTAATCAGACAAGCAATAGCATCCACAGGCGGTGTATTGTCACAGTTTTAGGATTGTCAAGGATGTTAATCAGACAAGCGATAGCATCCGCAGACGGTGTATTCTCACAGTGTTAGGATTGTCAAGGATGTTAATCAGACAAGCGATAGCATCCACAGGCGGTGTATTGTCACAGTTTTAGGATTGTCAAGGATGTTAATCAGACAAGCGAAAGCATCCACAGGCGGTGTATTGTCACAGTTTTAGGATTGTCAAGGATGTTAATCAGACAAGCAATAGCATCCACAGGCGGTGTATTGTTACAGTTTTAGGATTGTCAAGGATGTTAATCAGACAAGCGATAGCATCCGCAGGCGGTGTATTGTCACAGTTTAAGGATTGTCAAGGATGTTAATCAGACAAGCGATAGCATTCACAGACGGTGTATTCTCACAGTTTTAGGATTGTCAAGGATGTTAATCAGACAAGCGATAGCATCCGCAGGCGGTGTATTCTCACAGTTTTAGGATTGTCAAGGATGTTAATCAGACAAGCGAAAGCATCCGCAGACGGTGTATTGTCACAGTTTAAGGATTGTCAAGGATGTTAATCAGACAAGCGATAGCATCCACAGACGGTGTATTCTCACAGTTTTAGGATTGTCAAGGATGTTAATCAGACAAGCGATAGCATCCACAGACGGTGTATTCTCACAGTTTTAGGATTGTCAAGGATGTTAATCAGACAAGCGATAGCATCCACAGACGGTGTATTCTCACAGTTTTAGGATTGTCAAGGATGTTAATCAGACAAGCGATAGCATTCACAGACGGTGTATTCTCACAGTTTTAGGATTGTCAAGGATGTTAATCAGACAAGCGATAGCATCCGCAGGCGGTGTATTCTCACAGTTTTAGGATTGTCAAGGATGTTAATCAGACAAGCGAAAGCATCCGCAGACGGTGTATTGTCACAGTTTAAGGATTGTCAAGGATGTTAATCCGACAAGCGATAGCATCCACAGACGGTGTATTCTCACAGTTTTAGGATTGTCAAGGATGTTAATCAGACAAGCGATAGCATCCACAGACGGTGTATTCTCACAGTTTTAGGATTGTCAAGGATGTTAATCAGACAAGCGATAGCATCCACAGGCGGTGTATTCTCACAGTTTTAGGATTGTCAAGGATGTTAATCAGACAAGCGATAGCATCCACAGACGGTGTATTGTCACAGTGTTAGGATTGTCAAGGATGTTAATCAGACAAGCGATAGCATCCACAGACGGTGTATTGTCACAGTGTTAGGATTGTCAAGGATGTTAATCAGACAAGCGATAGCATCCGCAGGCGGTGTATTGTCACAGTGTTAGGATTGTCAAGGATGTCAATCAGACAAGCGATAGCATCCACAGACGGTGTATTGTCACAGTGTTAGGATTGTCAAGGATGTCAATCAGACAAGCGATAGCATCCACAGACGGTGTATTGTCACAGTTTTAGGATTGTCAAGGATGTTAATCAGACAAGCGATAGCATCCACAGACGGTGTATTGTCACAGTGTTAGGATTGTCAAGGATGTCAATCAGACAAGCGATAGCATCCACAGGCAGTGTATTGTCACAGTTTTAGGATTGTCAAGGATGTTAATCAGACAAGCGATAGCATCCACAGGCGGTGTATTCTCACTGTTTTAGGATTGTCAAGGATGTTAATCAGACAAGCGATAGCATCCACAGGCAGTGTATTGTCACAGTTTTAGGATTGTCAAGGATGTTAATCAGACAAGCGATAGCATCCACAGACGGTGCTCTATTTTGTTTCATTCATTGATAGTTTCTAGACCTGATCAAAACATCTTACACAATATTTGATTGTTAGATTAATTATTTTATACTGTTTAAAAATTGTGGACTTAATTAGCTATGACAGATACGAAGTGAATATTGAGATAGTAATGTTTTATTAAACATGATTTTACAGGAACTGATGAAGTGCACAGTGGACATAGCAGACTTAGTTGGCATTTACCTGATTATGTCAAGGATAGCAGGGAAAGGCCAGCTCAAAATTATGGTGGCAGGCATCGGTTGGGCAACAGCTGAGTTGGTCGTCACCAGGTATTCATTCTCAATCATAGAATTAAGCAAATTCCTCTTGCAAAAATACATGTCATTTAAATCTATTCTCTAGAAAATTTGAATATATTCTTCATTTTCATAAAATTTCCAAAATTGTAGTTGCCATTGATAACTTTGGCTGCTGGTTTCACTAGCATATAGCATTCATTCCAATATGTAAAATAGAAGAAAAAGCCACACCTATTTTTAGCTCGACTTTCGAAGAAAAGGCAAGCTATTTTACTGGCCCCAGCGTCTGTGTCAGCATCAGTGTCCGGGCTAGGTAAACATTTTCGGTAAGCTAGTTTCTCAGGAATGGCTTGAGGGATTTTATTCAAACTTAGAACATTTATTCCCCATATTGAAATGATGTATTAAAATTAAGACCAAGTTTGGTAACTCTAGCTTGTCAAAATTACAGACCTTTGAACAAAACATACATGAAAATTGTACATGGTAGCTAAAGCTACAGTACAGCTCACGCAAAACCAACAAATCACTCGGCTACGCCGCGGACAGATCTTTTTGTTCGCGAAATTACTCGGAGTCTGCATCGTGTTTTTCCGCGGCGAATCGCCGAGGCACTCGGCATCGATCCGCGGAATGCCGCCGCGTCTGTTCAGCCTCGGCATCGATCCGCGGAATGCCGCCGTGTCCACGCGGCGGAACGCCGAGAATAAATTTTACAGGTACACTATATACATGTACATGTATAGTGTGTAACTGTAATGTCTGCCTAGTGCTATTTTCACATATTTGAATAGTTTAATGATTATAAAATTCAAGAAACATATACAAATAATTTCCGAAAATGCGTCTTAATTGTTACTGCTGCGTGATTATCTGTACAATTACCAACGAAGTACCTTATAGTATTCTTGCACTTAATAAACATTAAAGCATCGTAGTATACTAGTGTTGTTTTTTCTTCGTTTGTATACCGCCTAACTAATTTCTGTTTCAGTTTCAGAGCTCAAAGTGTGTGGCTGACAGTTTGTTTTTTATACTTGCAGTGAAGGACAACGTAAGTCATACACGGAATTAAATAATTTATATACGTAGGTAAATGCAAATTTCTTTATTACAAAATTACAGTTTGAAGTATTAATAGATATTTACATACAAAACAAAAGTCAAAACACAAAATGTCTGATCAAATTACACAACATTTACATAACAGTTTGAATAGTTCATGTGTTAGGATTTAGAAATAAGTTCAATATTAAATGTTATAATTGCGTTTTGGTTATAAAATTTATGATCATCAAAACAACATTTTATTAGCATATACACTCTCACATACACATTAAGTTCATAATCAGAGACACATCAACTATAGTATAAAATAAGGAAATTGATGGAGCTGTAGAGAAATGATAGACTAATCAAAATATTTAAAAACATTACATACATACATTTAAGAAAACAAATCAACATACTGACGTAAAACAGAAAACACAACTATATTTACATATCAAAATTTGTGAAGTCAGTCAGGTCATCCTCAAACACGACGTCTCTGTTGTCACCTTCGACTGATGTTTCTCGGGCGCCGGACACTTCAGGTTGCTGGATCGCTTGTTTCTTTTTTTCTTTTCTTCTGAGACGTTCGTTGATTAGCCCAACGACGGCCGCCCATCCCGTCGCGGATCTTGCCTCGCTGTAAAAAAACTTGGTCAAGTTTTCCACATACGCCTTTCGGGTGGCGTCCAACGGCTGCTTCCCTGCCACCCCATGCCAGTTGTATAGAAAGCGCGTCTTGTCGGCCCCAAATAACTCTGGGAACACATGTGGCATAAGGAGGCAGGCGAAGTGCGCTTCGTTGTTGGCCTCTCTGTTTATGGCTGCCACGGTGGCCTTGCTGACGAGGTTTCCGTCTGGCGCCTCGATGTTGTCATCGTTGTTTATTGGCTCCAGTGGCGGACGTCGCTGCTGGCCAATCATACATTCCAGGCGTTCTTGCCGAGCCTCCATGGCAGTGAGGCATTTGCTCATCGTCACGACAGAGCGGTCCATGGTACTTATTATCCTCGTCTGCTCCTTTATACACTCTTCGATCCGGTTGAGCAGTACAAGTATGTGTGAAAGTCCACTTGGTTCTGTCGGTGTGGCAACCCTCCTTACCGGGGTACTTGTGGGTGGTTTCCTGTGGACAGGCGAATTCCGTTCTGCTGCGGCGGCTGGTCTTTCGGTGGTGGGTGTGGCGGCTGGTCTTAAGGTGGTGGGTGTGGCGGCTGGTCTTTCGGTGGTGGGTGTGGCGGCTGGTCTTTCGGTGGCGGGTGTGGCGGCTGGTCTTTCGGTGGCGGGTGTGGCGGCTGGTCTTTCGGTGGCGGGTGAGGCGGCTGGTCTTGTGGTGGCGGGTGTGGCGGCTGGTCTTTCGATGGCGGGTGTGGCGGCTGGTCTTTCCGTGGCGGGTGTGGTGTCCGGTCGTTCCAGGGTGGCTGTGGCACGTTGTGAATGATGGTTTCGCTCGTCTTTCCTTGATGGAGACAACTTTCGCCTTTTTTTAATCACGATCTTGGTGTTGGCGGGCTCCTTAGCCTTCTGTTTCTTCGTCGGGGCTGACGAGGCCGCATCGATCTTGACCTGCATTTCATTCTCCATTTCATTCTTTTGTCCCCGAGCAAGAACTGTTGCTCGCGCAACTTGCTTGGCACTTCCCCACTGAACATTGTAGTCATGATCGATCTCAATCTGTATAATAATAATAATAATAATGATAATAATAATAATCCCTTTATTTTCCTTTGTTTATCTTATTGAGTATCTCACAACACATCGATACAAAGTGATAGTAACAATGAAACATTGGTAATCTTAATTAAAGACCAATATATGTACCGTTATACAGGAAAAATTGCAATAACCTTTAGCTATCGTGCCAATAGAGGGAGTTCCGGTTATTAGCAGGAGTGAATATAACTTGAAAAAATGTACGTGCGCGTAAAGACCCAATCTCTTATTTTCATATTTATTTTATACCAAACTAAATGGCATTGTTTATAAAATCTATTTTTGAAATGAGACTGCTTAAAAAAAAAACACATTTGAAGTTGAAATGTTATAAGCAAGAATCACATTTCCAATAGTGTATTACATAAATAACACAGGGCTGACAGGGTAACAACAGGTTACTGCCTGGTCTTGTTTATAAATGCCGTAGTACCAATATGCGCGATTTGTTTTATTAGTCAATATAAATAAAGGTATATTCTGACATCAAACAAGTTTATGTTTCGTCATAAAACTGACACTTGGAATGTTCGTATTTCATGTCATATGCCGCATCCAATGTTGGCATTATACAGGTTAATTTATACCAGATATCCAATGTTGGCATTATACAGGTTAATTTATACCAGATATATGTGTCATAAACTTGGCATTCAACATGTCACTTCTATTCGCTTATATACAGATTTTTCCCCACAATTCTGTACATACGTTCGCGTATTACTTTGTAGAATGGGGAAACTTGATGTTAAATCAAAACTTGAAATGATATCTTTGTACAGAAGTGGGAACTCAACTAAGCGTATTATTTCAACCCTAGCATGTAAAGGTGTAGTTATTTCCCGGAATCAGGTGAATTACTGGATTAGATCGTACGAAAGTGGACGCTTTTCATATGGTGAAATTAACGAACGTCATGATACGGGAGCACCTAAGAAGTTGTTCCAATGTGACATTGATTTAATCAGAGAAACATTAAGCCATGATCCTAATGTTAGTAGTACGGACATTCATAAAAAGTTGGCTGAAAAAGGAGCGGCATTCAGTCTGTCGACTACAAAACGCGCCATTAAGCTCGCTGGGTTTACAAGTGCAACTCCTAGGTATGCACAGCTAGTAAGCGAAGCGAACAAGGTTGTAAGAAAAGCTTTCTGTGAGAGTCTTCTTGAGGTTAACGACACATTCGACAACGTTATCTTCACAGACGAATCTTCCATTCAGTTACATTCCAACAAACGGTCGTCCTACAGGCCTATACAGTCAGTAAATAAGTGCATGCCCAAGCCAAAACACCCACTGAAGTTACATGTTTGGGCAGGGATAAGTCGACGTGGACCAACGAAAATTACCATTTTTGAAGGCATTATGGACTCAGAATTTTATACCAATTCAATCTTAGGTGATAACTTAGTGCTTTTTATTCGCTCTACATTCCCCATATCACATAGGTTTCAACAGGATAATGATCCAAAACATCGTTCGCGAAAGGCTAGGGATTTCATGGAAAGGAATGGAATTAACAACCCAAAATGGCCAGCACAGAGTCCGGACTTGAATCCAATCGAGATGGTTTGGAATCAGCTTAAGTCACGTGTCAAAAAATGAACCCAGAACTAAGGATGAACTGGTAATGACCATTGAATCTTTCTAGAAACTACACATGACTGCAGATCAGTGCAACCTGTACATTGACCACATGTACAAGGTTGTACCAATTTGCATTAAAATGAACGGCAGTGCAACTGGTGATACGCCTAATAGAATATTCAGACAAGAGTCCAACGGAAAATCGATAAAGTTCTTTCAAAATCTACTGGAAAATGATGAGGATACTCGTGCAAAAGCTACACTCCTCATTAACTAGTTAACTAGTTAATCGGATTTACTAAAATGTGGACGCCAAGTTTCGTCATAGAACTGCATTAAATTGTTTGCTACTAGTAGTATTGTGCATTTTAACTGAATGTGTACGACGTAACACTTATTTAACCTGTTTATACAACAATATCATAAAGGACTGGAGAAACAACGTCCAGATACAATGTAGGAAACATAATTATGCTCATGTTTGCGATTTTGATTATGCATTAGTGGCACGATAAACTTGGACGTAAATGAAAAACTAAACATGCAATTCAATAGCACAGAATTTACCGTTTAAACAATATTTATAATTTGTCAACCGAAAATTTACACCTTTCATGCACAGTAAGTCTGGCATTATACACGTATATTCTGGTCCATAAAATTATAACATGCAAACTCCATATGGTATTAGTTTATTAACACAGCTTACCAGGTGTTTGTTTTATGTTAACTTGTAATTTAAAATGAGACTTTACTTCGTATACATTCTTAAAATTTGAAAACTGCTATTTAGTGCACATTGCTATATCGAGCATAATTCTCAACTATACAATAAAAATGCAGACACCATCTAATCGCTGTAGTCAGTAACTTGTTCGTTTACTAAAATAATAACTCGAACACCATTGTATAAAAAGATTAAATAAGTGTTACGTCGTACACATTCATACATATTACAACAGCCACTTAAGTCTTGTTGTTTGTGTCACTACATTAATAACGTCATAACTTGTTTGAAAATATATCTAAACTCATGGGCACTTTCAACTGTAACCTTTTTAAAAGTGAATTGAATTAAAAAATGACGATTGCATGGGTTTCAAATGTTGCGTCGCCCCATCGTACACATATTTCAATAAATGTATATTAAATCTAATGCTTCATTGAATGGTTATATTTCCTCGTGCTATAAGGGGTCAAAAAAGAAATTTGACGCATTCATAATGAAAAGATACTACAACAAACCAAAAACTAACAATGCCTAAAACAAAACGCACGTGCGCAATTGGCATATGTATGTTAGAAACCAGCGTTCCAAGTACTTAAAAACATCGAAGCGTAATATGTTATTATTGTTCTTGAAACGTTTGGAGAAATTCGGATTAGAAATAGTGAATTTGTAGCGGATTAAGCAAATGTCTAGTTATTCGGATTATATATATAGTAAATTTGTAGCGGATTAAGCAAAGGTCTAGTTAAAAGTGCCTTCGGGTGCATACAATCAAATTTTGTATTTTTCCATATATTTGCTATTTAAGATCAGTTGTTTCTTTTACTTAAGTAATCATGTATGTCAATGCAATGTAAAATGAGCCTTACTTCGCCGGCATGCATTATGTTGTCTCTGGATCGAACCTGGAACTTCTTGTCCTCCAAGAACTGCACAAGGAAGAACAACGTCTCCGTTGCCAGCAGCTGTCGCAGGGTCGTCTTATACACCATACACAAATAATCCTCACTACACACAAATATATCCTAAACTATAAATAACAACAAATACTTGTATTATATATATTTAGGTATAATTCACAGGTAACTGCTATATATGCAAATCTATATAGAGTCAATTCCAATATGAAAGTATATAAATGAGCAAAACGAAATGAGTATATATAGGCATGTTCAAACAATGTGTTATAATTAGGAGATAATTGGCACCGCGTCAATTAACAAAACAACATTCAAAGTTATTGGTACAATCAAATCTTGGTTCTTTATGTGGCTTCAAACTGCTAATTATCTCAGCTCAAACATAATGGCAAAAACAACACGTAATTATGAATCCACCAGGTGCGGGATCCTAAGCTAGGTGCGAAAACGGCTTCCTTGCGTCCTGGACGTCTAAAAAGACAAGCAAACATGTCAATAAAAAATGCATCATGTGTGAAATACACAAAATGGAGGCTATGAAAATTAGACACACCTATTATATGTACTGCTATAAACATTGTAAATTGTTTCATGCAATAAATTTGACTTACAATAAAACGTTTGAACTTGAACTTAATACTAATTCGGAACAAAGAACCTAGGCCTAGTAACTAAGTGATTATTAGCAGTCGGTGTCGAAAATCCATCATAATTTTTTACGTAACATAAATTTACCAAATAATAAACACTTATAACAATACAATTAATGTGAACCGGTGCCAAAATCTAAATATTTTCATATCACATAATTTTACCAAATAAAATAATCATGTAACAATAACCACACAATAACTACAACAATATAAAAATGTAAATTTTATGCATTCACTTGGGAATGTCGTAAAAACGGGTTCAAATCAAATTACGGCCAGTTTTACATGTACTGTATTTTGAAAACAACAACACAGTAAAATTAATTAATTGTTTCGGCATATACATGTACATGTAATTGAATTATTTAACAATATGATACGCGGGATGCCTCGGCATCATGCCGCGGAAAACCGATGCGGAGTGCCTCGGCGAACAGATGCAGAGTGATTCGGCGAACAGACGCGGCTACGATGGTCGATGCCGAGTCGACTCCGCTTAGACTCGCTGTCATTAAACTCCGCGGATCGAGGGATTTGTTGGTTTTGCGTGAGCTGTACTGTATATGGATAGGTTAAAGGGTTTTGATAAGCTAGTTTCTTAGGAATTGCTTAAGGGATTTCATTAATATTTTAAGCACTTATTGCCCATATAAAAATGAACCCATAGGCCTATTTTGGTAACTCTATTTTTAAATTTGTAAAAATTATGGGCATTTTTTATGGTTTTACACATAGGCATTTTGCATGTAAAGCTATTTGGATAGGTTAAAGTTTTCAGTAGGCTAGTTTCTCAGGAATGACTTGAGGTATTTCATTCAAACTTATAACATTTATTCCCCATATTAAAATGAAATCATAGGCCAAGTTTGGTAACTCTAGTTTGAAATTTGTCAAAATTATAGGCCTTTTTAGACTTACAAATTTTACATTCAATGCGGGTGGGGTGGCAGCATCAACTTTTGATTTCCACTCTCTAACTGAATGTCTTTTCATAGATACTGGTAGATACCTTAAAGCAATTATACTTCACTTGGGATTGCATATGGGATAGATTGGGTCAAGGTTAAGGTCACTGTTTTGAAAAAAAACAAAAACAGTTTCTGCCCAAAAACTCAAGAACAATATTTTAATGAAACATCATTTATAGATACAGCATAGCAAGACCATGCATGAGATTGCATATGGGATAGATGGGGTCAAGGTTAAGGTCACTTTTTCGAAAATTAGAAAAATGACTATACCTTCTATAGAGTTGTCGCTTTTGATTGCATATGGGATAGATGGGGTCAAGGTTAAGGTCACGGTTTCAAAAATTAGAAAAATGACTATACCTTATATAGAGTTGTCGCTTTTGATTGCATATGGGATAGATGGGGTCAAGGTTAAGGTCACTGTTTCGAAAATTAGAAAAATGACTGTACCTTATATAGAGTTGTCGCTTTTGATTGCATATGGGATAGATGGGGTCAAGGTTAAGGTCACAGTTTCGAAAATTAGAAAAATGACTATACCTTATATAGAGTTGTCGCTTTTGATTGCATATGGGATAGATAGGGTCAAGGTTAAGGTCACTGTTTTGAAAATGAGAAAAATGACTATACCATATATAGAGTTGTCGCTTTTGATTGCATATGGGATAGATGGGGTCAAGGTTAAGGTCACTGTTTCGAAAATTAGAAAAATGACTATACCTTCTATAGAGTTGTCGCTTTTGATTGCATATGGGATAGATGGGGTCAAGGTTAAGGTCACTGTTTCAAAAATTAGAAAAATGACTATACCTTATATAGAGTTGTCGCTTTTGATTGCATATGGGATAGATGGGGTCAAGGTTAAGGTCACTGTTTCGAAAATTAGAAAAATGACTGTACCTTATATAGAGTTGTCGCTTTTGATTGCATATGGGATAGATGGGGTCAAGGTTAAGGTCACTGTTTCGAAAATTAGAAAAATGACTATACCTTATATAGAGTTGTCGCTTTTGATTGCATATGGGATAGATAGGGTCAAGGTTAAGGTCACTGTTTTGAAAATGAGAAAAATGACTATACCATATATAGAGTTGTCGCTTTTGATTGCATATGGGATAGATGGGGTCAAGGTTAAGGTCACTGTTTCGAAAATTAGAAAAATGACTATACCTTATATAGAGTTGTCGCTTTTGATTGCATATGGGATAGATGGGGTCAAGGTTAAGGTCACTGTTTCGAAAATTAGAAAAATGACTATACCAGATTTAGAGTTGTCGCTTTTGATTGCATATGGGATAGATGGGGTCAAGGTTAAGGTCACTGTTTCGAAAATTAGAAAAATGATTACACCTTATATAGAGTTGTCGCTTTTGATTGCATATGGGATAGATGGGGTCAAGGTTAAGGTCACTGTTTCGAAAATTAGAAAAATGACTATACCTTATATAGAGTTGTCGCTTTTGATTGCATATGGGATATATGGGGTCAAGGTTAAGGTCACTGTTTCGAAAATTAGAAAAATGACTATACCTTATATAGAGTTGTCGCTTTTGATTGCATATGGGATAGATGGGGTCAAGGTTAAGGTCACTGTTTCGAAAATTAGAAAAATGACTATACCTTATATAGAGTTGTCGCTTTTGATTGCATATGGGATAGATGGGGTCAAGGTTAAGGTCACTGTTTCGAAAATTAGAAAAATGACTATACCTTATATAGAGTTGTCACTTTTGATTGCATATGGGATAGATGGGGTCACGGTTAAGGTCATTGCATATGGGATGGTGGGTCTAGGTCACCATTACTAAAAATAAGAAATATTTTCACCTCAATTATTTCAGAAACAAGTTTAATTAATTTAATGAAACTTTATAACTGGATATCTTATGACATAATGGGGGGGGGGGTGTAAGTTCAAGAAAAAACAGCTGGGTTTAAATTAACTGTTTTTGCAATGCAAATTTTATCATGATGTTACATGAATCAAATGTTTGTTATACATTTGATATAAAGTATGTACATGTATATTACATTGCAGGTTTCTGCCATTGTGGGTTGGAGCTAGAGGAGTAGAGTTTGACTGGAAATACATTCAAATGAGTTTTGACTCAAACATAAGTTTGGTAAGGTTTCTTAAATATAATTTTATGTAATTTTATGTTTTATATGTTACTTTTACTATAATTCTATTGTAATTATGAAATAACATTGTATATAAATCTAGATATTAAGGTTAGCGATACATTTAAATGTTTTGCATAAGTTAAATAGATTCTTGTTGGTTTTCAGTAAAAAAAATGCAATTTGAGTAAAAGAATTGGAAGTGAACAACTGTTTGCCTGAAAAAAAAATTCTGTAGCACTGGAACTGGTCATGACATCTGCACAACAATGCTTGTGTTTTTTTTGATAGTTTCAGATTTATTCACATGTTTTGCATAATTTAAGAGAGTCATATCTACCATGTGAGAATGTTCACAAATACTCTATGTTGGTTGTAGACTTCGAAATAAAAAATTGTAGCCAAATGTTTTTATATTGCCAAAATACCTGTCATTTTGAAATAGTTATTCCAGAAAATGTGAAAATGTTGTGCCTCAAACATTTTCCAAAACTTAAGTAGCCATCGGTTAATTAAGCTTCCGGTAATGCTAACATAGTATGTTGTTTTGAGGCACAAGTGACCCCTTGTATCTAGACTGGTGCTAATAAATAAATAAATAAAAGTTGCTTAATTTTTGGCTTTTGCAAAAATAAGTCTTATTTTGAAATGGTTTTCCAAGAAAACATGAAAATGTGCTGCAATTTTTCTAACAACTTCCAAAATTTTAGTAGATATTGGCTAATTATACCTCCACAAATGAAGTTTAGGGTGGGGTATATAGGAGTGAGCTTGTCGGTCTGTCATTCTGTTGGTTTTCTTGGTTTCCAGACGATAACTCAAGAAAGGCTTAACATATTCAAATAATTTTTGGAACACGTGTAACATCATAACATACAGGTCAAGTTTCACTGTTTGACTTTGGTTACAAACCACTCAATGTTGACTGAGTTATGGCCCCTTTTTGACTTAAACTCGCTAAAAACACGGTTTCCGGACAATAACCCATGAAAGGCTTTACATATCACAAACCGTCTCCGTGGCCTAGTGGTTAGGGTGTTCGCCTACGGAGCAGGAGGTCGAAGGTTCGAGTCCTACACAGGGCGAGTTCTGATATGGCCGGTTGGCGACCCAGCAGCTAGTTAAATCAAGGGTACCGATTGCCTTCCTGCCAAGCGCCCGGCATATAGGATAGGAATCAGGAGTACAGATGTTCATCAGTACAGGTGTCTCATAAGTCAAAACTGGCTGGCCCTTTATCGCGAGGGGTGACTCTATAATAAACAAACACTTTACTTTACTTATTTAAATTGTTTTAGGTACATAGAAGTTACATCATACTATACAGGTCAAGTTTGCTTTGGTTACAAACCACTAAATGTTGACAGAGTTATGGCTCCACTGTTAAACATTCACAGATCAAAGCATTCTGTTCGGGTCCATTTCTTTCTAATGGATGCCGTAGTTTTGTGAATAGGCCATGTTGTGGGGGTATATTCATCACTCATGTGACAATTCTAATTAGGCTTCTGGTAATGCCAACATATTATGTTGTTTTGAGGCACCAGTGACACCATTGTATCTAGATTGGCGCTAAGAAATAAAAAATAGAAGCAAAAATTGTCTAATTTGCCCAAGTACCAATCATTTTGAAATAATTCCCACAAAATATGAAAATATACCTCATTTTCAGTTAATTTTAGGAGCATAGCTTATATTGACAAGTACAATGCTGCAGGTCCATCACATCTGCACGGCCATGCTGGTGTGGCTGTACCACAGGCAGGACCTCAACAAGTCCTTCGTCCCCGTCGTCATGGCGCTGCTGGCCCTCAGCTGCTACAGACCCCTCATTGTAGAGTAAGTAGACACTGTCTGTTAGGTGGGAAATTGTGGCACACCAATTACAATAGACGTTTCCACAGTCAATCATATGCAAATTAATTTAGTATTTTATCCAATCCTTGGCCTCAAATATTATGTTTATCGGTTTTTACATACTAAACACAAAAGAGCGTTTTATCAAAGCAATATACTCAAACATCATAATATGCCAAAGCGGTGAATAGACGTTTACACAAAATGTCAGTCATATGCAAATTAGTCGAGTACATGCAATGTACTAGAATATCGTTATAAAATTATGCCAAAGCGGTGAATAGACGTTTACACAAAATTTCAGTCATACGCCAATCAATCGAGTACATGCAATGTACTTGAATATCACGTGTCTAACTGTTAAACCTATTTCACACAAAAGAGCACATGGTACAGCTTGTGATGTGTTTGTGATTATCAATGAATGAAAATTCATCCTTCAACAAAAGCTGGGGAGGAGTTGAAATGTTTTAAATTCAAAATATATTTGGATATATTCAATGTTAAATGAATATACCATGTTGAAAAACCTTAAATAAAAGCAATATATTGATAAAAACCTTAATAATTTATTTAAGAACAAATTTTTGTTTTAGAGTTATTTATCGGCTAATAAACAACGATTTGGAGTTCTGGTGTGTAATGCGTATCAATTAAAAACCATGCAAACGTTAGCCTGAGTGGTTTAATATACCACATCAGAACGACAATCGCTGTTAAATAGCCGATAAACAACGATAATGGAAAAATTATTTTGATTCTAACATGACCTGACAATATTTTCTGCAATTACAATGGGAACTATATTGTACAGTTTCGGAACTATTTTTTTCTGGTTGTTTATTGGTAGTTTAACAACAGTGAATTCTGTTCCTTGTCTAAACTCTGCGCATGTCATGTTAGAATAGAAAATATTTGATAACTGACCTGGCTTTTCCTCCTTCTCCTTTTTAGCAGCACCTTGTACTGTTTTTTAATCCTGGCTCTTTCCCTAGAGCTTGAGGAGTGCTTCCCAAGCTTTATCTTTCAAAAGCTCTATCTGATGTAAACAGTTTAATATGTGACATCTGTGTGCAATAATTGCTTAGAACACTACTAGTATAAGCTTTTGCATATGATTGACATTCGTAGTAACATCTAGTTATACCATGGTCTGGAGTACCAACATCTAGTTATACCATGGTCTGGAGTACCAACATCTAGTTATACCATGGTCTGGAGAACCAGTAGTTTATACCATGGTCTGGAGTACCAGTAGTTATACCATGGTCTGGAGTACCAGTAGTTATACCATGGTCTGGAGTACCAGTAGTTATACCATGGTCTGGAGTACCAGTAGTTATACCATGGTCTGGAGTACCAACATCTAGTTATACCATGGTCTGGAGTACCAACATCTAGTTATACCATGGTCTGGAGTACCAACATCTAGTTATACCATGGTCTGGAGTACCAGTAGTTGATACCATGGTCTGGAGTACCAGTAGTTATACTATGGTCTGGAGTACCAGTAGTTATACCATGGTCTGGAGTACCAGTAGTTATACCATGGTCTGGAGTACCAGTAGTTTATACCATGGTCTGGAGTACCAGTAGTTTATACCATGGTCTGGAGTACCAGCAGTTATACCATGGTCTGGAGTACCAGTAGTTTATACCATGGTCTGGAGTACCAGTAGTTATACCATGGTCTGGAGTACCAGTAGTTATACCATGGTCTGGAGTACCAGTAGTTATACCATGGTCTGGAGTACCAGTAGTTATACCATGGTCTGGAGTACCAACATCTAGTTATACCATGGTCTGGAGTACCGACATCTAGTTATACCATGGTGTGGAGTACCAGTAGTTATACCATGGTGTGGAGTACCAGTAGTTATACCATGGTCTGGAGTACCAGTAGTTATACCATGGTGTGGAGTACCAGTAGTTATACCATGGTCTGGAGTACCAGTAGTTGATACCATGGTCGGGAGTACCAGTAGTTATACCATGGTCTGGAGTACCAGTAGTTGTACCAAGGTCTGGAGTACCAGGTCTTCTATTATATTTTATAAGCCTTTGAGAAGTGCTACACTGCAATTCTAGTGATACCTTATTTCTGACACTGTAATGCCTGTTAAGTATACATAGTTAAAACGAGGAATGTGGAAGATAAATAGCTTTTGAAATCTTTAACACAGAAGCTAATAATAACAGAAAATGAGATGTGGATGGTGTAAATGTATACTGGGATGAACAGTATTTGATAGAGTATACCAATACAAACATAATGAAAGGCATTACGGACAAAATTTGGCGATCACATCAGTTTGCCATTTAATAATATTTTTCAAACTTAACTAATGTATAGTAAAACAGACAACTAAATTTAGTTAGATAAGAAATTATAACTTAATTTAGGTTGTTGTATCATGTTGTCACGTCAGCATAAAATGGAAGCAAACATAGGATAGTTTCCGCTAAAATATGTAATAATCATTTCAGAATACTGATCCACGCAGTGGGCCTGGGTTCATGGATGTTGCTATTTGCCAAGGCGCTCTTCACGGGGCTGGTTGGCACGATTGCCCTCAACATGTACCTTGGCATGTCAACACAAGCGGTCAACTCGTACTACTGAGCGAGGATATCTCTGAGGCCGGCACTGACTGCAGGATTGATATGGGATATTCTTGATATTGAAGATGGTGGAATATGTACATACAGATTGAAATATATTGCATGGCAAATGACTGACATTACTAGCAGTAGGAAATGAATGAAAACAAACTGCAGTGTTTTTCCTAGTCTGGTGATATTTCATGCTCACACTAACAAACAATACACACATTTATTTTATTTTATTTTTTAATCATAATTGATGTATTTTTGAAATCTCATTCATAATGCGCGTTGTAAACATCATCCGGGTTTTGCCCATGAAAATGCATTTTGTGAAAGAACTGTGATCACATATGTTTAATATAAATAATAAAAACTCATTGCAGATTGTACGATTGTCAGGTATGTTTATTTGGGTTCCTGATATGTAATATTTAGTTTGTCATGTGCACGGACTTGTCCATTCAATTCAATTATAAACGTGGTGTTAACATATGTATTTTTACTTTAATTGAAAAAAGAACTAGAGATATTCATTATTACATGTTGTGCATGGAATTGTTCAAGTGTTCCCAGTCGCAATGTTATTATTTTGTGTTTGGAACTTAGTATTGAAGATGCAGAAGCTCATATTTAGAAGAAACTAGCATTGTCGCACGAGTAACGGATATACCCCCACAATATGGCCTTATCACATAACTATGGCATCCATTCGAAAGAAATGGACGCAGATAGAATGCTTTAATTTGTGAATGTTTAATAGTGTATTTGGAAAAATTTAATATAAATAGGAGCCATAACTCTGTCAACATTTTGTGGTTTGTAACCAAAGTTGAACTTGATCTGTATTTTATGATGTTACACCTATGTACCAAAAATAATGTAAATATGTGAACCCTTTAACGAGTTATTGTCTGGAAATCATGTTTTTCGGGAATTTAATTAAAAACGGGGCCATAACTGTGTCAAAATTTAGTGGTTTGTAACCAAAGTCAAACTTGACCTGTATTTTATGATGCTACACATGTGTACCAATATTTATTTAAATATGTTAAGCCATTGTTGAGTTATCGTCAGGAAACCATGTTTTTAGGGAATTTAGGTAAAAAAAAAAAGGGCCATAACTGTCAAAATTTACTGGTTTGTAACCAAAGTCGAACTTGACCCGTATTTTATGATGCTACACATATATACCAAGAAATATTTGAATATGTCAAGCCATTCTTGAGTTATCGTCCGGAAACCATGATTTTGGGGAATTTCAGTCGAATAGGGGCCATAACTCTGTCAAAATTTAGTGGTTTGTAACCAAAGTCGAACTTTACCTGTTTTTTTATGATGTTACACGTGTACCAAAATTTATTTGAATATGTTAAGCCTTTCTTGAGTTATCATCTGGAAACCAAAAACCAACAGACCGATGGACCGACAAGCTCACTCCTATATACCCCCCCCCCCCCCACTAAATCTCGTTTGTGGGGGTATAATGACATGTTTGAAGCCAGTAAATCACAAATGACATAACTACAAAACTAATGTAATTTTAAGGTTGAAGGAACTTTATGCCACTAATTCCTATTTCCTGTCATTTACACACATATTTGAAAATCATAACAAATTTCAACTTCTGTTTGCTTAGAAAAATTCCCAGATAGGAAAGAAGAACTCTTTTTCAACACAAAACCCTGGAATCTATATGAGGCATGTCGTGGGAAAACAGGGCTTAATGCATGTGCGTAAATTGATGTCCCGGATCAGCCTGTACAATCCGAACAGGCTAATCCGGGACGACACTTTCGCTTGTATGGCATTTTCTGTTTCAATGAAGTATCTTCTAAACATAAATCCACTGTAGGCGGAAAGTGCCATCCTGGATTAGCCTGTGCGGACTGCACAGGTTAATCTGGGACGACACTTTACGCACATGCATTAAGCCCGTTTTTTCCACAACATGGCTCATTTATTAAGTTGGAGAGGCATTGGACTGAAAATAAAGTTATTGTTCTTAAGTGTGGACTTCTTAATTTCTTGTCAAAGTATATACATGTACCAATGTGTAGAAAGTAACCAGAAAGTTTCAATATTTATGAATTCAAGTGTGTAATGTAGTTTACTGTGCAATTCTAGCCAAGAGTTATTTTCTTCATTGTAATTGTAAACATTGTAAAAGATTTATTTCGGAAAAGTAAATATGTAAACTGTGTATGATTTGTTTTTCTTTTTTTTCTGCATAGCAGTATAACTTTACTTTGGGCCTAGTATTTTTAGGTGCAGTGTTTGCAACATGATAATTATAATCGAGGCATGTCGTGGGAAACCTGGGCTTAATGCATGTGCGTTATGTGTCATCCCAGATTAGCTGGTGCTTTAAATTATATTTGTGTGGGACATTTGACTTTAGTAGATCATAATTGTATATTCCGTGATGTGATACATGTAGTGTTATTTGCACTTCCCTACAATAAACGATTTGAATAATGCAACATTACATTGGAGTGGACATTCAACTTGCCTAGATCATTATTGCAATCACCCTCATGTGATATGTGTAGTGTTATTTGCACTTCCCTACAATAAATGATTTGAATAAGGCAACATTACATTCAATTTGTGTGGACATTCAACTTGCCTAGATCTTTATTGCAATCACCCTCATGTGATATGTGTAATGTTATTTGCACTTCCCTACAATAAACGATTTGAATAAGGCAACATTACATTCAATTTGTGTGGACATTCAACTTGCCTAGATCTTTATTGCAATCACCCTCATGTGATATGTGTAGTGTTATTTGCACTTCCCTACAATAAACGATTTGAATAAGGCAACATTACATTCAATTTGTGTGGACATTCAACTTGCCTAGATCTTTATTGCAAACACCCTCATGTGATATGTGTAATGTTATTTGCACTTCCCTACAATAAACGATTTGAATAAGGCAACAGGCAAAAAATTAATGATAAGAAACAATGTACTTTGAAATAGACGTGTTTTAATAACGTCTCTAGCTCATGATCGCGAAATAAAATTTTATAAGCAACAACTAGTATTCCAATGGTTCAAAAAATGTTAATTTACTAATAAATTATTCCAGAACTAATGTTATCCTAGCATTGTTTACATTAAATACCATATCCAATGTAATGTTTGACTGTAATAGTTTTTATTACTATGATACTTTATCACGAAACTTGTCCCAAGTACAGACTGAGTCTGCAAAATGCTAAACTCGTGACACTGTTTCCTTGTGTAATTTCCTCGACATTTTCACAGATGTGTATAATACATATTCTAACATGATTCTCACTAATTTTTCTATAGATAATAAACGAAATCATCATTGTTAAACTATCCATTAACAACGCGAAAAGAAGTTCCGATTCTGAGCGGAGCATAGTAAAAAGTAGTTTGAATTACAATAGCAAAAAATGTCAAATCGTGTTAGAATCGAAATAATTTTCGCATTATTATTGTTTATCAGCCAATAAACAACTCTATGTCGTTCTGATGCGTGGCTATTAAACAACTCTGTCTAATGCCCTCGTGGTTTAATTCCTACGCATCAGAACGTTGTTTATTGGCCGATAAACAATGATAAATCAAAAATTATTTTTGAAAGCAAAGATATTTAATGAAGGTCTTTTATGCAATATAGCAGTAAAATGTTGCTCGCGGTGAATATTTACATCTTAACGTGTGTTAAAATTTTAGATTTGGATGGAAACGAAAGTGGATGCAAATGCACAACGGACATGTAGGTACATGTGTTCAAAAGGGCATTTAGAGGACATCGGTCTGCTTGTGGTTTTTTAAATACTTTTTTACACTTTACACAGCCCCCGTTTTTAGAGGTTTTTGCTTCAAGCAGACAATAAGTTAAAAACATTTTTACCGTTGCATTGGGATTGCTTTATTTTCACAATTTAAACCATGTGTATCTCATACATATTTCTTAACACCACATGTTGTCTAGATAAGAGGTAAGATCGTTTGTTTGTTTGTTTGTTTGGATTTTTCGCCGTATTCAACAGTATTTCAGTCATATGACGGCAGTCAGTTAACCTACTCACACTTTTCCTGGGTAAGTTGGTTTACCAGTACTGAGTGCACATACTTAATGCCAGTAACTGACAGCTGCCCTACTTAAATCAGAGGTACATGTAGGTGGAGAATGGCCGTAGAAATAATTTCATGACCAATCCCCCCACAAATTATGTGGCCGGGCTGGGAATCGAACCGCGATCCTCAGATCTGTAGTCCAGCGCTCTACCAATTGAGCTAGCCGGCCCCGCTTATAAGAGGTAAGAACAACACTGTTATTGAACAAATCTTTATTCCATGACATGCCATGAGAACACTAATATGTAACAAAGGAAAACTCAAATACTAAAACTAACAGACTGTCCGATAATTTAAAAATACATGTAACAAAGTGGGTTAATAAAAACCGTAAGGCTTCATGTTCATATAAAATGTAAGTATTCCAAAGTAAACAGTTTGTAGTTCATTAATACTTTAATGTGGTTTTCTTGTAAAAATATTTCAATATTTCCATGCACCAATTTCTTTAATGATTCAATATATTGGTTTACAGCTGTTAACAGATCTATTTATTCCGTAAGAAAATAAAAATAATTTAAACAAAATACTTTCATAAATTAAGCAAGCAGACAAAATGAAAAACAAAACAAAATAAAGCAACAACATGAAGTAATAATAACATAAATAACAAAAATAATACAACAGATAAGTAAAATACTGGTTTAAACAGTCTACCTACTCTACTAAAAGTCACACTTGTAGAAATAAAGATATACAGTCCATGAATCCAAAAGGAAACCTGCTTTGTTCTTTAGAGCCATTGGAGTATCTCACCAGGAAACGACAGTACTTTGGTTTTGTCCAGCTAACATAATCTTCTCATTCGTACAATTCGTTGATCACATTTTCTTAATCACAATGTACATAATTATAAAACAAATAAGAAAGGTTCATTGCATTTGTAATTCAAAGCAACAATTGTATAACAAATTGGATCAAATCATTGTTCAATCAATTAACAGATATGCTTTAAATACGAGACACATGATAATGATTAATGCATCATATGATGGAAGCAATTGTATAAATAGTTACTCATGAATAAGCATCCTGAAATAATTTGTAAAGATCTGATATCAATTTTTTTTTGCATGTTTGCAAAAGTTGTTTTAATACCAGTATATTGCAATACTGTCAGCAAAGATTAAAACAATTATTAATCTCCTGTGTAAGCTATGAACGCATCCATAAAACCTTTTGATTCTGCCTTTTTACAAGTATATTCAAGAGCAATGACCACATAAAAATATCACCCTGTTATTAAAAACAACTGATACATTTACATTTTAGGTATCAATGCAGCTAATGGACACATCTGTCTAACACACTGATATATGATGGTTGTTCGGGAAGTTCGCGGATTAGTCCAGTAAATTTTAAAATAGATCTAGTGTGTATATTTAATTGAGCATTAAACATTATGCACCTTTATCTATGCCCAACACATCGCATACAATCAATTAACTAGAATTATTTTCACCAACGCATAATTCGTATCCATAGTAACACACACTTGCGTATCTGCCCCGCGCCATTTTTTATTTTATTTCTACATAAATACATGCCTATACTAACGCTATTTGGATTAAGTCCTTAACATTAAATTCGCACGAAAACGTGTGATAAAATTGCAACTTTCCAATGTAATTTCCGTGAAATTTGTTTTCCGTAACAGCAGCCGTCAGAAAGTTATAACTATTTGTGTGGATGCTGTTCTTTGGAAGCCTTAAACAACATGACGTCGACGGGCGATGTCGAGTTACGTAGTGTTGTTAAGTTTTGTGTTGGACTCGGAAAATCACCGGCAGAATCTTTGCAGTGGATAAAAAAGTCTAACACTGTTCAAACATGCGGAAAAAAATTTCATGTATAATTGGCATGCGCGTTTTCCAAATAGAAGATGATGGACCGGCATGGGATGATTCTGCAGCACCGAGTTTGGGAAGGTCAGACAGTCAATGCAGTTTGTTACTCACAGTTAAGTTGATAAACAAGCTAATAGCTTATAATAATGTCACATAATAATTGTTCATGTTTATAAAATAATTTGCATTTTAATAATGTGACCTGAAAGCTAAAATATTCGTTCATTGCCGTTACAGGTTCTTAGGCGGGATTTGATTCGCGCCTTCATAAGAAACAACCCGACATAGACCACATCGGAATCAGCCTTCACCAGGACAATGCACCCGCACACAGGGCACACTCCTGGACATATCCTTGCTAGGTTTCGAGTTGCTGAAACATCTGCCGTACACTCCCGACCTTGCGCCTATGGACTTCCGTGTGTTTCCTGAACTGAAGGCGAAACTTCGCAGACAGCGTTTTGAAACCTCCACACAACTGCAAGTGGCATCACAGACCGTAGTTTTCTACTTCCAATACTGCATCGTATGTAGAAACCTACGACAAGTGGTTGTACAGACACCGGAAGTGTGTAGCAATCAATGGCGATTTTGTCGAGAAAGTGCCCGTATCATTAAAGTTCGACAACACATGACGTTGTAAACGTTGACCCTGGGCCCGACAACGATCATTGATATGTTTTAGGTTTCAATTATGGGTACGTTTGTTTATATATACTTTTGCTAGTTTAACATATTCCGTAAATAAGATTGACCTTTCTAACTGTGTATGCTTTGTTTCAATATTCCTATGCAAACGAAAATAAAAGACATTTTCCGCAAACTTCCCGAACAACCCTCGTATGTTGCATGCAGAGTGTATGAGGTGTCTCATGGGAAAACCGGGCTTAATGCATTTGCATCCGCACATACTAATACAGGACGGCACTTTCTGCTTACAGTTGATTTATATTTAGAAGAGACCTTCTGGAAACAGAAAATACCATATAAGCGGAAAGTGTCGTCCCGAAACACACGTAACGCACGTGCAATAAGCCCGCATTTCACTTTTCATATATTGCACAGAAATTAGTAAGCAGAACCCAAATGCATGACTTGTAGGTAATAATTAAGGCAAAGTAAGAAGCAAACGTGCAACTGATCTGTTGATAGCATGTGTCATTTTTATGTAAAGTGACTAAATATTGTGCTAAGGTGGCACTTGGCAATAGGCTGACAATCTGAAGTGTGAACAGAAAATAATGTGAAAACATCCACTCGTTATAGTTTTCCAAACACACTAAACATATTTATGAAGGATAAAGTTAGATAATCAATCACCTATGGTAAAGCTTAAAACTCATAGTCAGTAAAAGCATTCAAGTATTTAGGATTTCTTTTAATAAGCATTATAAATATGAACTAAAGAAGGCAATACAAATTAGGAAACAATGAAATATGTAATATCCACAAACACACATACCCTCATATTTTGCAACAAATATAAATAAATGACACAACCAAAACTATGCAAATACATTCAGATACCTATTTGTGTGCTTACACAGTTCAACAAGTTTTATAAACTACTGCATTCACACATTCTTAAATAACAATTGAAACCTATAAAGGGAGGTCACTCCAAAACAGTTACATTCACAACATTCAATCATTCTTTAGCAAACATACAAAATTCCAATTTTAATAAATAATTTAATAAAATTATGCAAAAAACACCAAAAACAAAAAGAATTCCTTCCAAGGGAAAAATGAACAAAAAAGTGATTGCTAAATAAACAAAACACTGAATTAAAAATATAAAAAACACACGAAACAATGTTGTTTTACTCTATAAATAATACGCAAATAGATATTTACAATGTTCTTATTAGAATACAAGCACATGTAACTGTCCAAA
Organism: Congeria kusceri; assembly: GCA_027627225.1. Classification (NCBI taxonomy): domain Eukaryota; kingdom Metazoa; phylum Mollusca; class Bivalvia; order Myida; family Dreissenidae; genus Congeria; species Congeria kusceri. The sequence goes on from CM051030.1 coordinate 43,165,979, forward strand.
TAGCAATGGCATTGACATCGCTGTCTTCAAACAACATGTGAAAATCTTTCAACATATTAATGCAAGATGTTAAGGTGCAGTGATTCAAAACATGTAAATGCTAACACGAGTTGCCATTTCATTATAGAATCTACACAACACGAGGCATGTCTCTAAATCCATCAACTGAATCCGTACTGTCATTCCCTATTCATTGATGTCACATTTGTGTTATTGTGGAACAATTATTGTATATTGTTTTCAACGATGGTTGTATATTATTAATAAATAATGTGTTTTACAGGTAGGTTCTAACAGAAATTATTTGTCAATACATCACTAAATTAATATTTGATACATTAACAGAAAAGACATATTGTTCAATTTTGGTATGACACACTTATCCTTCAGTGAAAATAGCATTAATTTAGAGGCTAATTTACAAATAGCATGAACTGTTGGGATGAATTGTCAATACATGTAATCTAATGAAAATCATCACCTCAATCTATGATCTGAGGATGTACTTACACTGGCCAAATAACAATTACCAAAAGGTGGAATTTCAAGAACAATAACTACAGTGGGTGGCCAGTGATCACCTGGGCCGTATTCTCAACCTATTCTTAGGCTAAAGCAGTAAGAATAAAGAATATTCTTGAAACTGCTCTGTTCTAAGAAGGCTGTTCATTTGAATCATTTTTTATTTTAAATGATTTGTTTATGACATTATAAGCGACATGGATGCCAGCATGTTTGCGAATGCGGAAGTATTTTCTCTCGAGTCTAAAGTCTGTTCTTTATTCTTAAGTCTACGAACAGGTTGGTAAATAGGGGCCCTGTTCATGTTTTTGCGAGGACTGTGCATTTAGATCAGACTGGCAAAGGAGACAGTTTCCACTGGACAAAGTAGCAAAGCAGATTCTAGGAGGTAGTAGGATTATGAGTATGGACAACAACATTAAGCGTGTACGATGCGATGCAACTTGAAACACCTAGCAGCACCTGGCAACAGCTTGGCATACATTGTGTGGGAGTTTAAGATTTATTTTATAAAAAAAACCCACAGTTCTTGATAACAATTATGGCCATGCTGTTCTTAATGTTAATCATTCAACTGGACATGATATGCTCGTTAAATGGTAGTTTTTGTATCATTTTGTTCATCCCTATCAAATTAACATTTCCTGTACATCCTGGGGAACATTTACAGTCCACATATTGTGTAGAACTATAAAGAACCTTGTACCTTGGTTACTGTGCCTAAATAAACTCATCTTAAGTCTGTTTCCTAGGAAACCACAATCTGTGTAGTTCTGAGAAAAGTTCAAAAAGGTACCCATGGAAGGGTATGAATCTAGGAGCAGCAGACGGCAGGGTTGTTTGCATACATTCAATGGTCCACCAGTATAAACTTGCGCAATGAACATCTCATTTCAATAGTTTAGTACATATATCACACATCTACAATATTTATTGATAATCTCTTAGAATGAGGAAAGTGCAGCCTATGTACACAACGAAACATGAAAACTGCAATGAGCCCCCCGAAATTATGCATACACTATGCCGTAGAAGAAACATCATGTAATATGTGCAATATCCAGGCACTCTTGCACTAACAAGAGAGTGGCCAACAATAGCCTCCAATTAAAATGAAATTCACCTATGGCCTCAAGTGCTATATACCACATATATTGTGCAAATATGTTTCAACTATGGTATAAAGACAGAAGGAACCTACAATTGAGCCCATTCTATAAGCTGCATTTGTCACACCACTAACATACTACATATTTTATCATGACTTGCATGATCATTGCACAAAAGAATTGTAATTTCAGAATGTTACATCACAATACGATTTTAATAACTAAAACTTGTAATATATATTTGTCGAAACATAATTTTGTATTAGAAACAGATATTGAATATTTAGAAATACACAAGTATATTGATTGAAAAATGTCATGTTCTAATGTTAGAATATGGCAAATCATTCACCTTTGCTTTTTAAAAACAACACCAACAATTTCCATTATTAAGTTCCAAAAAGTTTCAAAAGATTTTGTGTATTAACATACAAGTAAAAATATTTAATGCTTGATTACCAAACACGTAAGAACACAAACAAAGCCATTACCCTATTCTCTACATCACACGAAAAGATGCCGGGGAAGGAACCATATATAACCGTATTTATTCTTAAAATTTTCTAATGAGACACCAAGTTCATCAGGTACATTTTCTGCTAAGCTAATAATCTTATAAGATCACAGTGTCCTGCTGACTGGCATTTTGAGATGACCTAGTAAGCGACCCCTCTCGCGACGGACCCTGGGACGTGTGCCGTGATTGCCGTGACAACGAACTCTCGCGGGAGTGGTCGCCGCGTCCCGCAGAACGCTTCCGGCTCCGACGGAATATCTTCTTTAGACTCCCTCCAAGTGATCTGGATTTCTTTAGATTTGGAGTTTGTTCTTGCTCTTTCTTCACTCGATGTAAATCTATGTCATCTGAAACAGTAAGCAACAAAAGAAAATTAAAGGCTTATTATTAACGTTCACATGAAATGAAGAGTTATTGTTTATATTTACATTCAAACAGTTGAAGTAAAGAAGCTATCACAACTAAGTTTATTTATATTACAAAATGCTTTTTTATTCAACATTTGTTTAAACAACAAAGGCAGATTCTTCAGCCGGAAAATTTACAATTTACCGTGAAATTTCATTGGCTTATACCTACAATTAAGATGGTAACATCTGGGAACTTTTTGTTATAATATTTATATTTGTGTTGTTCACACTTAGTTTTCCATTTCAAAAACTAAAAAATCTACCCGTATGTAGTTTCATTTGTTGTTAGTTCAATTTGTTACCAAAGCTTTTCTGAGATATGACCCAATACTAGTGATACACCATGCACAACACAACAGGACAAAGAACTAAATTATGATATATTATCAAATTAGAAACATATACTTTGGTTTAATTTATAGTAAAATATGTGTTTCTTAACACAGTGCAGTCATACCGGTATACGGATCTGCCATTGAACATGACAAACACATAACTGAAAATTTTTGAAAAAGGGAAGTCACATTACTATTACAGATTATATAATGCATATGATGTACATGTACTACACAAACCTACAAAAACATTAGCTGAGGCAATTCACACTATTAGTGGAATCTAAAAGTAAACATTTTTTTTTTACAAAACCATTCCCAAAAATTATTTAAATTAATATATTTTTAGACTACACACTTGAAATTCAAACCAAGCTTAGAGAAGTTATTCAGAAACAGGTTATTGCATACATGATGTGACCATTGTTTACAGCTGGCCATAGTTGCAAAAAAAGCTGCAGAACAAAGTACAAACTCAGTCTCAAAGCTCGTTAAAAGATCACATCACGCACACTTAGTAAGATATGATACCGATAAATACCAGTAACCCAAAGTGAGCTGATCACATCATGCACACTCAGTAAGATATTATACCAATAAATACCGATAACCCAAAGTGTGCTGATCACAGCACAAACACTCAGTAAGATATTATACCAATAAATACCGATAACCCAAAGTGTGCTGATCACAGCACAAACACTCAGTAAGATATGATACCAATAAGTAGCAGTAACCCAAAGTGTGCTGATCACATCACGCACACTCAGTAAGATATGATACCAATAAATACCAGTAACCCAAAGTGTGCTGATCACATCACGCACGCTCAGTAAGATATTATACCAATAAATACCGATAACCCAAAGTGTGCTGATCACAGCACAAACACTCAGTAAGATATGATACCGATAAATACCAGTAACCCAAAGTGTGCTGATCACATCACGCACACTCAGTAAGATATTATACCAATAAATACCGATAACCCAAAGTGTGCTGATCACATCACGCACACTCAGTAAGATATTATACCAATAAATACTGATAACCCAAAGTGTGCTGATCACAGCACAAACACTCAGTAAGATATTATACCAATAAATACCAGTAACCCAAAGTGTGCTGATCACATCACGCACACTCAGTAAGATATTATACCAATAAATACTGATAACCCAAAGTGTGCTGATCACAGCACAAACACTCAGTAAGATATTATACCAATAAGTAGCAGTAACCCAAAGTGTGCTGATCACAGCACAAACACTCAGTAAGATATGATACCGATAAATACCAGTAACCCAAAGTGTGCTGATCACAGCACAAACACTCAGTAAGATATGATACCAATAAATACCAGTAACCCAAAGTGTGCTGATCACATCACGCACACTCAGTAAGATATACCAATAAATACTGATAACCCAAAGTGTGCTGATCACAGCACAAACACTCAGTAAGATATTATACCAATAAGTACCAGTAACCCAAAGTGTGCTGATCACAGCACAAACACTCAGTCCTTTCACTGCTGTCGCTCTATTTAGCACCCGAATTACACGCAGTCCACGTGGAGGGTGTATACAGTAACTGTATGTCAAAAATCAATACTGAGCTATCTGAATGACAATAACGTAATTGATACGGCTTATCTGTTTCTTTTTTGTTTCACGAGAAATGCTAACCGCATATCGTTCGCGATATAGACACCTAATTGTGTTGCTGCGTGCTATGAAACTTTTATACAAAAGTAAAAATCTCAATGTTCTAACTTCTCTGCGCTACAAAGTTTTTATATCGCGATCAATATACCCACGCTTTCCATGCAGACGACGTGACGTTGTACATGATTGTCTGCAATTTTTTGCGCTCTTTTTCTAACCGAACAAAAGAGTTTACACAAAACACATGTGTGTTGTAATTGTTGATAGAATTTATGTTTACTTCACGTGAATAGTGAATTCGGATAGGCGTTTCAGACTTTATATTTGTATACGCGATTTGAAATTTATTCAACGGAATTAAATGAATAATATTATATTTTCATATACAAATGGAATATTTTACATATGGATTCAATACATAATGGATGTTAACTACATTGAAAAGGGTGGGTTATTTACTTAATTACATTTATGTTTGATATCGAGGAAAAACAGGCTAGTGTATACATGTATATCTACTGAATGGCTTGGCAAGTTATATCGCGATCCGGATATATCGCGATCGCAATCCGTGGACCCCGCGAATCACGATATAATGGAGCTACAGTGTATTATACCGATAAATACCAGTAACCCAAAGTGTGCTGATCACAGCATGCACACTCAGTAAGATATTATACCAATAAATACCGGTGACCCAAAGTGTGCTGATCACATCACGCACACTCAGTAAGATATTATACCGATAAGTAGCGGTAACCCAAAGTGTGCTCCTTGAAAGATCACAGCACGCAAACTCAAAAAGATATACCGATACGTAGCGGTAACCCAAATTGTGCTGCACAGTTTTATACAGATAAGTAGCGCTAACCCAAAGTGTGCTAATTGAAAGATCACAGCACGCAAACTCAAAAAGATATTATACCGATAAGTAGCAGTACCCAAATTGTGCTGCACAGTTTTATACAGATAAGTAGCGGTAACCCAATGTGTGCTCCTTGAAAGATCACAGCACGCAAACTCAAAAAGATATTATACCGATAAGTAGCAGTAACCCAAATTGTGCTGCACAGTTTTATACAGATAAGTAGCAGTAACCCAAAGTGTGCTCCTTGAAAGATAACAGCACGCACACTCAGTAAGATATTATACCGATAAGTAGCGGTAACCCAAAGTGTGCTGCACAGTTTTATACAGATAAGTAGCGGTAACCCAAAGTGTGCTGCACAGTATTATACTGATCAATAGCGGTAACCCAAAGTGTGCTGCACAGTATTATACTGATCAATAGCGGTAACCCAAAGTGTGCTACACAGTATTATACCAACCAGTACCAGTAACCAAAAGTGTGCTGCACAGTATTATACTGATCAATAGTGGTAACCCAAAGTGTGCTGCACAGTATTATACCTATAAGTACCGGTAACCCAATAAGTACCGGTAAAAGTGTGCTGCACAGTATTATACTGATCAATAGCGGTAACCCAAAGTGTGCTGCACAGTATTATACCAATCAGTACCAGTAACCAAAAGTGTGCTGTACAGTATTATACCTACAAGTACCGGTAACCCAAAGTGTGCTGCACAGTTGCACATAGAAACCTTATACACATACAGTCATGTACTAAGTTAATTAGTAGTTATAACACAATACAAAATTTAATGGAGACAATTAGCAACTTAGTATCTGAGTAGACAATTTAGTTTTTTACATTTTTTTTCAAATTATACTACATGAATTGACAGTCAGTTGTTACAATACCGGTCATTATAAAACCTTGATTCTGCGTTAATAATTATAAGCACAACCCAGGAGATTCTTTAAGCCCTTTATTTATGCAGAAATGTTCATAACTACTAAAATACTTATTTGAATATATAAAGTACAACAAACAAATCATTAAGTAAAAAAGCTGCAATAATATTGTTCGATTAGAAGACAAAATAATTAAGTTTTAGTATTTGATACAAATCTTCAAGAAGTGGTGTTACTTTTTCCATCAGCACAAATATCACAATGAACAACGTACGCTAGTTAAGTTGCATACTAGAATCTGGATTATTATTTTATATGAAATATAGATAGACAGATAGAAAAAGACTTTACTTTATATATGAACTATGATAGTAAAGTTGCATACTAGAATCTGGATTCTTATTTTATATGAAATATAGATAGACAGATAGAAAAAGACTTTACTTTATATATGAACTATGATAGTTAAGTTGCATACTAGAATCTGGATTCTTATTTTATATGAAATATAGATAGACAGATAGAAAAAGACTTTACTTTATATATGAACTATGATAGTAAAGTTGCATACTAGAATCTGGATTATTATTTTATATGAAATATAGATAGACAGATAGAAAAAGACTTTACTTTATATATGAACTATGATAGTAAAGTTGCATACTAGAATCTGGATTATTATTTTATATGAAATATAGATAGACAGATAGAAAAAGACTTTACTTTATATATGAACTATGATAGTTAAGTTGCATACTAGAATCTGGATTATTATTTTATATGAAATATAGATAGACAGATAGAAAAAGACTTTACTTTATATATGAACTATGATAGTAAAGTTGCATACTAGAATCTGGATTATTATTTTATATGAAATATAGATAGACAGATAGAAAGACTTTACTTTATATATGAACTATGATAGTAAAGTTGCATACTAGAATCTGGATTATTATTTTATATGAAATATAGATAGACAGATAGAAAAAGACTTTACTTTATATATGAACTATGATAGTTAAGTTGCATACTAGAATCTGGATTATTATTTTATATGAAATATAGACAGATAGAAAAAGACTTTACTTTATATATGAACTATGATAGTAAAGTTGCATACTAGAATCTGGATTATTATTTTATATGAAATATAGATAGACAGATAGAAAAATACTATTTTATATGTGCACTATGTAGAATTTGGTTTATAATAGTAAATTTCAATTAATGTTTCAATCAACTGCAATGCAGGTGCCAAGAACATAATACAATTATATATGATATCCTGCTAAAACAAGCTGAACATATTTCCTTACAAGCTGACTGTACATGAGTACATGAGTATTGTGACTGGAAAGACTTGCTGTAACTATGGTAACGAAGACTAGAAACCCCACACGCGAGTCTGCCACAAAAAATAACGACTACCTCTGTGGTCCGCTGCTGACGATGTGCTACTGTCCTGTTCTAAGGCGGGACCTTTTGGTGAAGCAATGACACAATAAAGGAAATTATTACTTGGGGGTTTCATTTCTTACATAGTAACATTCTCAACTTATTGCTCATCGCATAAGGTTTTATACAGACTGATGTAAAATAAAATTGAATTAATCAAGTTCTATGAATGTAAGCTCTTTTGCAGCCTTAGAGGGCCTACAAAACATGTGAGTGTATTTCATAGATTTTTGTAGTGTACTTCTGTGCCGAAACAATATTGGTAACAATGTAGGGTCTCACACACATACCACAGAAACAACATCATACGATGACAGGTAACTGTGAAGATCTTACAACTTATGGGTTTTATTTGTTAAGTTTTTAGAATGGATAATTGTATAATGGCGTTAACTTAAGAAAATATTTATATGAGATAAAAAGAGGATAAAGGAAATTGGCCAATCAAGAGATTTTGTACAAGTCCTGTAAAAGTCAAAGGAAATTCTACTGTTACTTTCCTATGAGGCGCGTCGTGGGAAAACCGATCTTAATGCATGTGCTTAAAGTGTCGTCCCAGAGTAGCCTGTGCAGTCCGCACAGGCTAATCCATGACGGCACTTCCCCCTTTATGGTATTTTCTGTTTCAAGGAAGTCTCTTCTAAACATAAATCCACTGTCGGCAGAAAGTGCCGTCCTGGATTAGCCTATGTGGACTGCACAGGCTAATCCGGGACAACACTTTACGCACATGCATTAAGTCCGGTTTTCCCACGACGCGTCTCCTATGTTTCACAGACATAAATCCAAGATTTGTATCTGGTTATTAGGAGTTGCCTCATAGAGAAGACTGGCTACAAATTCTACGCATCAATTTCAAACCTGCTTGTTCTCATTGAATGTTCTAACCTGCTTAGTATATTGAACAATTCTGAAATACATTATCTTTATCTTGGGAATTACTCTAGTTTGTTTTTTAATAGATTTATACACAATTTAACATAGAAAATCATTTAATATTTATAGTTTCTGACCAAATTAGAATATTTTCAGGAAAAAGTACTAAAAAAGCTAAAAATAAAGTTATTTTTTTTCCAGTGCCAAATGTGCATTTGAATGTTGCGGATTAATTATTACAACTGACTTTCTGAATTTGTTTATACATTCAATGAATGTATTTAAATACATTATATTTCTCAACTTCACCTTCTGAAAGCCAGATGGGCTCAACCAAAATTTTAACAAATTTGCACATAAGTCCCATGGCTCCACTGATGCAATTTATAAAAAATATAATATCGTTCTTGCTCTTTGCTTATCAAAATTATCTGACAACATAGAAAACAGCATATGACTCCCCCTACCCCCAAAACATTCTATGAACGAGCAGTTCTGAACCCGATGCGACCTCCGCACGTGACACAGACACGATCCTACCTCGTACTGAGGTCATCGATGTTTGTATGGTCGTAAGAGACAGATCACTCTCTATTGAACCCCCGTCTTATTGTGAGCAGCACAAAATAACACGAGCATAGTTAATACATAGGGCTTTTCATTTTTAGTTTTTCATTTAAAACATTATACAATTGTTTAGATGCAATAATGGAAGACAATAATAAAAATTATTGTTGAAGATTTTGTTCAGATGATTTACAACGTAACATAGTCTTATGTATTTATCAATTTTTCTATAAAATTTTGCATCTACACTGTATATCACACGTTTAAGAATATAATTTTTTATATTCGATCATAATACCTTATAATTTGCACACTTTCGGAAAAATCCTAAATAAAGCGGTATAAAGTTACAAACAGGTCATGCAAACAAATTCATTTGTACATACAAACCTGCACAAATGTGCGTGATGACAATACTACTAGAAAATATATTCAACAATGCATGCAGACAGTATAGGAGGTGTACAGTCGGAAACCCGGGCTTAATGCATCTGTGTAAAGTGTCGTCCCGAATTAGCCTGTGCAGTCTGCACAGGCTAATCCTGGACGACATTTTCCGCATACAGTGGATTTATGTTTAGAAGAGACTGCCTTGAAACAGATAATACCATTCAAGCAAAAAGTGTCGTCCTGGATTAGCCTATGCGGAATGCACAGGCTAATCCGACATAACACTTTACGCAGATGCATTAAGCCTGGGTTTCCAATGACACACCTCATATAATGAAATCAAACAATGAACAAGGAACATATTGAATCCATTCACTTCAAAGCAGCCTTCAACTGAAATCTGGACACAGACGGAATAAGATATGCCACCAGCATCAAACCTTCAAATAATTACCTTATAAGTCATTATGACTTTCATACTACACTATGACTTTTGCAAACTTGACCTTTGTGTTTAGAAATCACAATTTCCACACAATTACAATTGACTATACTCTATGGGATATATAACCACAAATACTTAACTCTGACAAACATCAATGAAAGTATACAGATGTTTGTGCAAGACATCTTCGTCAAACAAGTAATACCTTTATGAAAGGCTAAACACACGTCAATAAAATCTCGTCATAAGGTCAATTATACTTGTGGCAGTTTCCTGCATTAAAGATTAGAATACACAAGGATACATATATGTGAGTCTTTAAAGAATTATAATTACCAACGTCACTCTTGTCACTCACGTCCAAGGATTACCAAATCATTGGTACCAGTAAGGAATTCAAAATGAAAACTCTGACCTCAGCAAATCCATTGACTCACAGTGGACACAATGTTCTTTACAACAGTGTGTCAATGTTTACTTTTGTCAGGAAAGACTTTTATATACCTGATTTTATGCTGCAACTCTTGTATTTCAACAAACTTCGAGCTATATGTTCGTAAAGAACAAAGTACCCGGTTCATGAAAACTTGTGGGTTTTAACAAACATCTGTGGATCAGAAAATAACAGCTCAAAGCAGACTACAATATAGTTTGGTAACATAATTTTACAGGGCATAATAGTTAGGACTAGAAAACTGCAGTTGTGTAATACGTTTACATGAGTCATCTACTTACTTCCGAATGCCATTCAGTACTCAGTAAATAAACAAGTAAGGACAAACGTAGACTGTAAATAGCATCCGTATTCTTTCTATCTGAATAATTATATAAAATGTTCACTTTACTTTTGAGGACTAGATACACAATAAAAGTAAGAGGATGTTTTTAGTAATCTAATAATGAAGCAAACACAACCAAGATAAGTAACTGATGAATGACGGAATCCGAAACTAAAACAACACAAAAGCTACACTTGGGAAAAAGCTAAGTACAATGCAGCACACGGGTTGTCAACAGCGAACAATTCTAGGAGATCTATAATACAACTGCATGGTCCCATGAGGATCGTTCAACGCAACTGTTTGAATTAACAAACCAATCTTGAATTTACTTTCTTTTTAAGAAATCTTTATTTTCCTGTCGAATCGATCAAAACAGTATGTTGCAGACGTTTTTATGACATCCTGGTTATTTTCAAAGATGTTTTTGTTTCCACACAAAAATATGTCCTTGTTTCAGAGGAATTCTTATAATTAATTATGTAAAAAAAAAAGGTTAAAATCACTTAGAAAAATACATCCACTTTAGAAATAATTATTATAACAACAAGAGCTGTTGGAGGACAGCGCGCTTGACTTTTCTTATGCTTGTCAGAGTTACTGGCATTTTTTTTCTTACACAAGAAATAAGGAAATTCCACGAAAAACCAAATTTTTCAAACGAAAGTCAGCACATCAATAAATTTTTTAGTAATAGTAAACTTGACCTTGACCCCACCAACCCCATATGCAATCCCAAGCGAGGTCTCGATTTAAGGTATCTATTTATTAAGTTTCGTTAAAAATCTCAATGTCTTCTCAAGCTATTGAGCGTAAACTGTTTGTCTGTTTTTAGTAACACTGACCTTGACTCCACCCACCCCATATGCAATCCCAAGCAAGGTCTAGATATAAGATATCAATCTATAAAGTTTCATTAAAATATCTCAATGTGTTCTAAAGCTATTGAGCGGAAACCATTTTTTATTTTAAGTAACGGTGACCTCAACCTAGACCCCACCCACCCTATATATAATCCCAAGCAACGTCTCGATATAAGTTATGTATTAAATTTCATTAATATATCTCAATGCATTATCAAGTTATTGAGCAGAGACCGTTTTTCTATTTTTAGTAAAAGTGGCCTTGATCTTGACCCAACCCAGCCCATATGCAATCCCAAGCGAGGTCTTGATATAAGGTATCTATGTATTAAGTTTCATTAAAATATCTTAATGCATTCTCAAGTTATTGAGTGGAAACAGTTTTACTATTTTAGTAACAGTGACCTTGACCCCACCCACCCCATATGAAATCCCAAGCGAGGTCTTGATATAACGTATCTATGTACACAGTTTCATTAAAATATCTAAATGCGTTCCCAATTATTGAGCAGAGACCATTTTCTATTTTAGTAAAATTGACCTTGACCTTGACCCTATACGCAATCCCAAGAGAGGTCTCTATATAAATTATGTCTGTATTAAGTTTCATTAAAATATCTAAATGCGTTCTTAAGTTATTTAGTGGAAACCGTTTTTCTATTTTTAGTAACAGTGACCTTGACCTTGACCCCACCCACCCATATGCAATCCCAAGCGAGATCTCGATATGAGGTATGTATGTATAAAGTTTCATTAAAATATCTCAATGCGTTCTCAAGTTATTTAGCAGAAACTGTTTTTCTATTTTTAGTAACAGTGACCTTGACCCTTCCGACCCCATATGCAATTCCAAAAGCGGTCTCGACATAAGGTTTCTATGTAATAAATTTCATTAAAATATCTCAATGCGTTCTCAAGTTATTGAGCGGAAACTGTTTTTCTATTTTTAGGAACAGTGACCTTGACCTTGACCCCATCCGCCCCATATGCAATCCCAAGAGAGGTCTCAATATAAGGTATCTATGTTTGAAGCTTCATTTCAATAGCTTAATCCGTTCTCGAGTTAGAGAGCGGAAAGGAAAAGTTTAAAAACTAGCTTACCGAAAAACTTGAACCTGTCCATATAGCTTATATGCAAAATTTCTAACAAAAAAGGCCTATAATTTTGACAAATTTCAAACTAGAGTTATCAAAATTGGCCTATGAGTTCATTTTAATATAGGGAATATGTGTTCTAAGTTTGCATGATCTCCCTCAAGCCATTCCTGAGAAACCAGCTTACCGAAAAACTTTAACCTGTCCATATGCTTATATGTAAAATGTATTATGTAAAATTTATTATAAGTGTAAAAAGGCCCATAATTCTGACAAATTTCAATCTAGAGTTACCAAACTTGGCCTATAGGTTCATTTTAATGTAGGGAATAAATATTTTAAGTTTGAATGAAATACCTGAAGCCATTCCTGAGAAACCAGCCTAGCAAAATACTTTAACCTAGCTCGGACGCCGATGCCGGGGCGAGTAGAATAGCTTGCATTTGCTTCAAAAAGTTGAGCTAAAAAGGGCAAAAAAATGCACAACAGGTATAAATTCAAACCACATAGTCAACATTGCAGGGAGACGTGTGTTTGGTGCACAGAATATTTGTGAACAATACTGTGGGACCATGTTTTAATGAAGCCACCTTTCGACTGCCTTCCTGGAGGCTGTAGGTAATTAGAGCCTTCACGTAAAGAGCTTGACGCCCTATCTGCACTCAGTGAGCGCTTTTTGGAGCGGGAAAAACGTTCCTTTATCCTTGCTGCAAAGGATTTTCTCTCTGGAACCCCATACAATATATACAGTACACTGACAAAGGATGCAAGTATCATCAGTAAAAAGCACTTCAGTGACAAATTATGAACAAAAACATAAGGAAATGCTAGAATTCAAAATTAATGTGACCTTCAACTTTTGCACATTGTTATGCTAGGTCAATGAAGATGACAAAGTATTCCACCATGACCATGACCATGTAGAATATGTAAAGGAATTATGGTAACAAAAGAGAAGTTATGGATAGGTCATGGTCATGAAACTTGTATATGGAGTTATGGAACAAGTCTGGTGAGTGATGTCACAGCATACTGCAATATGAAACAGGGAGCAGTTTGTCAAACAAGGGACAATGAAAAACTGAAATAGGTCAGAAGTTACAGAACTGGTTCATGGGTTTAGGAAATAGTTTCACACGAGCTGGTTTGTAGAAGGATGTTATACATGAAATGAAATAATGCAACAGGTAAATGGTACTTCAGAATCAGGTCAATGAAAATCTGGAACAAATCAATGGTATTATAAAGCAGGACAATGAAAAACTGTGGTATTTTCATGAATTAACAAATTTAAGTTCAATATACAGATAAAAAAACAAATTCTATGTAATAATTACGACCCACTACAAAGCTGGAATGCTGAGCATCAGCTATATCCCACAACTTGGACAAACTGATCTGGCACTGGTGAACTATATTTGCATAATTTAATCCTTGAATTACGTCCTTTATTTATTCTCTTGTTCATGCAAAATATACGGAGTTTACGACGTCATGTTTCTTTACGGAACGCAAAATATACATTGTAATCGCTTTATGCATGTATTTATGCATAAAGGTCAGTGTCCGGTAAATTTTTCCAAGCTATATCTATGTACATGAAGGATATTTATGAATGGATCAAACTTAAACCGTTTTAAAAACATATTGGATATAAAATATTAAACTGCATTTTTACCTTTGGCTTGTGGTGCTGGGTAGGAGATTTCTGGGGACTCCGGAGATGACATGTTGCTAGGCAACGTGCTGCGATTCATCACTTCAGAGGGGGGACTTTCCGCCATCTATGGAACGTACCAAAATCAAAACATATGTAACTTACAAATACAAGTGCAATTATATTTATTAATGCAACATTTGTAATTATAATGAACATCAACATAAAACTTTGGCATTGATTCCATGACATTTTCCTTGAAATGAAACTTTCCACAAATTTATAAATATCTTGCTTGAATAACTTTACATATATAATTTAAATATTTGAAATGTTGCACCATGTAAAAAGTCATGCCAAAATATGAGAGAAAATTAAGCATTTTCAATATAAATTTCACAATGCTTGTTATATTTAGTTATTTCAAAATAAATGTGTTTACAGAGCTTGTTCAGTAATACTACTACTACTAATTCTCCCTAAGTGTCTGGTATATTATGTACTATACTGGTTTAAACTGAAACTTCAGTCACCATGGTAACGAAAGGAGACCAAGTTGACAATGCTGACTTTTATTTCATGTGCCTTCAAAATGAATATTTTGTCAAATTTCTATAGTATATACATTCAGCAGCTATGTCAAATGCACCATTTTCATCACACACACACACATCTGTCAACAAATCTCCAAGTTCCCGTTCCATGTCTATTTGTTAGTAGCATTTGAATCATGCATCACGCAAGTAAGATAAATATACAAAACACAAAACATCTGCCACAAGTTGTCATTTCATACCATAATTTATTTAAAGAGTCAAGGAATTTTGTTAGTAAGCGAGCCTTTGGCGAGCTTAATAACAAATTTCCTGGACGAGTTTAATAAAATATGGCATGAAATGACAACGAGTGTCAGATCTTTTTTATCACATACTTTTAAACATAATTTTACCAAAATATGTTGATAAATCCTAAAAGTTGTGTACTGATGTGACATCATTTCATGTTGACGACATCATTTAACAAACATAACGTCATGCAATTGGTCAGTCAAAAAATATGTAGCCAATAAAACCACTGATGATGTTATCTTACATATGTGTAAAATAAAAAAATTCATAATGGCTGTGTATTACATGGAAAACAAAGTATACCATGTGATCATTTTATCGTGGAATACTGAGATATTGGGCAGAAATGTACCCTTACTTCATGTACAACAAAAATGCCCCTTATGATCATGTTTTTTTTTAGTTTTTATTTTCAATGAATATATAATATGGAAAAGATTTTATCCCATTGCCTGAATTGACAAAATAACACCCAGTGGGATAAACTTAGCTGTATTCCACCTTGTTGAATACAGCAAACATGCGCATTATAATGACGTCATGTTGTTTATTTTTGTGACGTCAGTTGATGATTTTAGTGTTACTTAGTAATTTTTTATCATTTCTTTCAAAATAAAGACAGAAAATGATGGTATAAATAGAATACCAGATAAGTGTTGAATACAGATACGTTTATTTGCTCGGCATGAAAACCTAAACCACTCGCCAAGGCTCGTGGTTCAGGTTTTCTAAGCCTCGCTAAATAAACCTACTGGTCACGGACGTAATTCCGGCCTGTACGTAAATATTCAGCCACCCTTCAAAAAGCGTTTTTGCAATAGAGATTAATATTGTTTTAAAACAATTAGCAAAAGAACTTTCTATAGCAAAAGACTTCTACAGATTTCTCGATTCCAGTAAGTATATCGTTATTTACTTTTGAATTGAAATCTCAGTATCATAACATGAAATATTGAGTCACGTGGGGAAACTGACGTCATCATACGCACGCACCGAAAATATGGTGTTGCATGATTACAGATTTAAATTTATTATTTCTTCTAACTGTTAACAAATTTTCACAAGCAAATTTGACGAAATCTGTTTAAAAGATCACATCACTATTTTGCCCAGACATATTTTCTCTTTAAATTCGGTTATCTCAGATTTTCTTACAATTCACGCTGAATTTAATACCAATATCATCGTAAACTCTAGGCAGCCCGGTAAGTTTATGTTGTAGCCTTCTTCAGCAAAGGGGTTACTCAAGGTATTGAGAATATTTGGCCACTAGATTTATCCGGTCCCAGTTCAAGTTAGCAATTCAGTAGCAAATCGGCCCCTTTGACAATTCGGCACTCTGACTTATCCATCCGTAATATGTATGTATTTCGAAGTTTATGAGGTCCTTCCGCGCCTGAGGCTGCATTATGTGAGGACCCGAAGTGTGTCCCAGCATACCTACCTAATTAACTTACTGGAGACTCACGAAAGTTGGGACGAATTTTGAATCATAGCTGCAATTTCCAGCTATTTATTTTTTTTTACTGAATGATATTTTAATTTTGGTGTGGTCTTGTACTGTGGGGGGAAACCGGAGTACCCGGAGGAAACCCCACCTGTCCAGTATGGTGACCACCAACCAAACTCACATGCGCCGGGAGTGGGAAGCAAACCCGGGATGCCTAGGTGAGAAGTGAGTGTACCAACCACTGCACTAGCCGGACAGCCTATCGATCCGTATTATGTATGATATGTTTGTTATATTTCAGAAATTTATATTCATACTAATAATATCTATATTTAATTGAATAATGTATTCTCTATTTTATTCATATCAGTTATAACTGTGAACTTACATAAAACGCGTACACCCGCACAGGTGAAAATTCACAGCTATACACTAAGATTTTCAAATATTGAATTATCTCACTTGAATAGAATTAAAGGAAGTTTAAAGTTATTTATAGCTCACGTCACCCTTGGCTTCAAATTTTAAAAACTTGTTTACTTTATTTTTGACATAAAAATGACGTTTAAACAAAACAAACACAATATAAACAAGCAAAAGAAAGAAACGAAACCATTTGCAGTTCATCATTGCCAACATTGGTTTAAATTATACAGAATTTAAGGGGAGGGGGGAGGGGTACCGGTGAAAGAAAGGCGTTTAGGTAGGATATTTTAGTCAAAATTTTTTTAAACCTTGATCGTTACTCTTTAGATAAGGATAGTTATTAAAAAAAACTATTTTGTTATAAACATTGCACAGGATACTAAAAAGTGGCCGATTTTTTACATACATTTGAGCTAGGAAAATGGACATTTTATATGTTCTTTATTTCCGTTTATTTAGTTACCTTACACTCGTTCATTTTGATTTAAACTTACACGTTATATGAGTTTCGAACCCAGGATTATGGATGTGAAGTTTAATTTTGATCAGTTGTGTACAATGTGAGATTTAAAAAAAACAACCACCAAAGTGGCCGGAATTACGTTCATGACCAGTATCTGTATTCAACACTAACAAAGTATTCTCTATAATCTAATATCATGTAAAACATTTGAAGTATACTTCGTCACATGTTCTATAGAAATGAATAGTTTCTGCAGCAACTGGCAGAGCAAAACCAGACAAAACGAAGGACACCTTCACACCATATTTGTGTGGTTATACGGTGACAAGAAATCATTTTTCCCATAGTAATTGGGATGACATGTTTACTTGAAAAACTGAGAACACACTTTCATATGAACTTAGATTTGAAGACACAGACAAGACATAAAACATAGAGTGAAGCATTGTTCCACACCAATCTGACAAATATGTTATAAATGCAGTTAAATGTTGTTTTGGAAACAGTGCTGGCATATAAATTATGAGTACTGAATACATTTTAAAGAACGATTTATGAAAACTTGCAATGGATAACAAGAAATAGTACCATGTATGTTATCTTTATGTGAACACATACTTAAAGCAGATAAATTTCCCAGCAATACGAGAGAAAAGAAAATAACTTTCACAGAACAGGTCTATTCTATGTTTTATTCTTATTTCACAACCACAATATTGTTGTATTCTAGTTCTTGGCTTTTTGGCATTGTGCAGTATATAATAGATCTATTATTAGCATCATAAAGCAATGAAAGAATTATTTCTACTTTAAATATCCTTTGCTAGCAACAAAGGTAGACTATGAAATATTGGTAAGATTTACTCAACAAGACAGATGCTCCAGGTTGGTGCTGGACAGACAAAATTAGGTCAAGGTCAAAGTGAGGTTGGGTGATATAGGTGGATTAGGAATGTTCATGAGCAACAACTGTATCCAAGTGTTGTAGTAAGCGGTGTTGGTGCTAGAAGTAACAGTAAAATCTGGTAAAGCAAGAAATAGCTTCTAAGTCCAAATTAGGTCAAGGCCAAGGTCAAAGTGAGATTGGGTGATAATGGTGGATTAAGAATTATCATAAGCAACAACTGTGTAAGTATCCATGTCTTGTAAGCGGTGTTGGTGCTAGACAAAACGGCAAAATCTAGTTAACTTCATACCGACGAAATCACGGATGGACAGGCAAATCAATGCCTCCTGCATCAATAGATGCTGGGGGGCATAAAAATAGTCTCCTAGCAATACGGTCAGAAATGTGTAATTATTTCATTTCCTACAGAAAGAATTCTGGATATGTAAGACAAACAGATAAAACAGATACAATATTATACTTATTTTAAAGCAATATTAAGATCAATGAAATAAAAAGAAGACAGTAACTGGGTACCTTTATTTTTGGAATGGCCGGTTCCTGGATAAATAAAATAAACAAGATGCATAACAAAAGATGTTTTCACGAATCATATGCAAATTAATCGAATGTTTTATCCAATAATTCCACTGGGATATCACATGTTTAACTATTCACTTAGTTTACACAATACAGCACATGGTACAGCTTGTGAAGTGTCTGTGAAGCTGGAGAATGTAGCAAAATCCTTTAACAATAGTTGGGGAGTTTGAAATGTTAGTGGTAAAAACTGTAAAGTTCTATTAAATGCTGATTTCAAATTTGCTTTTTTTAATTGAAATAATAATATATTTAAACCTTCGATTTGCTTTGCTTTCTTTTCTCAAACATTAAGAGTTCTGCTTACCCTTTTAACCCCTGTTATAATGAGTGTGGATGTTCGAGTAGGGGTCTTTTTCGCGAGTTTTGAGCGCTCTGTCAATGCACGTATTGCGGTCTCGGCCACTGACTCTACACCATTTATATGTACAACCTCTGCAAGCACATGAGAACACACACATGCTTCAGAACACATGCTGGCTGGCAACTAGGCTGGATAAATCATACAAACAAATGCACACAGGCATACTATAATGCTGCTGGGTATACACAATTTAATAATAGACTAATCACATGACATTTATTGTATTGACAATGTTCATCTACTTTGTCAAAGTCACTGTCATTTACAGCAGTAATAGACGTTTCCAAAAATGTCAATTATATTCAAGTTAATCTGCATAATTATCCAATCATCACACTTGGATATCACGTGTTTAGCGGGAAAACTATTTCATCCAAAAGAGCATGCGTATAATGTTTGTGATATTCAAATGAGCACATGGTAATGTTTGTGATTTTCAATGAATGGGAATTCATCCTTTAACAATAGCTGGGGAGCAAATTTTAAATGTAAATTGATTCCATTGTCATTGCATTCCCAATAGCTGAACATAGTAAATACTTGAAGAAAAGCTTAAGCAGTATTTGTATGCCAGTGTAAAAGGTTTTAAAAATTCAATGAAAATGAAATTACACCGGTAATTGTGGTCTTGAATAATAAGTGGATTCATAACAAACACAAAGAACTCAGTCTCATCAAGGCATTTGAATGCACAATTACAAACAACTGGTTTAATATGAAGTAAAATTGTTCCAAATTGTTAATGCAGCATTATATTTTGGAAACATTATCTGATAAAAGTATTAACAAAGAAAAACAGGTAGACTGTGTCTTTCTTTAAAATATACAAGTCAGTAATAGTACAAATTAATTGGCCAACTTGTAAGTGTTGTTTTGTATGTAGAACCAGTAAAATAATGGTAGAAAAGTTATGGTGACATTGTTGTTCTGTATTTTAGAACCAGACAAATAATAGTATAAAAGTTATGGTGATATAATTTTATGGTGATATGAAAAATGTATAAAGGATAACCAGTACGTTCGTTATAAACCTATGTTTATACCATTTTACATGTATTTTAATAAACAAGAAATAAAAATCTAAAAAGTCAGCATGGAATTTTCATGACTGAATATTAACATATTGACAAATGGTGCCATACAATGCAAAGGAGCAAGCAGATTCATGCTTGAAATGAAACAGTTGAAAAATGCTCAACAATTCAACATAACTGACATGTTTCCGTCATCTCACATAACTGCTTCCTAAACTATGGGAGGTTTACACCATGCACAAACTAATGTGCTTTAATAGGCTACTCACTGGCTGGTAAAACGCTGAAATCATCAACACCATCTTTAAAACGACAACTGAGACTCGAGTAAATATATATGTTTTTTACCACATAAATAACTGATACAATGAGGGCCATAAGGTCCCAGGTCGCTCACTTGAGGGGCAAAGGAACTTAACTGTTCTGAGCAATTTTCATGAACATTTGGCTAAGAATGTGGCCTCTAGATTTTTCACAAGCTTTTTCTTCAATTTGGCCTGGTGACCTAGTTCTTGACCCCATGTAACCCGGTTTAGAACTTGTCCTAGATATCATTGGGACAAATATTCTGAGTAAGTTTCATGCTTATTGGGCCATAAATGTGGCCTCTAGTGTTCACAAGGTTTTTCTTCCATTTGGCCTGGTGACCTAGTTTTTTACCTGATGTGACCTAGTTTTAAACTCGTCCGAGATATCATTGAAACAAATATTCTGAGTATGGATGTAAACAAATATTTGAATATTCAAATGATGTCTGAATATTCTAATCTTAATTTGGGATTCGAATATTCGGTAATTTTGAAAGATAGCATATTAAAAGAATATATGAGGTGCATCGTGGGAATACCGGGCTTAATGCATGTGCGTAAAGTGTCGTCCCGGATTATCCAGTGCATTTCGCACAGGTTAATCATGGCTGCACTTTCCCCTTTTATGGTACTTTCTGTTTCAAGAAAGTTATTTAAACATAAATCCACTGTAGGCGGAAATTGCCTCAAAAAAAGTTTTGAGCAAATTTCAAAAAGACTGGGGAAAAAGTGACTTCTAGAGTGTTAACAAGCTTTTTCTTCAATTTGACCTAGCAACCTAATTTTTGACCCCACGTGACAAAGTTCCAAACTCAGCCGAGATATCACTGGGACAAATGTTCTGATCAAGTTTCATGTTGATTGGGCAAATAATGTGGCCTCTAGAGTGTTAACAAGCTTTATAAAGTTTTCTATATTGCCATATAAAAAAAAAAGCCCCACCCCCTGGTGGCTATGTTTTTCAACGAAGGGCAACCATTTTTGAACTCGACCGAGATATCATAACAACAAATGTTTTGAGCAAATTTCAAGAAGATTGGGCAAAAAATATGACTTCCAGAGTGTTAACGAGCTTTTTCTATTTTACCTAGCGACCTAGTTTTTGACCCCACATGACCAGTTTTGAACTCGGCCGAGATAACATTGGCACAAATATTCTGAGCAAGTTTCATGATGTATGCACGAAAAAATTGGGCAATAAATGTGATCTATTATAAGTGTGTTAACGAGGTAAATGTTGATGACGAACGACTAACGACTGACGATGGACGACAGACTAAAGGCATAGCATTTATAATGTACATTTTTGTTATGTCAAAAGGCATTGGTATTTAAACAGAATGTTGCAGCTTTGAATAACAATGTTGTTGAATGTGGATTAGATGGTATAATTTTTTTTTTTCATTTTTTTTTTCTTTCTGCTGTTAAAGCAAAACCATTGCTAACACACCACACACTGCTTTGCAACTCTTCCTTAGACTTTACCAGTGCTTGTAAACAATTATTTTGAATTATACTCCACAATACTTTGACCATGCTATATATTACGGAATGCAACATCATCTTCGTCCACTTCTAAATAGTTAAACTTATTTCTGATTCCATACAGTACACAAGCAAGAATGTAATCTTTGTCTAGTGCTAAATATACCTGCCTACGTACAGTTTACTGGGAATCTAGGATTGTGTTCACTCACCTGAAGACCCTATGTCCTGGTTGGAAGAACTGTACTCAAAGGTTTTCTTCTCTATGTAGCTTGGTGAACCTGATATACATATGAAGTGTGTCCTGGGAAAACCGGGCTTAATGAACGTGCGTAATGTGTTGTCCCAGATCAGCCTGTGCAGTGCCCACAAGCTGATCCAGGATGGCAGTCTCCGCCTACAGTGGATTTATGTTTAAAAGAGACTTCTTTGAAACAGAAAATACCATAAAAGCGATGTGATGTCCCTGTACGGACAGGCTACGCTGATCTGGGACGACACTTTACTCCGTAAATTAAGTTCGGTTTTCCGCCTCATACAATGGAGTTGCATACAACAGCTGATTTACTTTATGAACAAGAGGGCCATGATGGCCCAATGGGCTCACCTGAGTATTGGCAGCCTTACTGTTGTGACAGGCTTTAACAAATGTGGGCATGTACGCCACAATGTCCTTAAAGAATTTTTCTAGCTGTTTAACTCTCATACATATAGCAATTAAGGACCTGGATATAGTTTCTCTACCCTGGTATCCAACTTTTTGAAGGCAATTTTGGAGGAATAGTGCTAATGCTGCAGTTGCAGCAGTTCTGAAAGGTAAAGGCAACGGTCATATCACGCTTGCCAGCTTGTTCCAAAGACTTGACAGCATTGCCATTTATCCTTCCTATAATCTAATTCACTTTAGATCTTATGGTCATAGACAAATTGTGCAAGTTTGGTCCAGATTGGTTGCAAATGAAGTCCCTGCCTTGCATCAAATCCATTTTTGCATTAATTTTCACAATTAAGGGGAAATAACTACAGTGTTCATGGCCTGATCTGTCTTATTTGCCGCTTGTGCTAAGATCTTATGGCCATACAAAACCTGTGGAAGTCTGGTCAAGATTGAATAAAAAATGAAATCTCTATACACGGATAAGGCAATTTTTGCATTTTGTCTACTTACAAATGGGCTATAACTCCGATGTTTGTGGCCCGATCTGGCAAATTGGTGGCTTCTGCTGCGATCATATGATTGCATACAAACTGTTAAAGTTTGATCAAGATTGGAAGAAAAATGAAGTCTCTTTAAACAAAAAAGGCAATTTTTGCTTTTTTTTTCCACACACAAGGGGTGATAACTGCAGTGTTTGTGACCTAACTAAACCCATTTTGGGGTTCTGCTGAAATCTTTTGGTCACACACTAATTGTGGAAGTTTGGTCATGATTGGAAGAAAAATTAAGTCTCTATGAACATAAAAGACAACTTTTGCATATTTTGTTTTCAACAACAAAGGGGGCATAACTCTGGTGTTTGTGGCCCAATCTGGCCCACTTTTGGATTCTGCTGTGATCTTTTGATAATACACAAAGTGTGGAAGTTTGGTCAAGATTGGAAGCAAAATGAAGTCTCAATGAACAAAAACAGCATTTTTTGCATTTTTTCCCCAAAACAAGGGGCCATAACTCTAAGGTTTCTGGTCCGATTTTGCCCATTATCAACAACAACCAAGATTTTATGGTCAAACATAAGCTGAGCAAGTTAAGTCAATATTGAACTAAAAATGTAGTCTTTATCGCAATAACGGTCCAAATTGTTGACGGCATACAGGCGACAGACGAAACAGGAGAGGTCCCCTATACCAATAGCTCACCGAGCACGAACACCGAGCACTTCGTGCTCAAGTGAGCTAATAAAACATACAGCAGTGATTCATTTTGAAATCTGACGTTATGAGTCCTTGGGACTCACATAATTTGAAACAATGAGTCCCAAACCAATTCAATGAGTCCCAATATTTTTTCATCAAAAAATGGCTTTTGAAGTGAATTGCAATACAACACTTCTAACAGGATTAAACAACTCACACTAACAATTCAGACTAACAATTGTACACTATACAACATGACAATTGACTAGTTAAATCAAATTTTGACCAGTATTGACTTTTCAGTTGGATTTCAGTACAATCAGAAAACCAATTGTCAAATGACCCCTAACATAAAATACCAATATCTGGGTAAATATCAAAAATTCAACAATAAAAACAAATAAAAATACTTAAAGTCACAAGAACTGTGGCTTTACATAATTATTAGCTTAATGCTATAAAAATAGCTTTCATAATTGATCAAGTTTAAAAATGCAAAATACACTGCAGATCCACTATAGCGCGATCCATTATATCGCGATGTCCGTTATATCGCGATGTCCAATATATCGCGAATCGGCTGTGGATCCCGATTTTTTGTCATGAACTTCAATATTTTCCTATTACCAAATGCTCATAAATAAATCCAGTTTGATCCGGATTTTCGTGCCTTCACGGCGTCTCTTTTATTCACACTCTTGTAGTGCAACAAACAATACGCCGACTCGCTCAACATCAACTGTAACAGTTTGATGTCATCAGCTTACAGCGCGCGTGCCACCCATGACAACATCCTTTCACTGCTGTCGCTCTATTTAGCACTCGAAATACACGCAGTCCATGTGGAGAGTGTATACAGCAACTGTATGTCATAAATTAATAATGAGCTATCTGAATGACAATACCGTAATCGATATGGCTTATCTGTTTCTTTTATGTTACAGGAGAAATGCTAACCGCATAGCGTTTGCGATATAGACACCTAATTTTGTTGCTGTGTGCTACGAAACTTTTATACAAAAGTAAAGATCTCAATGTTCTCTGCGCTACAAAGTTTTTATATGGCGGTCAATACACCCAGCTTTCCATGCGGACGACGTGACGTTGTACATGATTGTCAGCAATTTTTCACGCGCTTTTTCTAACAGAACAAAGAGTTTACACGAAATACATGTGTGTTGTAATTGTTAATAGAATTTATGTTTACTTCATGTGAATAGTGAAATTCGGCTAGGCGTTTCGGACTTTATATTTTTATATGCGATTTGAAATGTATTCAATTAAAGGAGTAATATTATAATTTCATATACAAATGGAATATTTTACATATGGATTTAATACATAATGGATGTTAACTACATTGAAAAAGGTGAGCTATTTACTTAATTACATTTATGTTTGAGATCGGGGAAAAACAGGCTAGTGCTTACATGCATATCTACTGAATTGTCTGGCAAGTTATATCGCGATCCGTATATATAACGGGATCGTGATCCGTGGACCCCGCAAATCGCGATATAATGGAGTTACAGTGCACCAATAATTTGTCAAGGATGAGAGCTACCCTAGAGATTGTAAAGTGTATGTTATTGTAAGATTATTTTTAGGGTGCAATAAATATAATCAGTGGGACCTCATTGTCATAACGAAGCACGAATAGAGATTTAGCCATTTTGGCAGAGACTTACGTTCCTTGCGCTTACTTGAATCTTCGACGTCACCGCCACCGGCTGTTGACTGTGCCGATTCAATTCAATTTCAGAATCATTGCCTTGTTTCCAAAAACCAGTGAGCGTCCTTTGATTATTGTTGATATCTAACTTTTGTTTCTTTGGTGGCATTACCGTAATACGCTGTTGAAAATTCTTTTATTTTGCTATTTTATGTTTTTATTTTGGGTTTTATTCGTATTTCTAAAGGTGACCTTCATCCGGGGTTTTAATAAACATTCATTTGAGTAACGAGAGCAGCGATTGGATAACTCGTAATAATGCATCCAATCAAACACCGCGATAAAAAACACGGGACGTTGTCAAGGTAAGTGTAAGAGCCATGCACTGTGATTGGATGAAACAGCCGGTGTCGGTATACTTTTTACCATCCATGACGTCATTCATTGGTTTGTTTTGGTTTAAGAATTATAACGAAATAATTTTTGGATGTATGTGTCCGTCAGACGCACATGTTTGATTTGTATATGTCCTTACAAAAATTATTGCGTCTCTGACGCAGGACGCACGTCAAAATGAATCAGTAGTTATCATTCTTATCTTACTTGTAAAGTACGAGGGGCAGTCGTAAAGTTCCCGGACTCCTTTTAATTTTTCATGTATCTTATGTCCAACAATGATAAAATTGTATACGATTCATTATTAGACTATTTGAAACTTGTATACAAAGAATCATTTAAAATATCTTTAAGTATCTTTTGTATTTAAACTGTTATATCAACATAATAAACGATGTACGGAGCACTTTGAAAAATTATCATTCCAAATATTATTTGACCGTGTTAATATATTGGCAGAATCTTTATTTGCGCACCAAATGTTGCCATATTTTACATGACGTCATAATAACGTCAAATGCAAACACTGTGAAAAAATCAGCGCAATATAACAAAAAGTAAGTAAATGACAAAAGAAAACTGAAAGGTACCTAAAACTGTCAAACGACAAAATTTAGTATATGGAGCAATGTCCAGTAATCAAGTTTTGTGTGAAGGAGGCAGTACACCTACAGATTCGTGGATATTTATTTTGAAGAAAGGAGAGGCTTTTAATTGTTACAGACAAATTGTGTTTGAGTGTCACCGGCGTTTCAGTGAAGGGGGCGGGAGTATACATCCGATGATTCACAAACCTGGCGACCGACGACGGAGCAGCCTTACAGAGATTCTGTCTTTAATACTGTTTGAGAGTGAGGAGGATCTTAAGTATGCAGTTTGATCAACTCTGCGCTCATATCCTCAGCAATTCTATTTTGTACACATATAGTAAGTGGGTAGTGTGAATATTTTGAGAAACTCTGACAGTCCATGATGACAAAGTTCAGAAATTATCACGACGTTTTGTAATGAGGTCAAATTGCTCCATACACGTGTGATATGTTGAAGTTGTAAAATGTTTTTGTTCCATGTATAAAGATACTAAAGGATGAAAATTACAGCTTTTGATCAGAACGAATTCTTTTTGCAGACCATATAAATTGTATCTACCTATGATAACAATCGTGACTTTTATGCGAGTAGTCCGGGAACTTTACGACTGCCCCTCGTATAAGACCTTTAAAGACACGTTTCTTGTCACGGATGGCTGATGGTGTTTCGTAATTCTTAAATTTAAAAAGTATTTGGATTTCTGATTAAAGTAACTATTACATTATAAAATTAGGTGATTCAATTCCATTACAGTCAGTTGAATCAAAATCAATTATAGAAACAAAGTGCAACAATATTATATGACTGAACATGGAAACCTATACTGGTTGGCGAGTAGTATCCGTGATTTTTTAGTATTTTTTCTTTAGTTTCAATCGCGTTAGTAATACTTTTAAAGAAAAGCTTGTTGCAGTAGAAAGTTGGGCTCCTTCTGTTTACGAGGATGTAAATATCTTGTCATGACGTCATATGGTTTTTTCCATAAAAGGGGCTCCAAAGGGGTAATCAATAAGCATTACTTGAAACAATAAAACTAGTAGTATCCGTGATTTTTCCTTTCAATTCACAATGCGAATTTTGTGCTACACACCGCAAGATTTTAGCTGCTCTATACTATTCTACATTATATTACCTACATCATAATGATGTAATATTATTAAATTCTATGCCAGATTAGCGGTGATAATGCGACTACTAATATAAGTGTATGCCGGAAAATGGTCTTTTGGTTACCCCTTTGGCGCCCCTTAAAAATTAGCTGATGGTAAATGGGAGATAAACATGTTATTATTGAAGTAGACGCCTCCTCTGCATTTACATTTTGTCAAAATCATCCGGAAACAAGCTGTATAATCAAGTAAACATTTTAAAATTGCAATTATTTGTTGTTGTTTTTTTAGGAAACATCTTGCAATTGTGATTCTTGATTTTTTTTAGAAAATCTATTTCACAAAAAATGTGTGTTGAGTATATGGATGGTGCTGCTTGAATACTAAAATTGCTGCTTTATGTGAATAACCTAGATATCACCCTTGGTAAACCGAAAATTGGGAAGTAGAAGATAAAAATACGGGTCCATTTATAGATTTATGCGCATGCGCAAAAACGTGCACGTGAATGCCCCGCGATGAGTTAAGTTGTTTTGAGATTATTTTTAACAAACATTTAAATATCTTGAAAAATATATGAAGTTTTGGAGACTTCAACTTATTCTGCGTTTGGAACAGTTGCGAGGTGATGTGTGTAAACTCAACATTCTATGCTGGAGAGCATTTACACCTTTTAATATACAAATCACGGATACTGCTAGTTCACGGATACTACTCGACAACCAGTATAGATCACATAACAAAATCAAGCTGATATGACTACCCTGATTAGCAAAACAGTGGAGGTTTGTATTAAATTAGAATTCACTTCCATTTAAGTGATTTCAAACATACTTCATTTCAGAGTTGTGTAAATAGGCAAACTATTTACAATGTACTTCACATTTTCACAATGTATCCTTTATAGCAACATAATGCTTACCATCCACATTGGTTTCATAGTTCTGTGGGCGTTTTGTAGTTGTCATGGTTGTGGTTACAATGGTTCCCCCCGGGGTCATGGCCTTGTTGGTTTCTATGGTTCTTTGAGGCGATGATACAGAATTAGGCAGATTGGCATCAGCAAGCAAAAACTGCAATTGAAATAGGCAGAAGTTTGGACCAATCATTTCTAGTGATAAAATGGAACATAAACATAAACCACTCTCAGACAAAATACTGTGAATCAATTTATTTGCATCTATCTAGGTTTAGGTCTAATGCAGCTGCACTCTTTACGAGGATCAGAATTGTGTAATTCAATTACTCAGTTTGTTGTTTTTCAAATTAGTTTTTTTATGAATCTTTAAATACAGTGTTTATACCTTTTTGACAGTATTTGCAATGATTTGCACCATTCCACGCAAATTTAAGAAATTTGACAGATTTGAAGTAAAGTGATCAGCTTTATATGAAGCATAATACTTCATATCTGTATGTGGAGCACAATCTTAACATGCTTAGATGCACAAAACATCAGTAACAATAATCAAGAAGCTGTATTTGATACCAAAAACCATACAGCTTTGTACATGTATTAATTTCTGTTACAGAGAAGTCTGTAATGCATCACAGACTGACACATTGGAATAACATTATATACAGAACCACTCAAACACTGAAACGTTGAGGTAAATCTTTCAGCAGACTTACTGGCAAGCGTCCACAGTACATGCGTATTCTAGCAAATACTACACAGACTGGTGCACTTGCAGTTTGGCAATAAAACAGGTGCTCAACTGTTTGCATAAAATTGTGTAAATTGCAACTGCAAAGTGCAAGTAATAACAAATGCATAACAGTACCATAATGTCTTTGTTTATAAGAAATCTTCTAGGATCTTCAAATTTTATTAGTCATAAAATCTGACACCAATTGGTTGTATATCTGCTTCCAACAATTATGGGTATTTTATTGAAACAGTTAACAACAGTATGCCAAAACAGATTTACTTCCACAGAATGAAACATTGATCTTCTAAGAAAGAAATTCCAAAGAATCACAAAACACCAGAATACTGGTACTTAACAACTAGCGAGTCACTCAAAAACAAGCTCATGGCTACAAAGACATTAAGCCTATGGATATGGCTTCAATTTTTACTGTTTTCCTTCATTATTGTGGACCAGTTATACACCTATCAATATTTATAGGGGGGGGGGGGCAAATACGGCACTTTAGACTGAAAGCGATTCCCGACAGGCGGCAATTTGACACGCCAAATGATTCCGGGTCCTGTGAAAATAGACTTTGGTCGGATTTAAGATCCTGGTAATATTGGCCCAAGGGCCATTTGATAACCCTAAAGCATCTCCCACTGAGGAGATTTAGACAAAAATGCTTGGCCTAGGGTGGGGAATTAGACCCCCAAAAATAAAATTAGTCAAATTCCCCTAGGTCAGCCCGCCGCTCCCCCCCCCCACACCCCCAAATTATTGATAGGTGCATTAGCGAAATACTCAAAAGCAATAAGAAAACTTAAGCCTTATGCCAGAGCCTGTTATAGTACACCATAGCTGTAAATGGAGAAAACATGAATATTAATTTTTCCACAAAGCACAACCAGTTTCAATTATAGACTGTTTTGCATGTATATAGTATTATACATCATGCAACTGGTACCAAGATCCAGTATTCCATGCAGCCATAAGAAGGATGATAACATTTGAATGCTGGGGGACAGGCAGGGACCAAACATGGTTGACTAAGGATGCACAATCACATGGAGTAGAAGAAAGGGAACAAAACATGACAAACAAGGCAACAGCACATGTGAATGCACAAGGGATTTGTAGGCTAAATGGGGAACTTACAAGGTCATCCACGTGCATATACAGTAAGTAATGTTACGGTATGTGAGTCTAAATTCAAACTGCATACACTGACATACACAAACACTTTCATATGTTTGCATGGGTTCAAAAATGGGACTAAATGCCAAATGCACTTTGTAAGAATAAAGCAAATATGCAGCTACTGTGCAGTTAAAGTTACTAGTTGAACATTTTCCAAAACTTTTGCAGTCTGAACATTAGACTCACCTTGTGTTTGAAGAATGATTCTGATTGGTGATTTCGAGATGAAAGAAGCTTTCCTATTGGCTACTTTAAGTGTGACATGGAATCCACATTTCTACTGGCTAACACAACTGAACAATCCGTCAACAAAATTTACACTTGTATATCATAATTGGGTCAACTACACACAGCAATCCGAGTGAATAAAGTTTAAAGTCAACACACTGTATGGGCATCAAACAACCAATGGAAACACTTGTAGTTCTATGAATATGTAGGGCGGAGAACTAAAACCTAGGTCACACACACTTCACACATAAGGGCACAGTTTATCAATTGGTTGATCATTTAAAACAACTTGGTGGTGCATAGAACTGAAATCAAAAACATGGAAAATAGTAAGACTTTCTGTTTTACACTAAACAATATAATCCACTATCGAATGAAGTGCAACAATAACAGAATAACCCTGAATTTTACAAGGAAAATAAACTCATTTCAAAGGATAAAATTTGCAGGAATTTATGTTCGCGATTACTTTTCACCTGATTGGCCACAAATACATTTCACCCCGTACCTCTACAGTGATAGATCCGGACACTAACTCGCCGACCCCCAGACGACCTTGAAGCGGGATGATCTGTCGGCTGCTAGGGTTACGCTGCAAGTCCTCCACGTACACAATGGCCTCGCCCAGGAAATTGTCTGCACATGACAGAAGAGATCATACATAATACCCGTTGCATAGTTCCACCAGTTAAGGTGTTAATGCTTAAGGCAAGTTGTCTGTTGTACAACCTGCAGGTGACAAAAAAGAAATGATATTTTTCTTCAAGTTTGTATGCATCACACAATACATATTTTAACAGCTTATTCTGGGCACACATAGTTGCTATTTCAAGGTAAAATGCCTTAGAGCGCTAAGCTTAATGAAATTTGATGTAAGATTATTAAAATAACATATTTGCAACAAAGTGATCCAAACAGCTGACAAATGTCACACAGATGGACAATCGGATTCACTGTGCATAAGGCCAAGTTTGTATCCAAATCTTTCTTGACAGTTATGTAGCTGTCAAGTATAATTATGATATTTGTGACTTAATATGTTGACCTTCACAATTAATTAATAAGCAGTGTCTGGGGGAATTACGGTGTTTCCTGCTTCCCTATAAATGCAAACTGGGCTGTATATGTGTAAGGGAATAAATATGTCATCTTTCATTGATCCATATTTAATATTTATTAATGTGGATAATGACAAATATACACTTTGACTAAAGAAATAAGAATCAAGACTATTCTTGAAACTGTTCCAATCTAAGATTGATGTTAATTGACATTTTAATGACATAACTCAGTTCATATTTGTAACGTAAAATTCAACTAACTTTTTTAAAATTTCAGCTACTTTAGCCCTGTCTTTGTCAATATACGTTTGTATTATTGGACAAACAAACTTATTTAAACATAACATTAGAGAAATTAAAACAAACAAAAAACAATAAGTTCAACATTTTATGTTTGAATTTTACGTGATATTTTAAGAATTTTACGTGACATTTTAATCTATGCTCTATATATGCACCAGACCCTGATAATCAACCATGCGTCATAACAGCACTTATCTTTAATTATCTTTAATTATTTCTTAGCATAAGTGCAATTAAAACACATTCTTTCTATCAAGTTATCACGATATATTTGACAAAACAAAAACAAGGGGAGTTCAAATAAGTAACCTAACACATTAGATCATGTGTCCTTGATTTCAACTAAATGGCCCTAGAAAAACATTCAATGATGTCATAAATATCACAGCATAAACCGAATATACCGAACAAATTATTTGGTCGCTGTCTACACCGCGGTAAGGGCACGTTTCATAAAATTGTCACGTAAGTATTCAGTCACGTAAACTTTAAGTTTAACTTTCCAATAACCAAAATCTGTAATATGTTTGATAACTCGTCACTCTAGTTGTCATAATATACAGTTCTCAGTAAGAGATTACATATAACACTGTAAATTTCATAGAGAAAAGGCTGGCAAGAGACAAATAGTCGTCAGGTAAAGCTTCAGAGAAAAAATTCCCCCATATGAGCTTAGACCAATAATGGCTTAAATCTTGATTTTGTACGATAAGGTTGATGAAAACTTAGTTTTTTTCATAAGAAATTGTGTAAAGTCTTATCAATTGAAATGTTAAACCATGATTTTCTACAAAACAATTTTATGATAGCACAGCAAATAAGTTAGTGTCACGTAAACTTCAAGCATCTTGTGACACGAATAAAATATTAATTTTTTTAATGATATAATTCTGAAGTATTTTTTTTCTATCCTGAAACCTCATTGTACAAACAATAACCAATCAAGTATTAAACAAAACTTATTGAACTCGGTCAAAATGCAGAATAAATTACCCATTAAAAATATGGCATTATGTTTGTGACAGTGGATTTTATAGGGGGGTATGCTGATAAAGGACACGTTTAATTAATTCAAAAGAGTTTCTGATACATCTTTTTTGGTTTCATTTAAAACAAATACATTGTGCTTATAAAACAAGGTGCCTACCTAACTCATATATATGGAAATACACATTTTGTGATAGTTATTGTACCTGTGACATGTAGTTGGCCGAAAAATAGAATGAGTGTAATGACAAAAAGTGACATTCATAATAAATTTGGTACTTGGCATATTTGCAAACGCACAAGTATTTTTTCTTTTGTCTAAGTCTATTCTTTTTTTCCAGTCTAAGATATGATTTATGAATGTGGGCACAGATATCATGTGTTAAAACAACACCACTAACATATTATTTTTAAAGTGTGCCAGATGTTGATTACTGAACAAGAAATGCATCAAGAAACTACACTATGATCTATTTGTGTTACAGGTATGTAAATGCCTATCTTTGGGATCAAGTACACAAATGTCATAAGGGCATAAATAAAAATATGTTTGTTTCCCCTTCCCACGATTGGGTGTATATGTTCTCACCGCGTTTCTTTCGTACCCACGGAGTTTTGTACCGTTTCGTACTCAGAGTAGACAAAAAATAATTTTACCCTCTCGGAACCCAAATTTTTTTTCGGGTCGCAGCAATTTCGGTGGGTCAGTCAGAAAGTGGAAACAAACTTAATTTTATTTTTGGCCTAATGAACTGAAACATACACATGCTGGATGATATACTGATGCCTGATCATATGCAATATACAGGAAGATCTGATGACAACCTGTTGAATTACATCTTCCGGAATTTTCAAAAAGCTATTAAAATCTCAGCCAATAAGAGTGCACCAGATGCGTTACGTCATTGACTTTGTGTTGTAATTTACAGTCTGATTTAGTATTTGTATGTGTAACAAAGAAATGTTTCTGAGAATAGTTATTTCTACTACAAAGTGTTGTTTGTTGGCTTATGTTCGCAAAAATTGGTTCTAAAATGGTGTTTGTGTGGTAAAAGTATGAATGAGTACAAAGTGCACTTTGGGACCCCAGCTATATAGTAAAAATTTTAGGCATAAATATAGTAAAATTAACTTCCGCTTTCAAAACTATGAAAGCTAGGGGTGTTGCGATATACCGGTATATTGCACATTTTTATTCTGCAATAAAATATCGCGATATGAATGTCCATACCAATATACTGCAATATTTATGTGGTGTTCTGAGTTTTGTGTTCTTTTCTGTTAATACCTTGATTTCTACAATTTTTTAATTAATTCAAACATGCTTATTTGTAAGTGGCAAACAACTGAAAGCCAGTACCATTCGTAAAGTTGATAATTGTGTAGGGGTATAGGTTATAAGACGCAAAATAACAGACCGTACCAGCGACCACTAATTTCCCATTAATGTTTGAAATACATGTATTCTATGTTTATGCTTAGTAATATTTTAGGTCTGATAAATTGTTTCCAGTTAAAATAAAGAGTGAAATGCCTTACATAGTTTGAGCACAAAACATATGTACACCATGGCCAGAGTACTGGTAACTGTACATGTAAACACCTCACTATACATGTAAAATAATAATATAGTACTGAGTGTAAATATCCTAAGGGATAAAAATATATATCACCCTGATCATTCTCCTTTTTATTGACATTTCGGCATTGCACCTTTCTCAAAATATGAAAATATCTTACAAACAACATTATTAATGTGTATGAACTAAACATATTAAACATAATAATATTGTCAATGTTTTTCAACATCAAAATGAATAATATAGTATACAGCTATGACAGGCAGTTTAAGAGTTGCTTATATTTGTTTTGCTTTACTGTTTGCTGTTTATAGGTTGCTATTGTTGTGCCTGTCACCAACATTGGAAAGTGATGATAAAAACCATCCTATAAAGTAGTGCCTTGTTCATAGTGATTCTATCAGTCTTAAGCATAGTAACATAGTGATTCTATCAGTCTTAAGCATAGTAACATAGTGATTCTATCAGTCTTAATTCTATCTAACCATTGAGTAATGAAATGGTTATTAAATTGAATAATATTCTCTTTTATTGCTGTTTAATTTGAATTGCGATGCTATGAGGTTAATTTTTCTTTACACTTACATGTTCTGTGAATAATTCTGGGCCAAGTGTGAGGTTCGTGCGCACATAAACCGGTTTAAACCCCCTATGCTTTGCATTGACCGTTGCAAGGCGGTGCCCCCAGTTTTATTCATGCGTGTTTTGTGTTTGTTATGTGTTTTTGTGATGTCCTGTGTATTGTTTTTAGCAAATGGTCACTTGCCATAAATGAAGGACTGCTAATAGAGTTCTCTCCGGCTGTCGCAACTGGAGTTTCGCTTTGTTTAGATTTAAGCATAGTAAATACATAACTAAAAGGTGACAATCTATTGCAATAAATATTGTGATTCATAAAAATATATTGCAATATAACACGATATGGATTTCTAATATTGTGACACCCCTAATGAAAGCAAGCCTTTGATTGGCTAAATGAAAGGTTGCCAGAACGTGACCTTCTACTGGTTGGTCTCAGATTCCAATGCGTAGCGTATTTTTAGATATGATTTTTATCAGATTGGATCATATGCTGTGTAGGATACTGATGATAGGTATTTATGTTAACAAAATTTATATGACACCATATGGATTGCAAAAACATCCATTTCACCATGACAGCAGACAGGATTTTTTCCCCAACCCGTCACAGAATAACTGTTCGCCTGACAGTGCAATGTAACCTTGGCAACCTTGACACTGCTGTCATTGGAACAATGTTCACAAGAGAATGCTTTCCACAGAGACGTCTGGCATTAACTGCTAATTTCTTTTCATTTCTCTGGAATGTCCCCACCGCTGCTAGCAGCCAGGTTTTGCTGGTAATATAGTATCATCTGCCAAACTCAGTGTCTGTACCCTGAGTGTACTGCCAGCTCTGCACAACATGTGGATAACCGGCCATGCTTTGGAGACCTGTGTGTAGCTCTTGCTTGCAAAATTAATGAATTCTCACGTTTTTATAGCTATGGTTTTTGGGGTAACTTTAAAACAGACAGCTTAAGATATGCAACTGTAATGATAAAATGTGCTGTGTGCAATAAGATAAATGTGTTGACATTTGTAATACCAAGGCATTTATGGTTTGATAAACAAATAAATATAATCATTACAAACCTATGATTTGTTACTAGAGTAGCTGTTACATGCACTGAAAGACATTTTGATGTTCTTCAGTTTTTTTTTACTTTTTGTTTAACTTGCATATGGAAACAAAAACGTGGCTGTCTGATAACTATAGTTTACGAGATATACTAAACTGAAAGGCAAGAAAATGAGCTGGTGTGTTAACTGCAATTCTACATCAAAGACTTTTTGAAAATGAATGTTATCAAACCGTTTACCTGGAATTTTAACAAGTGGATTTCTCAACCCTGTTGTGAGTGTAACAGAATCAAAACCTTTCCAGGTATTAACAAAATATAAATATCTTTAAGGTGTCTACCATGCAGGCTTACAGGTATATACCTGCTTGTATAACGTATTGCTTGGTATTGCTCGCAGCAGAAATGATGACGCTTTTATCGGTTCTCAAGGTGAACCCAATCTACCTGATTAATTCCTGACATAAATCTGCATTATAAAAATAATATACCCAGAGGGATGAAGAGCCACAGAAAAAACAATGATTAATGACTTTCCTTTCCTGTTATTCTCCAAACGTTTCAGACATTCTTTGCCACGTTCTCTTTGATTAAGTTCAGAAGAGAGTAATCCATCTAAATTATGCAAAAAGTGTAAGAAACATCTCTGCATAAGTGTAAGAAACCCGTAAGCTGTATAAGTGTACGAATCCTGTAACTTGGAATGCAGCGAATATGGGGCCTAATTGGGCCCCATTGTTCCAGGAAAATATTCCCACCACGCCAATAAAATCTCTAAATTGTTCACAAAACTGAAGGCATACAGACAAGTGTTACAGAATGGTATAAATGTAATATGTTCAAAGTACATGTACATTTTTGCACCTATTTACAAACCCAGTAGATATAAAACAAGGGACCGAACTCACTCATACAACAGGTGCTGCAGTGTTTATTCAGAAAACAAGGAAACCTGTTTTCCTTCTCTTCTTGTGAGATTTATTAGAACTAATTACCCAGGAATAAGTCATAAATTCGTTCTTAGACATTTAAGATGTTTGCAAGTAAACATAAGATTTTAAAACTACAATTACCAGAATTCACAACGTATTCACACTAATGCCGACTAGATCTCAAGAAGAATGTTTTATAATTGTTTGTGATAGAAATTGGTTTTAGGAAATATACAAACAAAAATTGTAAAACTAAAACAAGAGTGGATTTGAAAACTGAATAATCACAGAAGACAAAATTATTTGCATGATCCAGCCTTCAATGAAACACACATTTTTTCCCATATTTCTCCGTTGATGTCTTTTTTTTTACATTTTGTATGAATATATAAGATGATAACATTGGATAAGCCTCCACAAATTCATATAATCAAACATTCTCGACACAATATCTACATGCTGCACTTACAAAACTTAATCCTATGAATCCTATGAATCTCGGGCTGAATGCAATAGATGCTGCCTACAGTATTAAATAAATATACAATTACATTACTGGATCCTTTAAGCACATTTCCTATTGCTTTTATTGGAATGGTTTCATATATTACAAACATTGCATACCTTTTCCAAGGAATATAACATGAATTAGTCAGAATCATGTAGAGGCATTAGATAAGTATATGAGGCGCGTCATGGGAAAACCGAACTTAATGCATGTGCGTAAAGTGTCGTCCCCGATTAGGCACTTTCCGCTTTTATGTTTTTTTCAGTATCAAGGAAGTCTCTTCTAACCATAAATCCACTTTAGGCGGAAAGTGCCGTCCTGGATCAGCCTGTGTGGACTGCACAGGCTGATCCGGGACAACACTTTACGCACATGCTTTAAGCCCTGTTTTCTCACGACGCGCCTCATATCATGTTATAATATGTTACTGTAAACAATTTGTTCCATGCTCTGCTACATATTTGCTGCAAATTGTTATCTAAAGCTTCTACAAATAAACACCTGTCCCCAAAACTGAGAGTTGTCTATGTACACAAATGAAGCAATAATGACTGGTATGGAACTACCTATTAAGTTATAATTATTAATAGCAAAACAATTATTGCTTTAATGAACCGTTTTTTGATTATTTGATCCAGTTGATTATCATAAATGATATAAAAATGTATAAAAAAATCTGTGCCTATCGTAAATGTCATTATAGAAGCATTTATAACTTACCATTGCATATTATGTCATGTGGCAGTGTAAATAAACAAAGACCATATTAATTTAAACAACTGTAAATCTACATAATTATCAAAAATAGCTTCCATTGAAAAGGACCCGGCTCTAAAATTGATGCCCTGTCTATCATATAGGACATTTACTGTATTTACAAATCTCAAAGAATGCAAGAACATCTGCAGATAAATATTAATAACTTACCATTTGGTGGTCTTCTCTTGTCCAGAACTTCAAACCTTATTTCCTGGGTGTCTCGTGTAATGTCACTGTAGTGAACAAAAAGCAAATCACAATTTTAACGATAAATTCTAAAGGTAGAACCTGAAAAGCATGTTTTATGGTTAGCAAATAAAGTTATAACAAAAGGTACAAAGAAAAGTATTTAATAGTAGACAAATCTTTTATTAAAAATTGTTTTTGAATTGTCGTTGTTTAGTGTCAAATAAACAAATGTGGCGCGTCGTGGGAAAACCCGACTTAATGCATGTGCGTACGTGTCGTCCCGGATTAGCCTGTGCAGTCCGCACAGGCTAATCCGGGACAGCACTTTCCGCCTATGGTGGATTTATGTTTAGAAGAGACTTTCTTGAAACAGAAAATACCATAAAAGCGGAGTGCCGTCCCGGATTAGCTTGTGCAGACTGCACAGGCTAATCTGGGATGACACTTTACGCACATGCATTATGACCGGTTTTCTCACGACGAGCCACAAATGTTTGTCATTCTGATGCACAGTTATTAAATCTGGAGGGTTGTTACAGTGCAGTCATTCAGGATTCCAAAATAATTGTTACATCAGGTTCTCTGATGAAAACTAACTGAATACAGTCAGTGATGGAACTATTTTCTTCGATTGTTTATTGCAGAATAAACAATGGTAGACTTTGTTCTCTGTCTATATAAAACTCAGCATGTACCGTGTCATAATATTCATTACTATACACAAATATACATACATAAGGCAATACAAATTTGATTCTATGTTTAGCGTCCCCATGATTTTTCTGAACCTACCAACCGGCGGGAAAAAACAATGAGTCAATAAAAAACATTTTTCGTTCACAACTTATTCATGGCAGTGGTACAAGCTAAAGCAAATGTTTACCTGCAAAACTGTTATATATCATCTTCATATTGGGAACATACTTTAACAGTACTTTAACTTTGTAAATTGACTAGTTGCACACTGTTTTTACAAATACTATTAAAAACACCTAAACGTCTTTTTTTTCTTTAAATTTTTATATGCTTTCCAACTATATTTTTCACATTGTCAAAATTGTTTGTTTTTTTCGTTCAGGCATCCAAGAACCTACCAGCCCGAGGACGCTAAATATATAATCAAATTGGTATGGCCTAACTATGTTCAACCAAAATGAACAAATTTAATTATCAGGGTCCGTATTCCCAAAGCTCCTTAGGGAAAACTTAGGGAAAAATATTCCTTAAGTCTATGGTTGTTTCATGAATAGTTTTTTTTTACATTAAAGTGTACCTGACTAGTACATTTTGCTTCAATTTTTAATAGTTTACACTTTTGTGAACAGAAATCATTGGATGTCATACATAAAATTTGATCTGAAAATTTCACTTAAGTTAAGATCTCCCTTAGGAGTTTTGTGAATACCAGCCCTAAAGCTGCATGAAAGCCACAAGTTTACTTACTAGTAGAACTGTTCGTCCCAGAACGGGTTGAAGGTGCTCTTGACAACGTTTGTCACCTCGGTCTGGGCGGGCGTGTCCAGGTACATCACACAATACGGGTCAATGGGGCCTGACATCAAGGCAAGCATTGTATGAATAAATGTATCATGGAACAATCTCATAACCTAAAACAAACATTTTACTAGGTAGTTATATATTTGGGTTTAATCTGCAATTCTTAAAACACTATCTTGTAGCAAAACTGAACAGCTATCTAAGATGTCAATGGATTTAAGATAAGCAATGTTTCTGTCCCACATGAATTGGCTATTGTAAGGCTGAAATAGGCCTTTCCCAAAACTAGGTGATCTCCCTTGGAAATTACCTCCCGTTATTGCGAATTCACATCGGCAAATTTGAAACCCGACTTCCGGCGACTTTGTTCCTAGCTTGCCATATAAAGTATTATAGATCTAAGACCAAGAGGTTTTCAAAACTTGTAATGGAAGTTTTTAAAACTGCGTGTTTTTTATTAAATGTTATAAACAATTCATCGAGGATATATGTTACAAAAATGAATTATTAGAACTGAATGTAGTATTGTTTTAAACTCATTAATAAGGCCACATTTCCGTATGACAGATATCTGGAAAAAATGCAGTCTCCTTGCCTCGTCTTAAACGGTTGTTTTCTATACATAAATACCACGAATGAACACATGTTCTCTCAATGGATACTTAGTTATCTGTCTGAAGAGGGGGTCATAAAAATACCAAAGCCACAAACCGCGGGGATCTTATCAAATTGCCCTTATAACAATACCGCTTATCCGATGCAATCGCGTAATGCATTGATGATAAAGATCTACATGCAGAGACAACTAACATGTCACACTTCATCCCTGTTGTTTGCGTCTCAAATTAAAGTTTATCTCACATTTCAAAATGCTGTTGTCTCCCTCGTTGTTCTTTGCCTATCACCCTATGAAATTTCGCCACCTTATTGAACAGAACAGAACAGAATTAAAAGCATTAAACACTTTTTCGAACTAATAAATTGGTTTAAATTAAAAAGTGAAATAATATAGCACAGCATTTAATTTTAAATTATGAAGAATTGTAAGGTGGTGTATTTTAAGAGCTCGTGTGTGTTTTTTTCTAAAGCATACGGGAATTTGCTGCTACGAGAATAAAATTTTGTTTGTTTACCATGATTCCGACAGAAATAAAGAAATAATCTCTTTAACACAACATCAATTATAACATTTAATGTGGAGTGACATCATCATTAGTTATTGTAATATTGTCTTAAAGGTAATTAAAAAGATAGTTGTTTTGTTACATTATATTTCAAGATTATAACGAAGCTTGTTCAAGCATCGTATAATATTTAGCACACAACAAGAATATCTGCAACGAAAATATCTTTAAAGTTAAACACAACTGTGTATGGAATTTGAATAACAAGTTGCTGTCAAAAACATCGGAATTACGATCAAACTTTCTGTGATGATACCGTTTCGTAATTTTAGTCGCCAGAAGAATGTTAGCTTCGAGTTACGTAGCATAATCATTTTACTAAAAGCAGCTTGATTTATTTATTTGATTTAATAATGCAAATTTAATATAGGATGAAGGCATAGGTTGTTTAGATACTGAAATCTCTGTTTGTGTTTTATTGCATAATAATCGTAAAATGTGTAGTTTGTTTGTCAATCTTAAAAGAGTAGACAATATTGTTAAAAAATCAAAATAATAATTTAATGAAATTGATAAATTATGTACATGATGTATATTATATAAGAATGCAGATATTTGTAAATTCAATTTACGACATCAATACAATTTTAAGATTGAAAATACTGTATGTTTTCCGGTAAATATGAATACGTTTATCCCGCCTTATAATCAATAAAAGTCGCCGGAAGTGAACAGGGGACATCACTCGTGATTATGCAAGGGAAGTAACCTAGTTTTGGGAAAGGCCTATACACAAGTGTACAAGCCTGCAAATCAATGAGCTTAGAATTGGGACTGTTCTTCTAGTTGCATGACCAAGGTATTGGCATAATAACAAAGTTATCCATGCTTCAGATCATTCAGTGATTGTTTTCCATATATGACTGTGTCTGGTAAAAGGACCCATTCCCAATCCCAAACATGTTTTAGTTTTCCCAACTGGAATGAAAACATCACAAATCTGGAGTGACCAAATCCTTAGTACATGTGAATTTTAAGATGCGAAACATGAAATAACTTGTTTTATGGATAAAGACCATAAAAATACTAAGACAAACCAAATAAATTACCTCTTGCTTAAGCAATTAAGTTGTTAAATTACAATCATTAATTTTACCCAATTAGCAAGACGTGAAAGTCCCAATATGATGGGTACCAGATCCATTCCCAAAAGCTGTGAACAAATTGTGTCAGGTGCTACCTGACTTTACATACCTTCATTCTGCTTGAGCCCGCTGGCCTTGATGACCTTGACAAGCAGCTGTTTGTCCCTGGCGCCCCGGGACTGCACCCGCTGGGGGGTGGGGACCTTGGTTGGCGTGGACAGAGTAGGCACATGGACCTGGGAACAATAATGTCATGGAATTGCTCTTGAATAGTCTTTTAGATAGGATGGAGCTCAAAAATCTTAATAAGTAGCCAAAATGTTTCAACTGGCAAAAACAA
This sequence comes from Congeria kusceri, assembly GCA_027627225.1. Taxonomy (NCBI): domain Eukaryota; kingdom Metazoa; phylum Mollusca; class Bivalvia; order Myida; family Dreissenidae; genus Congeria; species Congeria kusceri. The sequence continues at coordinate 43,209,044 of CM051030.1, forward strand.
CCTGGCCACACTAGTTTGAACATTCTTATGCTTAGTCTAAATCTTAAATATTAAATCAATAGAATCAAAGCTCAAATGTTACAAGCACTCTCATTGATCAATATTTTCAGTTGGATTTGGTGCGCCTGATCAGAATGGTTTCCTTCTCCTCTTCCCCTCCGATGATAAGTTTGATAACTTTCGTAGTCGTTGGTCCTGTTATTACGAAATATTTTCCTCAGCAAATGTGTGTTTTCAAATTTGCTTCATGTTAAAATATTTTCAGAAATTTTAGTAGCCAATTTAATATTTTTGTAGCCAAATATTTAATATTTTAGTAGCCAATATAATATTTTAGTAGCCAATATAATATTTTAGTAGCCAATTTAATATTTTAGTAGCCAATGACTATTTTGGCTACTAGTAGCGCAAACATAGCTTCTAGATTGCAGTTATATCACATTACATGTTTGCAGTCAGAATCACTTAAGTTATATTGCAATAAAGTATGTTACTATTGTTTTGTTGTTGCTTTTTGTTGTTGTATAGGGTTGGCTTGTTGTTTTTTGTGAGTGCTGTTTGGCACTTTGAGCTTTTTCTTTGTTGCTGTCTTAGACTGTTTTATTTGTTATTTCACAAATTTGTTCACATCTTTAACTATTTTTTTCTAGTGCATTAGTTAAAAATACAATGAAAAACAAGTAAGAAGGAAAACTTAAAATCAATCAAACATGTTTGTCAATATACAGTTATCACATGGGTGTTGGAGGAACAGTCAAAACTGTTGGAGGCCAAAGGTGGAGGGATAACTGTTTGAACTGTTTCCCCTCGGCCTAGCGGCCTCGGGAAACAATATTAACTGTTATCCGGACACCGAGGGCCAACAGTTTTGACTGTTCCCCCAACACCCATGTGATAACTGTTTTATTACCTGATGGTTTTTTTTAAATAATTTTTTGTGTCCATTATTAGATCTAGATCTAATTTAAAATGTCAATTATGTAATTATGTCTTTTTAACAAAATAGTGTATACTTGGACCATCTGAAGCTTAGTACCTTTTCAAAACACTAAATAGACAGGTCCTCATGCCGGCATTGATGAAATAACAACTCTCGGGATAAACGTAGCTATATTTCAACCCTGTGAAATAATCAAACCCGCGCAATATAATGACGTCATTTTGTTGATTTACGTGTCTTCATTTTTTTTTGTTATTCGCCAAGACTCGTTATTCAGGTTTTCTAAGTTTCGCTAAATAAACTTATATTTATTCAACACTAACCTTGTATTCCCTATTCATTACATGAACCTGTAAATATATGACGAAACAGAAATAAGTGGTAACAATAATATTTATGAAGACAGAGTAGGAATAGAGAGACTGAGGTAGGAACATGTTCGTCAATTTCCGTAGATAGTCGTAACTGTACACTGTATCGGAAACTCTGTATTTTCCGCCGGTTTTTGGGGAAACACCGGCGCGTGCGGGAAACAGTCAAAACTGTCACCCGGTAACAGTTCATTTTTATCGGGAACAGTTGTATCCATAATGAAATAGTGAAAAATGACGATATAGCATTTATATAGGCGATCAGGTAATAATAAAAATTCCTTTCACACACAGTGTTTATTAAACTGATGAAAACTGGCTGATCTTTAGACACATCTGAAAACATCTTCGATAAACAGACAATTTATTTCCAGACAGCATGCCTGCAAGTCATTATTAATGTAAGGTTTGACATTTTACATCATTAAGTCAAATCAGATGCCTGCGCTATCAACAATACTGAAGGCCTGGAAAACATTAGTTATACAAACTAAAATAGAACAAAGTAAATACGCAAGCACACAGTATGTAATCCAGATATTTGCTTTTATAATGCCATGCCAATGCTTTGAGAAAAATGTGAAGTACTCACAAAAACCTTTCAGACTTTCGATTTATCTGATGTCACATATATAATGTACGATCATTCAGAGAATCTTAAAAGTTCACATTTTCAAAGTGTTTTTTTCTTACATATTCCCTAATTAGAAGTATACAAGATTACTGGGTTTGAAACACTATCAATATGTTTCGGACAGTATTTTTGCGATTATGACAAAGTGATATTCTTACAGCACTGAGTTGTTGCTGAGCAACCTCCTGGGCTTCAAACACCTCAGACATCTGCTGTTGCTGCCGTGGTGATGATGGAGAAATCGGGGCATTCTCTGCTGAGCGGGCAGCCTCGTTGGATTTGGTGCGCCTGATCGGAATGGTTTCCTTTTTCTCTTCCCCTCCGATCCAGCGCGAGAGATTGATTGTGGTGCTCGCCAGACAGAGCGTGTTCCGAACCACTTCCTGTGCCACACCCACATCCACCATGTCCATGGGGTCCTGGTGCGACAACAGACATGAGTTTCAAGTACCACATTGGCCAAATAAATTCTTAAAATTTTCATTTTAAAATGAATCGTTTTGGTGCGAATGCATAACATGTACTGGTTATGAGCATTTCCAGGCAATCTGATATTTGACATTTAAAACAAAATGCATGAAACAATAAGTTTCTGGCAGAAAACAAGCCAGGTTATTATTTCTGGGATAACTTGACTGATGATAAACAGAAGACAAACTTAAAACAGCAATTTACAGTCCATCAGGGCTTTTTTGGGCCGATTTTATAGCCGTTCTGGAGTCATATTCCCAAAGGCAAAAAGTATCTTTTTTTCCCAAATCCAGTCTCAAAATTCCCAACTGATGGTTTGACTTTCAGATGTTTGGAAATAAGAAGTGTTCAGTGTAAAAATAAAGACTGTTGAAGTTGTAATAGCCATTTTACTGATTTGCTTTTGTTTAGTACATTCCATTTTATGTAGTTTTATCAATAATTTTTCAAAATTTATTAATCAATCAATTATACTTTGTTCCAAATTTTAGGTGAATTGACGCTATTAGCCTAAAATTCCAAATTTTACGGGCATAGGTCATATTTCCAAAATGATGAAAAAGTGCCCTGTACATGCATCAGGACAAGGACGATTCCAGAAATCCAGTCAAAATTATGCACAGCAAATAGTAAATCAAACTACTCACTACACTCTACATTGTACTATGGGCAATCAGATACAAAGAGAATGGTTTTGCAAAACGTTTGGCAGTCTGAATATTGATAATTGTTTATTCTGCCTGGAGTTTTTGTGTTGGTGTTTTTTTAGTGTGTTTTTTTTCTTGAAATTATTGTTAAAAATCATGAATATTGAAAAAACAAGAATGCATCCTGCATCTGCAAATAGCAATCTGGCTTATTTCCTGATTCGTTTTACCTGTTGCAGACAGACAAGATCACAAATGTGCCAGGGTTCATGCCAACATCCTTCATGATCATAAAAGCCTCACAGAACATTTCCTACATAATTCTGCTTCCAAAAGTATAACGGCCAGGAAACTAGCTACAAATGTTACATATGTTATGCGTTTCCATATCTAGATCTATATAATCTTGAAGTGGTTAGGCAATCATATAAAATAAAGTAAATATATAGACAACAAAAGCGTATGAAACTGTGCCATCACACATTGAACATATTCAATTAAGTGTGAAAGATAAAGACAGTGGCCTTTTAACCTTAAAGATACTTTACTGAATGACAAAAGAAACAAAGTGCCTATTTTTAAACAAGACGCTGTATTCGTTTAACAAACATGTCCCTGTTTGGTGCTGGACAGCCCATTTGAATTATTTTAAGTCCAAATTAGGTCAAGATCAAAGTCAAAACAAGGTTAAGTGATATGGGTGGATTAAGAATGGTAATAAGCAACAACGGTGTAAGTATCCAAGTATTGTAGTAAGCGGTGTTGGTGCTAGACGAAACGGTAAAATTTTAAACCAAGAAATAGCCCATTTGAATTATTATAAGTCCAAATTAGGTCAAGGTCATGGTCAAAGTGAGGTTTGGTCAAATGGGTGGATTGGGAATGGTCATAAGAACAAATTGTGTAAGTATCGAAGTGTTGTAGTAAGCGGTGATGGTGCTACACAAAATGGTAAAATCTTGTACAGTCAATCACTATATGCCTCCCGCATCAAGATACAGGAGGCATTACAAAAATATATAGTTTCTTTACATATTTTAAACTACTCCACAACTATTGCTAAAGTACTTGTTTCCATTCATTGATCTTCACTACCACTTCACAAGCTTTACCATGTGCGCTTTTGTGTAAACTAGTTTATAGTTAAACATATGATATCCAAGTGCAGTGACTTGACAAAACTTAGGATGCATATAATTGATGTTTGTGGAAATGTCTATTCAAACCATTCAATGCAAATTCTACCAGTATAAAATTTAATGTCTGAAATGCTGACATTACCATGTACGGATTGACAGGCTTCCCTTGAATTTTGATGTCGGGCCTTCCAAGGAACCCCACCTCGGCCATCATGTCATTGCCCTGGCGGAAACACCGGATATTCAACTGCAAGAGTAACACAGAAAAGGTTATCAAAATATAATTTTTAATTGATAAATAGTTTCATTGCATGAATTAGTTTAAAATTAATGATAATTGATTATACAAATAAGTGATAACGTTCTCAAACATGTAGTGTTTTATCCAGGCCCATTTTGCGCGGCGTGGCGCCATGCCCCTTTTTTCAAGCGCCACTTTGCCCTTTTCAAAGGCAAAAGCCGCCACTCGCCCTAATCGATAACGATCTTAATTGCCTCTTGACCACTTTTATTGGCCCTATGTCTGCAAATAGGGCACCCACTGTTTTCTGTTATTATCGCTCTGACTGTGCTCGATTTATTGCACACATGCATTTCTAATCGATTAGATTAAATCGATTACTGTGCTCCATTTATTGCCGACACACGTTTCTAAGCGATTTGATTTAAGCGATTACTGTACTAATGATTGTCAGCTTGATTCTTGAACCTGATTCTTAAACCGACCAAAGTGGTGGCATTAAGGCCTAATTGATGATACGTATACGATTAACTTAATGATACACAACGTAGACTCGTATATTGGACAAATCCCCCTCTCACTATCCGTGTTTGTTACGGATTGATTTTTTTAATTAATACGATTCATTATTTCAATTGACAAATACTTTTAGCACTGCGAAAATGTAAAATTAAAAATACTGACACCTAAGAAATGGACTTCTAGTATGTATGTGTAGAAACTAATACATATTTAGGTGATATATTATGTTTTATTTAAATGCACTTAATTGACTGACGAAACCTTTAGTAGCTTAACTTCGGGTCAAATACCGGTAGTCGGTTTCTCTGTCTAGAGACTTGAGGTGTGAAAGGGAACCAAGTTGTATATTGGTATGCGTGTCAAATATGACTTACCTGTCAACACATTTTGGGCCCCAAATGTAAAAAAAAATAATAATAGCCCCTACAAAATATTCCCGGACGTGTCATTTAAGATTGCCTCACACACAAGTTTTCATTACAGATTCTATTTTATTTTCAAACTGTCCTAATCAAAACCTTACATATGTAGAGCAGTTCTGATCAGTGCATTGGACATACAGTAAATTATCTTATTGTATATTGTTGTTGTACTTGTGTGTTAAATCGTCAGGCAATACTTTGTGAAAAAGTTTTTTTTATTAACGTGTTGCTTATCTTTGTGAAAGACGGAAAATGCCGTCGTGCAAACGGAGGTTGGCACAAATTCAAAAGGAGAGTGTAAAAGTGGCAAAAAATACCATTAGTTTATTAAAATTTGTGCAGAAGACAGACAGAACTGAAAGGTAATTATATATTTGCTACGAATCTTTAGGTTTGTAAATATAAAGTATCGATTTATAATTACTAAGAATATAATTATGTAATCCACAGAATTTGCTTCCCAAATTTCTCCATATGTTAGGGACAATCAAGTTTATATTAAAACACACCGCATACTACTTATGTTATATAAAGATAATTAAATAAAATGAACGCGTTCGGCAGATATACAACAAACAAGATGTTTTTCTCGTTAGTTCAATTTATGTGAATATTGAATATTGCGTGTGCCAAAACTTGTATTTGGTACAAGAGTGTGATAACATGCTTTTATATGTTTTTTTATATAAAAAAGTTGTATATATAAATATGATACCCAAAACCAAGACACACAAAACACATGTGCCCTTTTAAAAGACCACAGCGTGCTAAAATGCCCTTTTTGAATATATTGCGCCATGCCCCTCTGCCTTCCAGGATAAAACACTAAACATGTAATATGTTGTTACATGCCAGCTTTGAATTTCATTGGTCACATATACAAGTTAAGACTTAAGTTTGAGAAATTTCGTAGTCGAGGGAACTTTCACGGTAATAAAATAAATACGGTAAAATTTAATTGCAGATAAGTGATCCTAATTTTGAATTTTCTTTGCAAAAGCAATAGATATAATTAGTTATCCTTTGCTCTCACAACTGAAGACTGTATCTAACCTGTCCCCGAAGTTTGAGCACCGTGATGACCAAGTTGGTGAGTTTCACGCCCTCATGCGTCTGCTGGGAGGCAAACACGGCAAACGAAAGATCCCGGGAGTCCACGCGGCAGTTGAGCACCTGCAGGAAGTTGTCGTTTATTGGTTTAAACCAATATATTTAAGCCTGATTGTGTTGAATGAGGCTTATCAAGAGGCACAAGAGTCTTTTTTTTTTGTTACAATTAATACTTAGTGTCTTTGCAAAAGATCATTTGAACGCTCCCCAACTGATGATAACTCGATCACACGGCAGACATCATTATCCATTACACCACTGTGACTCATATTATAGAAGCAATTCAGTGGGAATTACAGTTTCTAAGTCGACTAGAAGACTAATGCAGGCAGTTCTTCTATTGTATAATGTATTCACTTAGTACACACACAAAACAACAAGCTGTAAACTGTACATAATTTGCAGTGGCACCTTTCCTCGCTCACATAAATTCAAGAATTCTGGCACATTCCTTTCAAATCCCAACTCTCAAATGATATCTATAAGATTACACACTTTCATTTTATCTCCAAGTTAAAGACCTCAAGTTATCATATTACTTTATGCTCAGAAATTTGAATTTAACTAATTTGAATAAAATGTTACATTGAAATCCTATGCCTGTCAGGTAATAAAAGAATTTTTGTTGGAGTAACATTTTATTTTTGGAATAAACTGAAAGGAATAGCATTCATAAACAGTTGTACACTGAAGAATGTTGTTTATAAAGAGTGACCAACAGAAAAGCATCTGTGATTTGGAGAGGAGAAGCTATTCAGCAGCCATCTTCAAAGCATGTACTTCTATCCAGATATACAGCAATATTGCTCTGGCAAAATTGAAACAGGAAAAAAACCTTCTGAGCAAAAATATTTATTAATTGTTCTTGCCACATACCCTTCATACCAATTCGCTAATATATATGTACAAGAAACCTAGGCACATATTTATAAGGATCCTTAGGTTACCATAATTCACCTAAATGTTCGGTCGAGAAAAAAAATTTAAAACATTGCAGCCGATTATTTAGATACCAAAATTAAAACCTAAAAAATTCGGCCGAAAATTAAGATACTCATGCAAACAGGGTACCAGAATGTAAAATAATTAGTGTCTTACCAAAGTGTGAGCGCAAAAGGCGCACAATGTGCTATTCAAGCACAAGGCGCACAATGCGATATTCAATAAATAAATGTTAAACAAACATGTTTGTTTATCAATTAACACCTTATTGTACATTTTGCCGAAAGACGTAAGATGTCGTTAAGTGTGGTTGCTCAATTGACAACAGCAGGCGTACGTCGCAAAAGGCCTCTTAACAGTTTGAACAACAATTAGTGTGTTGGGGCACTTTCTTAGCAATTTGCAATTGCCAATTATGGGTGTCAATTAAACAAAATAACGATCAGGTAATTACTCAATGAGAAAAGAATTGCTCAAACCTACTTAAAATATCCAATCAGATTACATGAAGTTCAACACAAGTTATACTGTGGAATTACTAATTTTCATGGTGGTCTAATTTCCCGCCATTGCACGAATTTATCCACAGCAAATATTTACCGATTTCGTAGTGCAGAAAACCTTGGGAGCTTACACATTCGTTCAAATGTTTGTCTGTAATTGTTCGTAACTATACGCAGATAGGCCTATATGTCATGATTTGAATGTTTTAATGAACGTTTTTGAATGTTTTATTGCTCTATTTGGATAAATGAATGCATATTGTTTTCTTTTAAATTAAACTGGTAACGTTTTCGTACATTTAAGTACCGTCATAAACGTAATTAACTTAGCTTTTTCATTGTTGTTAAAATTCATAATGTGTTTTGTCCATATGTAAAATATTCCATTTCTATATAAAAATATTATATTATTCCTTGCAGCGCTCCAGATAAGGTTTTAGCCTAAAGGGTATTTTACCCCCTGATTTTTTTGTTAAAGGGTATTTTACCCCCAGCCTGTCAGCTTTAAAGTGTATTTGAGAAATGTAAAGGGTATTTTCATTTTTTATACAAGATCAAAAGAGTATTTTATGTGCTTGTTATATATGAACACATTAATATAGGCAAATGGAATCAATTGAATGTAGACAATAAATTGTAGGTCTATCAAAACATAACATTTACTTAGCAAAGTAGTAGTAGTCATTTGCCCAGATACTTTGTACTTTTTTTCAGTGCAAATCCTACAAGGTAACCTGATTTCTGATCCTTCCTGCATGACAATTAGCCAATTATAATTTCTTTTCAGGATTACAGCAATTTTTCAGACAATTTTGCACTCAAATGATGCTTGTGTTTCCTGTTTGATTTTTCAACTGCTGTGACAATAACATCGCCACTTATCACCTTTTAAATAGGAGAAGCATCATAAGACTCATTCTGATAAACATTTTTCAAGATATTACCTACTGGAACTGGCTGAATGAGCTTAAAACGTTCCGTTTTCGACCAACATACACATTTTGAGTAGAAAGATTCGCTTTATTCACTTTTAATCGATTCAAAGGCTAACTTGAGCCATTAGCTGAACCAGTTACGCAGTTTAAGCGAATAAAAATACGTACCGAGATTTGCAATGCGTAACGTTACACGCTGGGCAGATTTTCAATGCGTTTTTCTTTATTTTCAATGCGTAAATACGCGGATATGCATCTTATCTGGAGCTCTTATTCCTTGTAATAAATTTCAAATCGCGTGTAATCAATTCAAAATCCGAAACGCCTATCCGAATATTATTGTTCACGTGACGTAAACACAAATTCTATTTTACAATTAAACTGCACATGTATTTCATGTAAATCCTTTGTTCTGCTAGAAAAAATTATGCTGTCATGTACAACGTCACGTCAGACGCATGGAAAGCGTGGGTGCATTTATTGCTTTATAAAAAGTTTGTAGCGCAGAGAACATTTGAGATCTTTACTTTTGTATACAGTTTCGTAGCACATAACAAACACAATTGCATTTCTATAACACAGTTGTGCAAAGGCACGATTTTGAACACTCGTAATACAATGAGTAAAAGGATAATAAAAACGATACTAGATATATAACAATAGTACAGTAATCTCTGAAACAAAGATTGGAAATGCACGTCTTTGGAAGGAAGGAATTGCTTATTTACCCTTGGTACAAGTATATCGCTAAATCCATTGACTGAGCACACTGTGCATGTCTTTAAACCAATAATTTGGTATAAACAGGTAATGTGCCCAAGATGACAGTTTGTTTTCACATGTTGACCTTTTGAGTAAAGAATTAGCACCCCCGATGTGGAGCCGAAAAGAGTATTTCAATCGGCATTTTATTAACAACAACTTGAAGGTGTCAGTTTGACATAGCGTGATATAATATATCTATTGTCTCGCCTACATCTGTGTCCCCTATTCTTCAGAAGTGGTCCACTGTTGACAATTAACAGCCTAATCCGGTACTAATACATGTGTTTATTGCAACAAACAAGCTGAAGGACCCTTCATTGGGGATCCGCCCGGTTGGTCGTTTTACTGCATAACTGACAAGTATTTTGTGTAAAACCCGATTCTCGATTTTTTCAAAATCATACTTGCGCGAATTTAAGACCGCGCGAATAAGTCTGCGATCGCAAGTGAGCGAAATTTGTACCCCGCAAATTTAAGTGATTCCACAGTAGGTCGCGGAGGTGTAGTGGATATGGTGTCCGCCTAGCGATCGGGAGGTCCCGGGTTCGGTCCCCACTCTGGGAGCATTCTCAAGATCTCCCCCGAAGGCACCAAGTACTGGTTCTACCCAGGAAGCGGACTCGAGAGTGTCTCAATAAGCCTTGGGCTTTCGATGCCATTGAGCTAAAATAAATAGATTTAAACTAAACAAAAACTAAACTAATTTAATGATGACTATAAGAACCCAGTTTTTTTAAGTTTCTTACTATCCACAATGGATAAGTTCGTTGTTCGTTACCGTACCAGTGAGGAAGCTATTCCAGCTGTATGAAAAATGTCACCACAACCTAAGTCAGCTCCAAAACGTGCAGTCGGTCGGCCTTGTAAGTGTACGCTTGAAAGCAGCCCTGATAGTTCTAGTTCTGTGTGTAAACGCATGGGTGCTAGTGAGATTGATAGTGTTTCAAGTGAGAGTGACAGTGTTCTTGTAACTATCAGTGATAGTGCAGATTCGGAACAGCGTGGACATAACAGTACAACATCAAGCAGTAGATGAATGTTGTTGATTTCGCTAAATTACATGGAGTCAAGTCCACAATGTCTGACTGGGCCAAGACAAACTTTGAGAATGTCCAGAGGACAAAGCTAGGACACATGTCCAGACATGGTTGCCCGCTTACGTACTCGGACGAGGTGGACGCTAAACTGTGCCAGTACGTGTTGGAGCAGCGGGTATTCTTAACTAAAAGTGAAAATATGTCATAATTTGAATTTTGTTTGAAACACTATATTTTGGAGCATATTCATGGCAGACAATATATATTAACACTCTTAGAATCATATTACAGCTTCTGTGTTAAAGAGATCAGTGCCAGAATTTACGATATGTATACATTAACTACATTATTGTGAAACATTAAAAAATTTACAGTGTACGTAGACGATGTACCATGTACAAGTCTGATATAAAATATCTATCTATCTATCTACGTAAATTTCAACATAAACCACGACCGAATAATCGGTTTTTAACAAGTTGACTATTGTCTTGTTATCACCACGGCGAGTATACCATTTGTGTGTACTTGTGTCACCAATTATCGGTTCACGTTTCCGTGGTATCGCAAAGTGACACCTAATACGATACACTGTTCGGTTTATTCAGGTTTTTTAAGGTTGAATGAGATCAAAATTAGCGAAAAAATCGTTCGGTTTTCGGTTTGGACAGGGTTTGGTTTATTCAGGTTTTTTTATATATAAAATAAGAAGGAAAAAAATCGGCACCAACACAGTGGTTTTGACAGGGATTCGGTTTTCACAGGGTTCATTATGGACAGGTTTCACTGTACTGACTTTCGATGAAAACTGAAGTCGTCTTTGTTACTTTTTACCATTACAGTAATTTAGTTTATTTACTACAAGTAGGAAATGATGTCATGTTATTACACATAGGACTCAGATACACTGAAGAAATATAGATCTGCATTTGATATGGCAGCATAACAAGGGCACATTTAGATGTGCAGTTAGAAGTTTGTGAAATACACACTCATAGTTTGTGAAAGGAGACATGAATTCAACTTGAAATTTAATGAAAGGTAGGAACTATATACACCAAACAATTATTATACCAACATTTCTCCTTAGAAAAACAAAGCTTATATCATTATGACCACAAATTAATGTTAAAGACATGCTTAAATAAATTATGAATCCCTAATTTAAATGTACAAAGTAGAGCAGCACAATGGAAGTCACAATAATAAACAATGATAACAACAAAAAGAATATACGTCAGTGAAACAGAAAGAAAAGTGGAATACAGATGAAGACCGGAGGGACGGGCCACAGGCAACACTTACATATTTGTCCTCAGGTCCGGAGTCAAAGGTGACCTCTCCAAACTTGGGCGGCAGGCTCCCTGACTGGACCTTTTCAAACTTGATCTGTACTGGGCCCTAAACATAGACAAATAAGTATAACTGTTTAGCTTGAACATACCATTAGCTGATCACATTTGCAGTCCTACAATTTTCTGTTTATTTGCGGGTGGAATCAAAACACAAAAAATAAAGTCGCTAACAATTTATAACATACTATGTGTATATATTTCTTAACATAAATTTGCTAACCTTAAGAACACAAACCATATCTGATTTTTTGAAATTTCTGCAAACATTTCAACAGGCAAAAAATACTGGTTATGTACTAATTTCTTCTCTGAAACCTTTAAAATAATTGCGAAATATCCATGTGTGGACAAATTACTTGGATAGCATTTCCATGAGGCAGTAACATTTGCAAAAACCATGACGATGTTAATTGAATTTACTTTGCAGGTGCACATCAATGAAGTGTGAATATCTGCACACGTTTTGCACATCAAAATACTGTATACCCCATGTTTGAAATTCGAAGTAATAGATGCAAAAACAATGTATGAAGACAATTACATATTTTGTGTTCTCTTAGATGTTTCTTCAATTAATACATTCCAAAGACATTTATGCAAATCAGGTACACATGTGTTGTCGATTATTGGCACTAGACACCAGGTACTTGAATGAACTCAACTGCTGCCTAATCATGTAGCTTTACTTGAATCTTAGTCCCTCTTGGTGCAATTTCTATCACCTAAATGTAGAACACTCTTTTCTGAGATTGTATACCTTCTTGTCATTGTATCAATTGTAAACATCAGTTAAATGGTAGAAATAATGAAAGCTTTTGGAACAACGTCAAAGCAAATAACATTCAGACATGAATAAAGCCATCACGGTAAATATTTGTCTTCTAAAGCATGCAAAACAACAGATACAACAAGAGCTGTCAGACGACAGCGCGCTCAACTATTCGTAGTACTTTTGAATAAAAACTAAACACTGAAAATCTATGTGAAAAGGGGGCATAACTCTGTCTAAATACAAAACAGGGTTATGTGGATTGTGGCACCTGATGCTGTAGTTGATGACAAAGGTATATTCCAAGTTTCCATACAATAACCTATCAAGTTTCAAAGTTGTAAAACTTGTGAATAAAAACTTCAATCTGAAAATTTATGTAAAAAGGGGCATAACTCGGTCAAAACGCAAAACTGGGTGATGGAAAATGTTGCACTTGATGCTGGAGTTGATGACAAAGGTACATTTCAAGGTTCAAGTGAATAACTCATGTAGTTCTGAAGGTATAAGACTTTTAAATATAAACTTTAACCAAAGACTCTATGTGAAAAGGGATCATAACTCTGACAAAATACAAAACTGAGTTATGGGGAATGTTGCACCTGGTCCTGGTGTTGATGACAAACGTATATTCCAAGTTTGAAGTGAATAACTTATGTAGTATTGAAGTTACCAGACTTTTGAATATAATTTCAACTTTAACCAAGATCAGACGCGGACGCCGACACTGATGCCAGGCGGAGTAGGAAAGTTCACCAAATCTTTGAATGGTCGAGCTAAAAATTAATGTTTGAAAGAAATAAAGGTATCACTTTGGAACAAGATCAAGACAATGTCCTGCTTCTGGAATGAAACAAAGCATGGTTTCAACTGCATTAATTGATATACTGCATTGTCCTTCCACAGAAAACTATAAGTACGACTGCCCCTGAAATTTTTACGAATGCCGACAGGTAAATGCATACTTAAATCTTGTAACATTTAATATCTTAGATGAGACAAAAACAAGGCATAGCATTTAAAGGGACTATGTCAATGAAAAATGAAAAAGTGATCTCCTTCAGCAATTTTAATGTTATAATGTTAAAGAAATGAGCAATACAGAGGCATAAACAATATATATGTATGAATGATTTACTACATTATGAGAATTTTTATAAACAAGAGCTACGGGTGCTGAACGCTCCACTTTCTCATATTTGATAGTACTCTAGGCTTTTATTTATAGAATAAGTTTATCAATGTCATGAAGTACTGTTGAACTAATAATTTTTATTTTTTGAGATATTTCAATAAAATATTAGTGACCAATTAGAAATTGTGTTCAGTGTATTTTGAATTTCAAGTCAACTCTGATAGATATTGAGAAATTTGACCTAAAGCAAAAATATCTAACTTTAAAAATGGGCAATAACTCCAACAAAATGCTTGAAAGAGTTACACCCTTTTGTCTATAGAATGGTGTCAGCACCATAAACAAGTACCTTTAGTTTCAATTTAATGTCTTTGATAGTTATTGAGAAATATTATATTTACCAAACTATTGTCAAAATATGCTAAGTTGTAAGTCCAAACAAGGGCAGATAACTATGAAAATAAAAATCACAGGGCTACCTGCTGTTGTAATGGAGTACCCTTTTTGATAGTGAACAAATATTAAAAGTTTCAAATGGAAACCTTATATAGTTTTTGAGAAATGGACTCTGACAAAAAAAATTAACCAAAAAACTTAACCAACCAAAAAACTTAACCAAAAAACTTAACTAACACAGACGTTGACGCAGATGCTGACGCAGACGACAGGGCGATGACAATAGCTTGACTTTTTTTCTTCGAAAAGTCAAGCTAAAAACAATAAAGAAAAATACTTGAAAAAAGAAAACCCAGAGTGGGTATCGAACTCACAACGACGTCGTCGTGAGACCAAATGACAGCAGATACCACTGAAACCAACTGCGCTATTCTATCTTGTGAAAATGCATGTGCATACTATGGTTACATAAGATACCCACAAATCTGACGTCAAAGTGTAAACAAGAAAAGAGCCAAATAAACAAGACCTTAATTATACAATGATTTTTTTCTCAGAATGCATAAACTCATTTTTCATTAAACAATAGATCATCAGTTGTCGCTTAGAAGAACTCATTATAACAATTTGTTCTTCAAAATCAAAGATGTAATGCATTTTTTGCGGTTGGTTTTGCAAGAGTTGTCAGGCCTTTTTCAATTGTTTTCATGTTTTTTTAAATATATTTGTATTAATATTCACATGTGAATCGATGTAGCTCTGTAAATGAGCATTATATAATAAATTTAATAATTGGATACATTTTTTTCATTCACAACAGTTTTATAGCATTTATTTATATCTTTTAAACAAACAAATTAATGCAATAGATAATATATCTTATGACAAATTTTTTTTAGTTTAATAACATTGAAACAATCTACGGCACATGTATATATCAAGACCTTATTTTTTGGTCAGTATTTCATTCTATTTACATAAAACATCTGATTATATTGGTAAGTCCTCTTTACTGATAATGGTTCACTTTAAAATATTCTTAACTTTTGGAGAAATATAGACTTAAAATATATTCTTAACATGAAAGTATACAAGCGTTTCGGCCAGGCCCGGCTAGCTCAGTTGGTAGAGCGCTGGACTGTCAATCCGGGGATCATGAGTTCGAACCCCAGCCCGGCCACATAACTTGTGTGGGGAATGGTCATAAAATTATTTCTACGGCCATTCTCCCCTTACTTTTGATTCAAGTAGGGCAGTTGTCAGTTACTGGCATAAGTATGTGCACTTAGTACTGGTAAACCGCTTAGATCGGCTAAGCTTGCCCAGGAAAAGTGTGAGTAGGTTAACTGACCGCCATGATATGACTGAAAAAACGGGGAAAATCCAAACAAACAAACAATGTTTTTCAGTGATCCAGACAGACAAGCACTTCAGCCATTTCCTAAGATAATCACTTCCAGACAAGCACTTCAGCCATTTCCTAAGATAATCACTCCAATTGCACTCCACATCCTCAATGGTAATTGAAAGACGTTAAAAAAATCAGGAAACTATTCAAAGAATTATTCAACATACAGCACATCGCTGATTAGAGCACATGCATGAACATGTACACAAACAACATGCACGATATATGTATGTTTGAGGACAATGAATAGAAAGTTACGATGTACTGGTAGAAATAGTATTATGACTAACAAAAGATGCAACAATAGAGATGCAGTCATGTAGCCATGACGCGATTCTATGCGATTTGGATTTCAAACATCATTTAGTTGACAGTTTCGATTCGATTCTTATTTCCTTTGTATACGCTTGTTTTCGCATATTCATGAGTCATGACTAGGAATATAGTAAAGATTGTATTTGTTTTTATTAATACCATTGTATTGGTTATGTGTTTTATAAATCAATATAAATAATAACAATGAAAAGACTTAGTTGTAGTTCAATATAACAGCAACCATTAGCCATGATCAATTTACATGATTAATTGAATATTAATAATTCATACCACTTTATAATATACGTGTATCTATGGTGAAAGTAATGAGTCATATGGCCTCGGCTAGAACTCTACCTTTCACCTTGGCCTGAGCATTACACCTGGCTTTATGGCTCATACATGTGAGAATCAGTTTCTTCCTGGTATGTGTTTTACTAAAGAACATGGTAGGTAGATTCCATGAGGAATAACTGTGGAGCAATGAACTTGCAGAAAGCTGAAGCCAACAGTGTGCCTAACATTAATATCAACACCTGCCCATTGCATTGACTGTGTAATGACATTTGCTATTATTGAATTCTATAATGAAATACATTGTACAATTAAACATGATTATTGTATAATTAAAAGACTGATGCAGTCGTTTCTATCAAATACCAAATTCATGATATGTTATTTTGAATAACCAGCTTGCCATTTTTATTTTGCTCAAGACAATAAGGCCGCTTTTCCATATATCCGTATCCGCATCCGTATCTGCATAAATATTATACGGACACGCTTTTCCATGAATCCGCCAATAAACGTCTATTATTTTAGTTTTCTTCTTATTGTCAAATAGCTAAAGTGTCAGAGTAAGAAGCTTTTAAACAGTTTAATTGCATCGGCTGCAAATATTTATGACAGTATGTGAAAACATTCACGTGTGGTGGATTTTAAACAATATAAAGCATCCAACAACAAGAGATGTTTGTAAAACATGTATGCCCCCCAACTTGCAGACAAGTTGTGGATATGTGCAATTGTTAAGAAATTTTTTTAATATACAATCCCAAGCGAGGTCTTGATATATGGTATCTATGTATGAAGTTTAATTAAAATATCTCGATGTGTTCTCAAGTTATTGAGCGGAAACTGTTTTGTATTTTTAGTATTGGTGACCTTGACCCCACCCACCGCATATGAAATCCCAAGAGAGGTCTCAATATAAGGTATCTATGTATGAAGTTTCATTAAAATATCTCGATGCGTTCTCAAGTTATTGAGCTGAAACTGTTTTTCTGTTTTTAGCAACGGTGACCTTGACCCCACCCACCCCATATGGAATCCCAAGCGAAATCTCGATATAAGGTATATATGTATGATGTTTCATTAAAATATCTTGATGCGTTCTCAAGTTATTGTGCTGAAACCGTTTTTTTCTATTTTTAGTAACGGTGACTTTCACCTTGACCCCACCCACCCCATATGCAATCCCAAGCGAGGTCTCAATATAAGGTATCTATGTATTAGTTTTTTTTTAAATTTCTCGATGCGTTCTCAAGTTATTGAGCGGAAAACGATTTTCTATTTTTAGTAACGGTGACCTTGACCTTGACCCCACCCATCCCATATGCAATCCCAAGTGAGGCCTCAATGTAAGGTATCTATGTATACAGTTTCATTAAAATATCTCAAAGCATTCTCAAGTTATTGAGCGGAAACCGTTTTTCTATTTTTAGTAATGGTGACCTTGACCATGACCCCAATCACCCCATATGCAATCCCAAGCGAGGTCTCAATATAAGGTATCTATGTATGAAGTTTAATTAAAATATCTCGATGCGTTCTCAAGTTATTGAGCTGAAACTGTTTTTCTATTTTCAGCAACTGTAACCTTGACCCCACCCACCCCATATGCAATCCCAAGCGAGGTCTCGATATAAGGTATATATGTATGAAGATTCATTAAAATATCTTGATGCGTTCTCAAGTTATTGTGCTGAAACAGTTTTTTCTATTTTTAGTAATGGTGACCTTGACCCCACCCACCCCATATGCAATCCCAAGCGAGGTCTGAATATAAGGTATCTATGTATGAAGTTTCATTAAAATATCTGGATGCGTGCTCAAGTTATTGAGCGGAGACTGTTTTTTCATTTTTAGTAATGGTGACCTTGACCCCACCCACCCCATATGCAATCCCAAGCGAGGTCTCAATATAAGGTATCTATGTATGTAGTTTCTTTAAAATATCTCGATGCGTTTTCAAGTTATTGAGCGGAAACTGATTTTCTATTTTTAGTAACGGTGACCTTGATCCCACCTATCCCATATGCAATCCCAAGCGAGGTCTCGATGTAAGGTATCTATGTATAAAGTTTCATTAAAATATCTCAATGCGTTCTCAAGTTATTGAGCGGAAACCGTTTTTCTATTTTTAGTAACGGTGACCTTGACCCCACCCACCCCATATGCAATCCCAAGCGAGGTCTCGATGTAAGGTATCTATGTATAAAGTTTCTTTAAAATATCTCAATGCGTTCTCAAGTTATTGAGCGGAAACCGTTTTTCTGTTTTTAGTAACGGTGACCTTGACCTTGACCCCACCCACCCCATATGCAATCCCAAGCGAGGTCTCAATATAAGGTATCTATGTATGAAGTTTCATTAAAATATCTCGATGCGTTCTCAAGTTATTGAGCGGAAACCGTTTTTCTATTTTTAGTAATGGTGACCTCGACCCCACCCACCCCATATGCAATCCCATGCTAGGTCTCGATGAAACGTATCTATGTATAAAGTTTCATTAAAATATCTCAATGCGTTCTCAAGTTATTGAGGGGAAACCGTTTTTCTATTTTTAGCAATGGTGACCTTGACCTTTGACCTGTTGACCTCAAAATTTATAGGGTTCTTCCTTTCCTCCCAAGTAACCAGCGTACCAACTTTCATGATCGTAGGTCAAACCGTTCTAAAGATATTGTGCGGAAACGAAATGGTCTACGGACCGACCGACCGAAGGACGGACAGGTGCAAAGCAAGATACCCCCACTTCTTCGAAGGGGGGCATAATTATATGTACAGCGTCAGTCATGTATCATTTAAAGATTACCCATAACTTGCCGTCCGCATCCGCAAAAAATCGCGAGGTGACGGAGTTTGCGGATGTGCTTTGCTTACGGACTGCGAACATATGGAAACGGTCCAAATGTTTTCAACTTGTTCGATTTTTTGTGGATCCGGATTTGCGCAATGCGGATGCGGATATATGGAAAAGCGCCCTAACCTGAAAACTCTCCCAAGGAAATGTAACTTGGTAAGATAAAACAAGAGAAAGGAATAATTTTGTCGACCTTTACATTTCCTACAGTTTCAGCACTTTGTTTTCAGGGACTAAAATTAGTCAAAATAAAAATATTGTACCATTGCATTGGTAAACTACCGGTAATGTTAACTTTCTGGTATTGCTAATTGTCCAATATGTACAAAGCTATATGTTCAAATGCTCTGGCATTAACACGTTTCTCTTCCTAAAAGCATAACAGTAAAATGGTTTTGTCATAATGACAGCAGAATTTCCAGTCAACTTTCAGTCAATAATTTCAGCAAATAATGGTGGCAGCCCATGAGATTTTCATCCTAAATTGCCTGCCTCGTTTCGAGAAAACTGATGTCAAAGTTGAGGCACGTGCTTTTTACGAGAAAGTGAGGATTATGATTAAGAGATTTCAAATAATTGTTTAAATCTTGAAAGTGTCAACGAACACAAATATTTATTGGGTTATTTGTATAAATATTGTAATTTTTGCTATGATTTCTTGTTTGGTTGCCATAGCAACCATCTCTGTATTATTATTATTTTTGTCTGAAACATTTGTACATTAAAAGTTTGTTATTTGGGAAAGGCAGTCCAGTAAATATATATTATATAAATTACTTGTCGTCATCATGCTAGGTTCTGTATTGCATGCATGACAAACATTAAAATCTGTGTGAAATGTTAAAATTTATCGTTATGGTGGTGTTACTTAAACTGCTTATTCTTGCTCAAATCGCATGGTTGCGAAAAAAGGAAGCCATTTCCAGTTTCTACACATATCAGTGTATTCAAAACTGCCAATAACTCATTTTCGTCCAAATACCGCATTTGGGCCAAAAATCTCATGGGCTGACACAATTACCATCATCAAAGTCTGTGAACCATGGAATTGGTTTTCTTGTGGCCTGTGGTACCATATGCCTAGTGTTTTATTGTATAATTTACAACCATAATAATTTTTGTTGTTGTTGTTCAATTTTCTACTATGCATGTTCAAAGATATTTTTGCATAGTAACAGCATGTTCATATTGTCCAGATACATATTAACACAGAACATGTTGAGTCTTGCAATGCATTATTGCAAAGGGGTCTATTGTACATCTGTGCATAATCATACAAGGTGATTTGTTCTACAATGCCTAACCACAGAGTTTGAAGAGTATAGAATTCAGTTCCTTACTATAATACCCCATTCAAAGTCACAGTTTCATCGTCTAATTCAGCTATGTTGCGCCAGTTGGCAGGTACATAGTTCAACGTAAACAACAAATCTAGATTTTTTTTTAAATACCGCTACGTTATACCACAATGTAATTATATGTAGTGGTACACGTGGCACAAATGTAGAACAACATGGTCTTTACGTAGCACAACGTTAACATAATGAGAGTCCTGCCAATCGCTACGTTATGCTGCATTATTTGCTACGTTTAAACTATGATATGCCACACATCACTCTCGTTATTGTTACCCTTAGCTGTGCTATGTACAGCGTTTCTTCCACGCAACGCTACGTAATGACATGTTGTGGTATATTGTCAAATGTAACCTAGCGTAGTGATAATGCAGTAACTACGTAGTATATCGAGGCCCAGCATAGTAGAAATTGATGACAACTTGGCAGAACGTGAGTGTCAAATACGTACTTAAACGGCGCGTAATAGTATGACACTATGACTGGGCCCTAAATGATCATTTTTCCCCTTCGCGACCATAAATCAAGGGTTGAGCATGACACTGTTGCATAAACATAATAACATTTGTGCAATGCTGCCTGATTAGCTTTTTGCTTTGATCATCTAGAACATAATGATGCAGATCGTATGCTTTTGCTGAAGAGCATGATGAGAAATTGTCACCTACTTTAGGAGTAAAAGGGACAAAACTGTTTCATTCTTTGCTTAAAACCATTGAACACAAAAAAAAAATACGGTTTATATTGCATTATAAACAACAAAATGCAGGCTCCAGAAGTCCTAGAAACACAGATTTAGAAAATGTAATAACAGATGTTTAATCACAGAAATGAGATAATTCAAGGCATCTAACTTCAAGATTCCAGCACATACATTAGGCATTAAAGGAGAACATACAAAGACCCAAAGAGATAGGAGGACATTCATGAACACAGCTTCCTGGCACTTTCAAATATATTTTGTATGACATGCTAACTTCACATTCTTACATAATTATATGCGATGAAGAACAAAGTACAGACAACAGAATATGTGAGCCTTTTATAATACAGATGCTAATGACAAGCATGCTGTCAGCTTTGCAGAGTTATTGTCCCTTGTTTGCTCCCAAAATGGTACTTACAGTTCTGGTCAAGAATATTTGAGGCGTGTCTTGGGAAATCCAAGCTTAATGCACGTGCGTTGAGTGTTGCCCCGGATCAGCCTGTGCAGTCCGCTTTTATGGTATTTTCTGTTTCAAGGAAGTCTCTTCTAAACATGAATCCACGACACGTTACACACATGCATTAAAACCGGTTTTCCCACGACATGCCTCATTTATTTTATTTGTACATAGTTGAAAATTACATGCAATGTGTGTAGCCAGGGGTGTATCTAGGACAAATTCGAGTCTATACACATTAAAAGAAATGCAATTTTAGGTGACAATGTATTGGCTTTTTCTCTGAAAGCAATAAGCATTTATTAAGTTTCCAAATGTATACTATAAAGGTTTTAATAACACTTGTTGTCATTACAAAACACCACATACTGCGTTCAGTTGGTGAGTGCATATACATGAATGTAGTATGCCCAATCCTTCGGTTTTTCTGTACTTTTTTTAGTAACTAGCAATTTCTTTTTGCATGTAATGGTTTCTATTATGCCTAGGCAAATCAAATACCATGTATTTTATGATTGTTTTCTCTCCGAGCAGAAAATAAAATTACAATAAAATATTATATAATGAACATGAAATAAGCAGCAGTTTCACTGACTTGCAATCAATAATATGCAGGGAAGTCCACCAGTCCATTGGTTATCACCTAACACAATCCATGTACAGCAGAAGTTGGTATTACTCAATCAATTACACCAACTGTCCTATATCTAGTACAGAGATAAGATAATGTTTCCTATTAACCTAGCCACAGCCACTGCTCTATACTATCAGTCTGCAAACAATAGCAACATTGTATCAATTATGCAAACAACACTATAACTTTTAGTTTGGATTCAGGGAATATTAGCCAATCTACCATAATTTACTTGACATCTAGGAAAGGGCTAAGTGGAAATCGATTGGAACCTTGATTACATGTGACCCACCAACAAACATACAAATCTGAACAGATAGGTTTTATAATTTTGCAGTGCTCTGTCATGCACCCATAGCCTTATTGAATGCGTACCTAGGTTTTTCAGGAAAAAAAGACACTATTTTGCAATACTTTCATCAAAATATCTAGTTGTTGTTTTTAGACGCAAGCCAACAGGATACAGTAGGTGTATTCAGAAATCGGTCTTGAGGGAACTACTTCTTTACTTTGCAGGCTAAGAGTCAGTAAATCGATAAATTACTGCGCCTCGCTCGTTGAGAAGTGAGGGTTCCTGTTATCGATGCTACTTTCTATGAATAGATGACAAGAAATAGATCCGACCTAAAATACTAATAAACAATAATAATAATCCCTTTAGTCCACATCTACAAGTGAATTCATATTATGTTTATTCACATAGGTATAATAGCGTCATCTGTTTGTGCTGCTGACCCGTTAACCACGAATGATATATATTGCATAAGTTTAACAACTGTGCATTGCGTCAGTGCATATAGCGGAGCGATCGTAACCACTCGACTGATGATTGCTATTGTTATTGACATATGCATAAGAATTATGGAAAAGCATTGTATTTCCAAATATAGTTTGACATGTATTTTACTAATGTAACTTATTTTCATTTAAATTGGTATTTACCAAACATAGCGCTTGTGATAAAAAGCACTGAAAATTGATTCAAACTTAAACGGCTTATCGACTTTTTTTACCTGTTGTAGATTGACTTGTATGCATATAACTCATTTTGCTTTTTACATGGATTGCACAAAGTATTTGCCGCCCACGAATTACAAAACTTAATGCAGAGAATGTCGTAGATAAATAGCATTGAATTCGATGCGCGCTATATAAGTTTTAATTTGCAAACAAGAGGGCCACAATGGCCCTAGTTCGTTCACCTGAGTTTAAGGCATCATTATGGCTTATAACAAGAAGGGCAAATGGCACTTAACTACTTAACTACTTAAATGAGTATAAAGATCTGGGCCTTGCAGTTTCAGGAGAAGATTTTAATAGTCTATATAAGCCATGTGACCCATAGGGCATGACCCAGGGGCATAATTTGAACAATACTTGTAGAGGACCATCTTAGAAAATATAATGTTAACAATAATATTAACGCTGAAGACATTAGCAAATTACTTAAAGTTATTCTTGAAAATAACTGCTTTGATTTTAACAATGAGAGTTATTTACAAACTATGGGTACAGCCATGGGTAGCCCTATGGCGCCCTCTTATGCCTCACTTTTTATGGGAAAATTAGAAGAAGATTTTCTTAGTAATGTACCTCTAAAACCCGATATTTGGCTTAGATTTTTAGATGACATTTTTATGATATGGAATAGTTCTTTAGAAGACCTTAATACTTTTATAGATGCTATAAATAAATTTCATCCTACTATAAAATTTACATATTGTATATCTCAAAAGTCTGCTTTTTTCCTCGATGTATCTGTATCTAAAAGTGAATATGAAACTGTTATAACAGATGTTTTTTGTAAACCTACTAATATGCATTTATACTTAGATTTTACATCATCTCACCCCATGTCTTGTAAACGGGGTATACCATATAGTCAGGCTAAACGCTACAGACGTATTATCTCCGATGATGGTGTATTTAATCAGTCTTTAGCTAATCTACAACAATATTTCGAAAATAGAAATTATCCTAAAAATGTTATAGCAGATGGATTTACAAAAGTGAAAAATATGTCGCAGGATAGCGCACTGCGTGTTACGCAGAAAAGCACTAATTCTGTGATACCATTTACTGTATGTTTTAACACATCACTGCCTAATATTGCTGATATTATACACAAATACTGGGATCTATTACGGTTATCTGACAAAGAGAGTGTAAAGTATTTACATTCTTTTAAGCCTATTTTGGCCTATAAACGACCTAAGAATATACAAAACAGTCTTGTTAGATGTTCAGTGTATAACAGTACTAAACTACATTCATCGGGTAAATGTAAACGACCACGATGTACGCATTGTAATAATATCAATGTATGTTCTCAATTCAATAGTAGCGTTACTGGTTTAACATATGATTTGCACAATGATGTAGATTGTACCTCACGTGATGTTATATATCTTATTACATGTAAAAAATGTAATAAACAGTATGTCGGACAAACCAATCAAAGTGTTTCCCGTAGAATGAATAACCATAGATTTGATATAAGAAACTGTTCAATAAATCCTGTATCACATGTTGCAACCCATTTTGGGTCTCTAAACAATAATTGTACATTGTCAGATTTCTCTTTTGTTCCAATAGATGTTGTTCATAATAATCTAGACCGTTTATGTAAAGAAACGTTTTGGATACATAAATTAAACACTATGCTTCCTAACGGTCTTAATAACAAAGTGCTGTACGATATATAATACGTTCACATACTTGACATATATTCGATGTTTGCCTATTACTATGTTTTTTATTATATTATAATTAATAGGCTGATGAATCAACTCTGATCCATCATTTTATACTATCATGATTATGTGTTCTATATATGTCAGCATAATGCTATTTTACAGGTCATCATTTTTCCGCCAAACGACGTAACGTCACTGTATGACGTCGACGTCACTTCCTTTGTTTATATTTATTATTTTATTACTACTGATGAAGGCATCATGCCGAAACGTTTAGTGTATTAAAATTAAATAAACAAACGTGTTTGTGCGATAATTA
This sequence comes from Congeria kusceri, assembly GCA_027627225.1. Classification (NCBI taxonomy): domain Eukaryota; kingdom Metazoa; phylum Mollusca; class Bivalvia; order Myida; family Dreissenidae; genus Congeria; species Congeria kusceri. The sequence goes on from CM051030.1 coordinate 43,234,413, forward strand.
TTATTATTTTACATACAAAATATGAAACCTCTGGGCCTTGCAGTTTCAGAGAAGATTTGTTAAGTCCACTTTCCATTTAAGTCTATACAAAACATGTGAATCCGGGGCGTAGCTAGGTTTGACCCCACTGGCATAACTTGAATAATCTTTGTAGAAGCCCAATATACAGTACGTGCCATGCGAAACCCGCAGAATTTGCGCTGTCGTGACGAGCCTTTGATAAATATTCGCGAAGCGACGTCACGAAAGTTCATGACGATTCGCAAAATTTAGCGGGCGGCCTCAGCGATTCGCGGTGATTTTACAGGTATATGTGCATCTGGAGGCCGTTTTATCAATGGGTCATAGGGCGGTCGTACGTAAGATTCGGTCGTACGACAGTAGTAAGACCGGTGGACCGTTTTATCAACACAATCGCAGCTACGACGTCGTAAGATTTTTGCTAAAATTTATGACTGGTAGAAGGCACTCTTAGCGGTCGTAAATATGGCTACTTCATGTCAAATCACAGGCAAAGCATTAATAAAAATATGCATTTAAAACGTTTATAACATGAAAAATAATTTAAAACAATCAAAATAGTACCTTTGCCATGAGGAAACATTGTTATTTTGGCTGATTAAGACAGCAAGCACCTATCATATATAAGTAATGAGGGTGCATTGCTGGAAAAAATAGATTCTACAGTTTACATCCACTTGAAGGTTGAATGTTGGCTTGTTGATGCTTGTCTATGATGTGGAAATTGTCTTACTTCAAAAGTTTAAAATCCAAATTAGAATCTAATCCATCGTTCGTAACACAACACAACAAAGATAATTATGATAAGCGATGTTCATACATCCACAAAAAATTAATAGATAGAATTCATTTCATAAAAATAAAACATAACCTGAAAGGTTATCATAAATGTACACACTGTCATCAAAATGACATCACAGAATGAAGATGTCTTTCAAAATCATCCACAGTGGCGTAGCTACAGTACATAAATGGACATACCCTTTTACAATATAACTATTATTTCAGAATGAAAATATATTCTCCAAAATGTCATATTGTCAATTTTATTAGTCTAAAACATTGTAACTTTCATTATTTAAAATAAAATAATAATCATATACTGTATAAATTACCATTCGTAATCAAACTAGGGTCAGCTACGCTAGTGTGAACTCTGTTGCGTCATACAGTTGGTCGCTTTTAAGAGTTGTTGACTGAAAATATTTTACAATTGCATTTTAAAGAAGATTAATAAATTGACACGTTCAATGTTATAAATGGTAACACAGAAAATTGATATGCATTAACGCGGTAACAGTGAAAATTATAATTATCCACATGTAATTATTAAAACTCGATTTTGTCTTAATATATCTAGCTAGTTCTGCAGTAATAATTAGACGAGTTTAATTCTTGTTGAAACTTTAATCATTAAAACAATCTCGGAACTAGATCTAATAAGATTTCAAACGTAAAAAAAATCGGGAAAACGTCATAACTTTTAGACTGGTTTCACGTTTTTCACGTCGTAAGAGCATGAATAATCTTAGTTGCGACCGGACACTTATGATCACCTTCATAAAACGGTTGTACGCTGGTCGCAAGTTCGGTCGTAAACCCCGGACTTAACATAAGATCAGTTTAAGATACGATCTTTTGATAAAACGGCCTCCTGCTCTTTAAAAATTAAGAGTTGTACTTTTTTTACGGTCTTTTCGCAACATTCTACATTCTCCGATTATTAAGGCGGTTAACTGGTAATACATTGAATATTCGATTATTCGCGTTCACAACGCGTGTGTTTGTTGAAGAAAATGTGGATTCAAAAAGTCTTCCTGTGTCACTAATCCGCACTATCTAATCGCTAATCAGTGTCAATTACCGACCAGGAGGTACATGTTGTGCGACAATGGACTGATCTGCGATAGCGGTTCTTAATTGTTTAAAATGGCAGGGGTCGTGAAAGCCTAAAGGGAGCAGACACCTCTTGTAACTATCTGTTTTTGTTTGTCAATAAACACTGTATTGATTCTAATTAATTTGCGTTAAAAACCAAACAGTGAAACTATGTGTTAGAAGATATTCTTGTCAATTAGCACATAATAATATATGCGCTTTCATTCATCTTGATAATAAACTAAACTATAAAATGTTGTTGTTATTGTTGACATAATGTAGGCACGAAAAACGAGCGTCCATTTAACGCCTTTAATCAACTAACTAAAATATATATTGTAGTATATGTGTTACTTTTAATAACGGTTTCGTTTTATACTGTTTGTAAATCATGACCCGATACATTGAGATATAACTTTATTATCATAACCAATAACTTTCCATAAAAAGTCGCACTAATTAAGTCATACATGTATTACAGTTAGTACATTTATAATGAATGTCATTAATGTCGATCAATGATTAATGTTCCTTTTCAGTACATGTAATTATTCATATTTAAAAATATTCGTTTGCACATTGTAGACATTGATCATGGTAAGTTTGTTAACATACATGCACATTATACAATGTGTCCTTTAAATCCATGGAATATTTGTCTATATTGTGATTTTTGCATTAAATTTAATTACGTTCGTTTGTTTTTTAATGTATAATTGTTCTTCCTTTTTCAGTCAATGTGCGCATTTATGTTGTTATCAACGAAGATGGGACAACCAATGCAAGAGCAATAATATTCGACATACATCATTACATGTAGGTCATATTCATATATAAACACAACACATATAACACGTTGAAAGCCCTATACATGTACATTTTGAACCAGAACAAAATACAAGACAAAATCCAAGACTGATCATGTACTTGAAGTAATATAACAATACGGGTTTCAAACATAAACAACATATACATAAACAAAGCATATATTAAATAATGGACACGAAGTTTTACCTAGAAACCTATTAAGAACAATCTAATAAATAGCATGCCCTGAAAATAATAAACGGAACGTATTTAAAACAAACAAACACACCCTATCACATACCCATTTCGAAATTTCACACAAACAATATAACGTTTATTCATGTATACAATAAAAAGTGTATTTCTTTATATTTTAAATCATCTGCAACAAATGTCACATCTTATTTTGAATGATTTTGTAGCTAATATAATTTAAAGAAATACATTCCAATATAATTCCGCAAAGTTTTCTAACACGAATTATTTATTCACCGCTAAGTGAAAATATTGCGTACAGTGTGCATTTTACTAATTATTTTCTCATCATGATTCGTGGGGGGAGAAAATTATTCGCCACGAAAGTTCGCGAACAAGCGCGAATTTTCGTCGCGAGAATTTGCGAAATTTCGTACTGTAAGATGTTACATACCAATTACAAAACCTCTGGGTCTTAAGGTTTCATAGAAGAAACTTTTTAAAGTCATTTTGTCATTTAAATCTAGACTTTAAAGTCCACTTGCCATATATAAGTCTATAGAAACCATGTGATCCCCAGGACGTGGCCAGGTTTTGACCCCAGGGGCATAATTTGAACAATCCTTGTATAGAGGATCACTTTACAATGTTACATACCAAAATACAAAACCTCTGGGCCTTGCAGTTTCAGAGAAGAAGATTTTTAGTCATTTTGCTATTTAAGTCTATATTAATTATGTGACCCCTGGGGCGTGGCCAATTTTTTCCCCAGGGGCATTATTTGAAATATCTTTGTAGAGGACCACTATACAATGTTACATACCAAATATAAAACCACTGGGCCTCAGTGTTCAGAGAAGAAGATTTTTAAAGTCATTTTGTTATTTAAGTCTATATTAACTATTGACCCCCTGGGCGTGGCAAGTTTTGACACCAGGGTCATCATTTGAACAATCTTTGCAGAGGACCACTATACCATGTTACGTACAAAATATAAAACCACTAGGCCTCAGTGTTTCAGAGGAGAAGATTTTAAAAGTCATTTTGTTATTTAAGTCTATATAAACAATGTGACCCCCGGGGCGTGGCCAGATTTGACCCCAGGGGCATCATTTGAACAATCTTTGTAGAGAACCACTATACAATGTTACATACCAAATATAAAACCACTGGGCCTCAGTGTTTCAGATGAGAAGATTTCTGCAGTAATTTTGCTATTTAAGTCTATATAATCAATGTGACCCCCCCGCCTGGCCAGTTTTGACCATAGGGGTATTGTTTGAACAATCTTTGTAGAGGACCCCTATACAATGTTATAACCAAATACCAAACCTCTGGGCCTTGCGGTTTCAGAGAAGAAGATATTCAAAGTCATTTAGCTATTTAAGTCTATATAACAAGTGACCCCCGGGGCGGGGCCAGTTCTGACCCCAGGGGCATTATTTGAACAATTTTTGTAGAGGACCACTAGAAGATGCCAAATACCAAATATGATAGCTCTCTGCCATGCACTTTCAGAGAAGAAGATTTTTTAAAGTTTTTACTTTTTTAATCTATATTTAGCTCTGGTGACCTACATATGCAGCGGACCAAAACAATTTGACCAACTTTGAAAGAGGGTCACCTAAGCATCATTCCTGTGAAGTTTTGTGAAAATCTGCCCAGCGGTTTAGGAGATGTTGTTTGAATGAAAATGTTGACACACGACGCAATACGGACGATGCACAACGCACGACGGACAAAAGGTGATCACAAAAGCTCACCATGAGCACGTTGTGCTCAGGTGAGCTAAAAAACAGTGGCCTGGATCTCCATCTGTAATTAGGTCAAATACCAGCGTATACCAATTTATTTTAAGTAGAGTGTATAGCTATGAGTTTCAAGATTTTTTTGGTAGAAATGATATGTAGAACAGACAGGTGACTTACTTAAATAAAGGTTCATTATGATAAAAAAAATACTCTCACAATTCTTTTGCTCTTAGCTTCTTTTCTCGCCAAGCCAACAGTCTTTCTACACTATCAGGTTTTTTATTTTAAACAGAGGACATACACAGATTTCTTCTCTCTACTTGCAGTACAAAAAGTGTATTAATAGTATTTCATGTAATGTGTTACAAATAACAAAGATTTCCTGTTTGTAACAGTAGACAAGGTAGCAAGTACAGGTAATATGGCAGATGATATTGATCTCTTATTACCTGTACCAAGTTAAAACATATGGATTACATAGAACCTCTGGCTGGCAAATGTGATATGACCTTTAATTTCCTGTGGTGGGAAAAAAGTGAAAACACTACCAGACACTGCTGTGAGAATATGTTGAATGAATTAAGCTTAACAGCTCATATCTTGAGCAAATAAAGCATTAGAGCTCATTTCCTTAATGAATTAAGTCTTACAGCAAATGTCTTGCAATGACCAAGAGGAATGTACATGCCTATAATTATAGAGTCATGATTGATTTTCAATTCACAAAAGTTATTCAAATAATTTCGTCATAATTAATTACTCTTGTTAATGGTACACTTAATTTTCACTTTGTGCTTTCAAGCCTATTTAGTAACATTTCTGTCTCTACAATAAACATCCTAAATAATATGTGTGCAGTCAAGAAAATTGTTCCAGCCCTTATATTAACAATTGAACTGATAATTTTACAATCTTCAAATACAAAAATATACGGACTCCCAACATTTTTTTTAAACACTGTTGTTCTTAAGTGGAACCTAATATGATTTGATTTAAATGTACTTAATTGTAGTTTTTGCAAAAACTATTTGAACAAATGCACCTTTTAAGCCACACTCCATTGAATATAATTCAATACATCTTATTAATTGGCATTAGTTCTAATGAAAGTTAATGACGTTAATTCCACTGACAACCGTTTCTGATTTACGAAAGGCATTTTATAATGTCTATGTTCGAAAACGCTTGGTATGAACGGAATATACACTAATGTACATGCTGATTTACTCCACAGGCATCACCAGCTATCGCGTACAGATAATTTTACGATAAAAGTTACAAAAACTTCATTATTTTACCGATTTCGATGCGTTTTTCAAACTTTTTTGTATTCTGATCAGTTAGATGTTCATTAGAAACTATTTGAGGGGCGTCATGGGAAAACCGGACTTAATGCATGTGCGTAAAGTATCGTCCCGGATTAGCCTATGCAGTCTGCACAGGCTAATCCGGGATGGCACTTTCCGCTTTTATGGTATTTTCTGTTTCAAGGAAGTCCCTTCTAAACATAAATTCACTGTAGGCGGAAATTAGCCTGTGCGGACTGCACAGGTTAATCCGGGACGACACTTTACGCACATGCATTACGACCGGTTTTCTCACGACGCGCAACACTATTTGTGCAAAATGTTATTTTATTAACATATTTCCGGACTGCTGCTTTAAACTCAGACAAATGTTCTAAGAAACTTGTTGTCCGAATATTTGGTCCCAATTATCAATAGCATTTAACAAGCTAATGTAATTAATATGAATACATGTCAGATCTCACCAACACAATATATAATGCCATTCTCAATGACAGTAACATCTCCTAAGCGCCTATAAAACATAAGGAACACTACATGTTTCTATGGAAACCCTGACAGCTGATGTTCTGTATCTCTCTGGTATCAGGAAAACTATTTACACAAGGAAAAGCAACAGCATCTTTCAGTATCTGATATATATATATATATAACTATTTTTGCTACGAATGCTAGCTGTTAACTATATGACAAAACTTCTTAAACTGGTCTATTATAGTTTGAATTTGATATTTTATACCAAAAAATCCATTTGGCTAAAATGTTGGCTACAGAAAATTTAAACCCAGAGTAAGCCCTGTTAATGGTGTTTATCTATGATTTACTTAGAATCACATTTCCTATGTATTTAGGATTTTGTCACTTCCGATTTGGGAATACGTTACTTTCAATTGGGAAAAATAAACCACATTTGGCATTGGGTATGGGTCCTTTTACCAGACTTTGTTATATAAGGAAACAATCACTGAAAAGTAATAAATATGAAGAACATTTTTTACAACTGATAATTTGCATAATTATAACGTAAACAACATTATTTTTTTTAATTAATAACTTTGTAACAAATTTCAGTGAAAATAATAATTATACATTAGTTGTTTTACGATGTACAGCTTATATTTTGTTGTATTTTAAGTTGTTCATGATATTACCCAGGTAGAAATGTGCAATTTAGTAAAAAATTAACAGTTATTTCAGGGTAACTATAAAAACTGAAAGCGCATTGGAATAACCGAAAGCGCAATGTTATATAGCTAATGAATGATTGAAAGGACTATCTGCCGTTAATACATTTGTTAAAAGCATAGTATTTAACTGTTCTGGGTTTCATTTGTTCTTGTTTTTTATTTCTGTTGCAAACGATCACATTGTATTTAGCTGTATATTTTAATTGATCATTCGTCATTTTGTAAACTGCTAACTTAGTATGAAGTTTTGACTAAATTTTGACCTGAAACATCTCATAACTTAAGCAGATTTTAATTGTTTAGTTTTTACTAAATTTTGACTTGAAGCATCTCCTAACTTAAGCATTTTTTAATTCAAATCTAACATTTAAAATAGATACTCAATTAACTTCATATAAATCATATTTTTAAAATTTTACAATTTTGTTGTTTGCACTACCTTGTATGTACATTTCATCTGTTAATCCTTCTCAGATTATTCCATGTTTTTCATACTTCTCACGATTGTATGACATTGGCTATGAGAATGCGTTGTGCTGTTTTATCCCGAATAAAGATTATGTAATGTTATGTATATGCCGAATAAAATTGACTTATTATATAATTAAGTGATGTTTAATTTACTAATATAACAAACTAGAATTTTGGCTTTGTTTGTTTGTTTTGTTGGGGTTTTTCGCCGTTTTAAACAGTATTTCAGTCATATCACGGTGGTCCGTTAACCTACTCACACTTTTCCTGGGCAAGCTTAGCCATCTAAGCGGTTTACCACTACAAAGTGCACATACCTATGCCAGTCACTGACAACTGCCCTACTTGAATCAGAGGTAGGGGGAGAATGGCCGTAGAAATAATTTCATGACCAATCCCCACAAAAGTTATGTGGCCGGGCTGGGGTTCGAACTCACTATCCCCGGATTGACAGTCTACTGCTCTACCGACTGAGCTAGCCGGCAATAGTTATAAATGCCTTAAAGCTTTAAACTAGTAGCTAGGAACATTATTGATGCGCAAGTAGCGTAATAATCGGCAACATAAATCTTAATTTTTTAACCGAAACTACACGCTTTCGGTTATTCTAGTAACCGGTTATTTCATGTTCAATTTGGGAACAGTCAAACAAGTGGTCCCTCAGTATAAGGGATGACATTTGTAACTGTTACCATGGCCAGTTTAAAATTCCTTTGACACCTCAGAAAACAGTTTTGGCATTTCCCAAATCACCTATGAAATAATTATACTCGGCATCAGTATTCTCGCGGTGTCTCTTTTTTCGCGGTAATTGTTTATCTTCGGATTTTCATGCTTAATTGTCAACATCTAACATATTTTTGGTTTTCTTTAAGATAATAAGTTATAAATTAATTCATTCGAATTTAAACAAGTAATATGATTTGAAACCATAAATATAAATAACTTTTGTATCAGCTTGCAGCTATCGGTATACATTAGGGGGTCAATGTCTACACTTTCGTCTGCTTGAGTAAATATAAATGAAGACTCAAATTATTGTTTTGTTATATTTTATAAAGGTTAAAATCCAACAATTTAAAGTGTATTTGTGTTTTTTTATACACTAACAGCAAACTCATTTCAAAACATATGTTTTACCGCGAGATTACCGATGACGTAGTTTTTCAAGATGGCTGCATGGTGCATTGAAAAACAGAATAATTTAAGGACGAATACTTTACTTTCTAACACAATTTCCAGTTGTTATTTTCATGAAAAGGTTCAATTTATAACATGTTATTACCGCAAGAATACAGATTAACAGTATATATACAGCAACATTGTGTTATGGGATAAAGTGATTAAAAGATGAGTGAGGATAACGTTTCAGCTTAAAAATTTCAAACTTTAAACATTAACTCCAATGGAAATTCCTAGTAATGGTTATCAGTGCTTGTTTCCAGTCCTTTGTGTATGAGGCCGGGGCCGTTGAATTGTGAAAATTAGCGTAGTAATACCATATTTTGTGAAACAACATTACAACCTATTATGTATGAATTATTTTATTAAGGTTAAATTACACAATTTTATTTGCATTTGAACATATTATACATGTATGTCTTTTGATATAAACATCTTCATGTGTAGAAAAAAAAAAAAACATGGTCTAAAAATAAAGCAGATAAAAAGTAAAACATACAATTGCTAGCAATTGTGAATTTTGCATTAAACTGTGTGAAAAAAAGGGTGCTTTGTGAATGGGCCCCAAATTGGCTTGACAAATATCACTGGTTATCATTTTAGATGTGTTTGTCTTTCAATGGCCTTAACAAGCACTCATACTTAAACACAGTAACAAATGGAACTGACAATATGGTATTTCATGATTGATCTGGCGACAGAAAATAACATCGTCAATGCATGAAAAAGAGTTTGATAATTTTGTATATGCAAATCTATGATCACCTTACCCCTAATTTGTTAGCTTGCTCATTTAGCGCCTGGATCCATGCATCAACAAACTCTGGGAACTGGTTATAGTGCAGGTAAAGCCAGTTGAGTGCCGAGTTGAGCCAGAATGTGGACTCAGGCTTGGCCGGACCCTGGGGTGCTGCAACTGAGCTGGTCCCTCCATCCTTGGATTTAGTCCACGAAATTCGGGGCTGCAGGGGTCCGAAGAATGTTGTCAGCGAGTTAACAACCCCGACAATTAACAATCCACTCGAAATCCAAAAAATCAACAAATAATCCAAGAAATGGTCTTCCCAGCTAAACCAGCTCATGTTTGCACCAGCCTCCGCCATCTTTGTGTATGTTTCGCCCAACTTGTACCATATCAGCTTCAGTGTTATATCTGCCATGAATTAACCAATGGGGATCGTGCATTGAGCATGCGTTACCTAGGTGACCGTTGTTCTCTCCCATAAACTGCTTGGCAGCGGTACAAGAAATTCAAGGTAAGTATTTTCGGCGTATCCGAATACCTGTCAAATTAGCTTGTGTTCGTGCTGATAGGGAATCCCATTGACGTCACCAAGCCATAAATGATAACGAGGCAAAAATGGAGGAAGCTTTTCAAAAAGCTTCTGTATAATTATTTTTTTTAAGATATTCGGTGTCTATTGTAATTTTGCAAATAAGGAATGTTAATAATAATAAATATATTTAAAACCACGTAACTTGGTCTGTTTATCAAATTAAAATAACTGATTATAGACCCGAATGGCACATGCAAACTCAAACACTAAACCGTACGTTACGCCTCTAACATACCGTTATATACTTTACGTTACTGATGTGTTTCTGTTGTGTGTTTTATTGAAACATAAACAAAACTGTTCGCTACAACAATGTAGACACTATTGGTCAATTAAATCCCATTGTTCACGTTATTCAACCTCAATTAATATTGGTTAAAGTATATTTTTTAATTTGCAATGTTTATTATTGTTAGTATAATTAGTAGTGGCATAAATCCTGTATAAACAATGCATTTGTCCAATTTGCACCAAAATCATGTTGTTGTTTTTTATCTTTCAATTTATTTTACTTTACTTCATGAAAAACGTATTTAATTTTAAGATATGTTCAACATTAATGTTTTCATCAGCCCATAGCGGAAGCTATTGTCGTGTCCAGGCATACGTACGTGCACACTTGGCTCTTATATATGTTCAGACCGCCAAAAGCGTCTTTCAAATAAAACTTCACCAATGTAAGTGTTATAAAAATCTTTAAATATGTGCAAATGCGTGTAAAACTGTATTAAATATTCAATGTTGAGCTGAACACGGGATACTTTGTTAGAAATAAAGCAGCCCTAATAGCATCAGTTCGGGGCTTTACTTTAATTATGTAGTGTGCGTGGGTAAGAATCAGCCGCCCGATTAGCTCATATGCTAGTGTTCCGGCGGTCGTGGGTTCCAGCCCCGCATTGGGCGCAGTTTTCCTCTCAGGTTTACTTTAATGGTGTCAGGAGTACACGGCGGGTGTGCCTAGAGTCGGCCTAAAAGGTTAATGGGAAGAGGAGTGCAGTGTGCGTGGGTAAGAACCAACCGCCCTAACCGGATGGTAGAGCGCCGTGCTAGTGTTCCGGCGGTCGTGCGTTCGAGCCCCGCACTGGGCGCACTTTAAATCCCAGGTGAACTTTAATTACTTCCACAAACAGGTCTTGATGGTAGATCGATTTTGTTTCAGAGTGTTGCGTATGTAAGCGTTACATATTTGGAATCAAAATTACATACACATACCTGTTATAGTACTTCTACTACTGCTGCTGCTGCTACTACTAACGCTACTACTGTTGCTACCGTTACTAGTTCTGCTGCTACCACTGCCACTATCACTGAATTGTCATTATTACAAAATGAACTACCGGTAAACCAATCCCGAATTTATCGACCAAAAACGGATCATAAGCATTCAGCAAACTAACAATAATTGACATAGCAAGTGCTCATGAGGTGACGTGTAACTCATTTATTTCAAGCACAAACAAATAAATATTTCGCGGGTCTTCCAAGCATCTATTAAATTTGCTGTTTCCTAATGCTATTATACTGATAAACTACTCGTTACAATCAGTTGCGGTTTGGCGCCAAGCGTCTACAAAACGAAATTGAAGTGGATTCTAACACGTAACTCATATTCAAGTGTAACCGAATTTATCAGAAGTTACCTCCCTTTGACAAATATTTGTCATGATTTTGAACTTTTTTGTTCTTCATTGTTTTCCTTTCAAAAGTATACTTTAAAAAACAGAAACCTTGTACAAGAGTATCCACTGGTAGGTTATTATGGGAAAATCAATATCATTGTCGTTACACATAAATTTATTCATAACGTTTTATGAACACGTTAAATTCTGTATCCTCGATTACCGTAAATTCGCGACCCTAACATTTAATGTCAATAATCAAATTATTTCAACAATTTGAACATATTTAGAAAAAATATTTGAAAATAAATATATATACCGCTGTATTTTTAACTTATTTATCCAAAACAACGTTTAAAACTTCTAGCAGGTCAACATTGTTTACGTAAGTGTCAAGCAGTCGCCATCTTATCTAACTATCATTGATTTGCGGATATGGCGTCATCCCATCATTCCTAGAAAAGTAGAAAATAATCTTCAATTAGGCCGCATGTACAACAAGTTTTGGATTATCGTATTTAACAGTGAATTTTATTTTAAAAAAGAAATCTGAAATGTAATTCTTCTTTATCACAAAAGCACATTTAAGTAATACTATACCAGTGGGGAAAAACGTTTTTAGGTAAATGGATTATTTCTTTTAAGGTGGCTTATAGATTCTAAAATCCAGGATGATTAAGTTTAAGCAAGAAAAACATAATCAATCACTGTTTTCATTTTGTTTGCAGTATATTATTGTAGGGTGTGTTTTTAATTGGTAGGTGAATAGAGCCTGTACAATTTCCGAAATGCCTCTTGTGTAACCATAATTCTATGAAAAAGGCTAAAATTCACTTAAAATTAAGGTACTGAAAAACACACAAAAAACTTTGCTCGGCCTTAGTTACGACACACTGCCGAATCATGTCCCATATATGGAAGTTCTACTACAACATCGGACGAAAACAACTATTTCCGGTTTGTATTTGTATTGAAAAACACAAAATGTAACTTCCTGGTGTTTTGGGAATAAGAAAACATGGTGTTTTTATATCAGGTATCATGTCCAATGCTTTTGTCTGTTTAAAAGGCAGTATCTTCACACAATATTCGGTCACATGGTCCATTGGACATGTATAAAGAAATTCCCGCGGCCACGTATGCGCATGCGCAAATGCCGTAGACGATCACGTGACAGTAACAACATCCGCGAATCAATGGTAGTCGCGAATTTAGGGGAGTTGACGATATTTACCTTTTAATGTAGTAATACTCATAAATAATGTATGGCCCTGCCCCTAGGCTAGGTAGTCTAATTAATTCAATCTTTCTTCATTAATGTCATACACAGAACTGGCCAAATGAAGATTAGAATACAATGCAATTATCTGTCAAATTATTACCGTATTGTGACCCCCATCTTGGAATTACCATCCTATTTTCACGCTAGAAGGTGACTGTCAATATGTTGCAGAATTATTTTAAATGATTGCTCTGATTTTTTAATTAGTAGTCACTACAACCTTGAAATCAAGAAATAAGGCATGAAATATGTCAGAAGATCGTTAAACATTGAAGAATTTTTATTGCCAAATCCGACCTATCTCATTTACATAAGTAACCAAACTCAACTTTAACCTAAAAACTGATTTAATGCATTATCACGTGTATACATGTTCCTGAAAAAGTAAACAGTAATTGTGTGCACATTCATGTTGCCCAAATGAACAAGGTACGGTTTTTATTGGCAATGATATTTTTAGGGCCAATTTGGGGCCGAAATTCGGCCCAATTCCCCAGCTTAAAAAGTATATGTTTTTCCCCTATATTGACCATAAAATTCTCCTCAGAATGTAAGCTTTAGTTTGAAAAAAAACTCGACCAAAATCGGACAAAAATTAACTAAGATGGAGGAATTTTCATAAACAATCCGAGCAATTTTGTTATCAAACCAAGTTTGTCCTTAATCTAAGTTATCATTTCTACCAAAACAACTGTTTAATGTTTTATAAGAAAGTAGAATACAAAAATTGTATAATGCGTTTCTACAAAAACAATTCCCCTTTTGCCATAAAATTCCCTGTCTGAATGGCCTGTCCACCTTCCCCCCAAAGGTAAAAAAAACACTTTAAGATTTTCCAATGTAAGTACAGTAATAAAGATTTAAATATGGGAGTCGTATTAAAAGTATTGATTCTGAAATCACGACAGACCCAGGATAAAAACATAACACTCCTCTAGCTGCAGTACAGAGACTTCTATTAAAAGGACCTATTCACAGATTTGCAATTCGTCAATTTTCGAACTTTTTATCACAGATTCAAAAACAAAATTGCAGTATATTTAAATACTCGAAATGACACTCATGACAAAGAAATGTATTGGAAATAAGGTGCCTTTGATGAATAAACATCAACTGAAGTTGTTAAAATTATAAAGCAATGGTAACACTTTTTGCTGATATTTATGGAGAACACTGTTACACTTACAAAGCGTAAGATAATACACTGCAATTCACATAAGTCTGGCTGGCCTAATGGTTAGAGCGATAGACTTTTTACCCAGAGGTAATTTGTTCGAATCCTGGCGGATGCAGACTTTTTATTTTTAATGTTTTTATTTACATCATATATATAATATTTTGTTTAGATTAGTCCAGATTCTTTAGGTTTTGCAAATAGACATTAAATGACATATTTCGAAAATAGGAAAATTGTGATAGTACCAAGCTTCTGGGTCAGAAACGTTTAATTGTACTCTGTGGCTAGGAATGGTGGTGGTGGTTATCACAATTTCATAGGTAATAAAAGACAAAACTGAAAATGATTTTGACAAATATTTTGGCAGTTGAACATGTCTTTTACAGACCCTATCAGTGCTAGCTAGACCTGCTTGCAAAAAATATGGTCACTGGTTGCTACAGAGTACAACCAAATATTACCACTTACGCACAGAGTCTGGTGACAAAAATGGATAATATAATTATAGTCACCTTGCAATTATGAATTGGCATACCTGGTTTTTAAATGTGTTTATCTAGGTGACTTGTTTGCTACTTTACCACATTAAATTTGAGTTTTGCGTTGTTATAATTAATCTTATTTACTCTTATATTTTCCAGTTTAAAACTGAAAGACTTGGCAATGCGGAAGAAAAATCAAATTCCAGCGAGATCAGGTGAGAAGAAAGTTTTGGAAGAGACTACCAAAAATGTGGGCAAACGCAAAATACCTATAAAAGGTGGAAATGATGATAGTACGTTTGTGTGTTATTCTAAAAAAAGGCAGTCATGTTCGGTACAAGATAGTGTCAGTAGCCAAGATCAGACAACTGAAAAAAAGGATAAAAATAGCAACGTATCGAAGGAAACCTCTCAAAAGACGAAAGACAGCATCGTCACAAACATGGAGGGGAGCTTGAAAACTGAAGATGATTTTTCTGATGATGATTTAGATGAATTAAATGAAGTCCTAAATGACACTGATTCTCTTGATCTTGAGATGGAAAGTGACATTGACAAACAACGAAAAAACAGAAGAACTAAAATTTTTAGCAAAAGGGGCATGAAAAATCCAACTTGTAACTACTGTAACAGCATTTTTAGCACGAAATCAGAATTGATAAGTCATAACCTGACAGAGCACAAAGATCGAAAGGTGTATCAGTGTATGTACTGTTCAAAGGAATATAAATCGTCTTGCTCTAGGGGTAAACACGTCATGACAGTGCATTTTAAAGAATATCGCTATCAATGCCATTTTTGTGGAGAGAGATTTCTGAATGAGCCACGCTTAAAACAGCATATTTATTGTTACCATACCAGTACTAAAGACAAAAAGCAGTTTCCATGCAGGATATGTGGTAAAGTCTTCTATTCTAATGCACACAATAAAATGCATGAATATATGCATAAGGGTGAGAAGAACGTACCATGCACCGTTGAAGGATGTGGAAAATTGTTTAGGTAAGATGAAATCTCCCACTCCAATTTATTTTCAACTTCCTAAAACAGCATGTATATATACTGGTAAAATCTTCTATGGTTGGAAATATTACAGGTAAAAAATGTAAATACTGAGTATTAAGTACCATTAAATGTAAATTTCTTAGTTATCACTAAATTGTATAGTCGTGACGCAGGTGTTTTTTGTGTCTCCATTCAATGCATTAGTAATATTAGTGTTTTATAGCAAGACATGACTTTTGTAGTTGTAAGTAAGTTACAACTTCATTTTGTAATTTTTAAGTGGCCTTTATAAAGGTCTCGGGTACTGTTTCGAGGAAGCAAGTTACAGTACTCCAGTAATAAATGCATGTCAGTTTTAACTGTTTACATTTCTGTTGTCTCTACACAGTGGGGCTCATATAAGTAGGTGGATGAATTAAATTGCAGTTAATACAATGTTATGGTTTGCTGTAAAGAGAAAAGGTGCAGTGGTTGATGTGTTTGTGTTTTCTGAGTAGGACAAAAAACCAGCTGCAGAAGCACATGATTGTCCACAGCGATGTGAAGCCGTTTGTCTGCCAGGATTGTGGCAAGACTTTCAGGAAAAAAGACGGGCTTCTTAACCATTCTTTATCTCACAAAGGTAATCTTGCAAGTGTTACATTGTGTTGAAACAGTATCAAAAGGTACTGGATACTTTGTAAATTACAATCTTTGTATGTATAATGTATACAGTAAGTTTTGTTTGTCAAATTTTTACATTCAAAAGTGTCACTTGTTCTCAGTACATCAATGTTCAATTGTTGATTTAGGATTGTACCGCTGAATTTTAGTTTACACATTCTTCTTTTATATTTTTATGATAATAATTTTGTAGTTATGCTCATTTCTCACACTCATGAATTCTATTATGATAATTTCGCGCTTGTATTATTTCCTATATTTTATACTTGGGTTTCGTTTGTGCATATGTTTCACATGTTTATTACTATATTTTCAGTGGAATACTCATATATCGATTTTACACATCTCCAGTACGAAAACAGTTCATTTATACATATGTTCATCATAATCCCATTATAATATATTTATGCATAAAGATCAGTTTAATATTAATTTGTCCAAGCACAACATGTACATGTATATTTAATAAAGATATAATTATATAACATGTTTTTCCAGGTATAAAGTTTCAATGCCTGGACTGTGGGAAGGTGTTTAGTACTAAAGGGAATCTCAGTGTTCACATGAAAGTTCACGAGGGCGTACAGTTCACGTGTGAAGTGTGTAACAAAACATTCAACTTCAAGTCTAACTACAACTTTCACATGAAACAGCACAAAAGTGATGGAGAGAGCATTCCAAAGGGGAAAAATGGTCGAAAACAGGAGAAGAAAGTGAAGGAAACTGGAACAAAAAGAATGCAAACAAAATACACACAGTTTGGCAGCAGTGGGAATGAGATGGAAAGTAAAATGATGTGTCATCAATCAGAGACAGAGATTAAGAATCAAAATGTTGCTGACATTGCCTCTGTTAATGACAACACTAAAAAGAGAAAAGTGGATGTCGCACACATCGATACTTCTTCTACAGATGAGTCAGTTCATGCAAGAAATAAAAACAGAGGCACTGTTGCTTGCAACGCACTTAAAAATGGTTCAAAGACCAAAAAGTTTATTGTTTTAAATACCAATGAAATGGCAACAAGATTGATTTCTAAAATGGAAGAGATAGATCAAGATGCCTCCCACACACAGTCTACCATGAGGCCATCACCACAAGATGATATGGCTGAAACCTGTGTAAATTACTCAGAAAACACAGCAAATGAAAGCATGGATCCTGAAACTGCTGAATTTAAAATTGTGCAAGGAGATGACACTGTTGATGAGCAAGCGGATGGTGTAACCATAGAACCTGATGAGTTCTTGATTAACTGTAAAAAGCCAGATGCAACCCGTGAGAAAACAAACGACGCACAGGATAAGACAAATTACCTGACAGAAGAAGATATAGAGAAGATTGTGTGTGAAGTACAGAAATGATGTCTGAAATGTTACGATTCTTGGAACTGGTCCTGTGGAAAGGACCTGTTCATAATCAATACAAGGCTTTTTTTCCTTAAGTGATTTTGAGAAAAAAAAAACACACCCTAATTCTATACTCAAAAGTTTCCAGATATTAAGGGAATTAGAAGTTAGGTTGTAACTCTGATCATTTCACCTTGAGGCTTTTCTAAATTTTAGTTTTTAATGAAGAACATTAAGGTTAAAGTTTTTTATTAAGTCCATTATCTTAAATATTATCAAAGGTATTTACTTAAAACTTTAAATACTTCTTCACTATCAATGTCTACACCAGGGAAAGCAACCCCTATAACTCTGTTTTGTGTATGACAGATTTATGCCCCTTTTTTAACTTATAAATTTTGGTTAAAGTTCTTCATACAGTTCAATATCTTGAATACTATTAAAGATATTTAATTGAAAGATAGAATATATGTGTCTCCACCAGGGAAAGCAGTCCCCATCATTCTATTTTTGTTTTTGACAAACGAGCATCTGTGGCCATATGTCACATTATAGTGACAAAACTTGTTTTATCTATGAATGCTTCCTTGAAAGTTTTAAGTCACAAATGTTTCTCAGTCATCAATTACATCATTGACTAGGATATAAATGTATCTTCCAATAACATTGGTAGAGATATATTATCTTTTTACCTAAATCCCATAAAATTATATGTTTTCTGGAAAGCTTTCGTAAAGATAAAAAGCGCCTTTTGTATACTTTTCTGTTCTATATTTAGAGAAAAGTTTTTAGAACAGATTGGCAGTCTTAGAAAAGTCCTTAGTTCAAAACTTAGTGAGTATATGTTAGAAAATTTAAAAATATGGAGAGACTGGTAACTTATATTGGTATTACATTTTGTGACTTGGTGCCATTTGCATTACCCAAGTAAACTTCGTGTTTATCAATTATTTACATGTACACACTTTATAACTATATTAAAAATATAACCTTGTTACTGATTTAAATGTAGTGTATATTATTTTAGAAACCATTATACTTGTATTATAACTACACAGGCTTATTTTGTAGCTACACTACTTATAACTACAATAGCTTACTTAGTGGCAACTTTGCTTATAATTGCACTCACTTATTTTGTGGTAACATTGCTTAAAAGTACACTCGCTAACTTAGTGATTGCTTAGAACTACACTCACTAACTTAGTGATTGCTTATAACTACACTCGCTCACTTAGTGATTGCTTAGAACTACACTCACTAACTTAGTGATTGCTTAGAACTACACTCGCTAACTTAGTGATTGCTTGTAACTACACTCGCTCACTTAGTGATTGCTTAGAACTGCACTGGCTCACTTAGTGATTGCTTTGAACTTCACTCGCTCACTTAGTGATTGCTTAGAACTACACCGCTAACTTAGTGATTGCTTAGAACAATACTCACTCACTTAGTGATTGCTTAGAACTACAACTTTGCTTATTGCTACATTTGGTTATGTAGTGTACTGTAATTACAAATAATGGATATCAGTGAAAGTGCTGCAGACGTGCCAGTATTTGTTATAGCCTCATCTGATTTGATGTAGTAAAAACAGTAAATAGTTGTTCAAAAAGAATCATAAATAATAGAGCTAAAAATGTTGTACAAAATTCAAAATGTCCATCAAGAATGATGGGTGTCTGTGGTACAGAATTGTTTTTTTGCAACATTTTCAGGGGTTTTGCTGGCTCAAATAAAGGTTGTCGCCACTAAAATAAAATTCCACACCAGGTTTTGCACGGTCTAAAATTATGCTGTCGCCAACAAAATTATGCCCTTGGAAATAACTGTCGTAAGCGATTTGGTCGCATTTTGCGACAGTGGCAATCAACAGCAGAACCCCTGATTGTTGTGTTGCTTGCTTTGTTATGTTTTGTCTTCTACATGTTTACACCCTGGTCATGCTATATGGCATGCTGAACTTAACTTTGTATTTTAGGAGCTAATATTGAAATGTTTAAGAACAGCATCTTTTGTATGAGGTTATAATGTATTTTTTACATATCAGTAGTTCACATGAAATGTATGTAGATGGTGAATTCATTTTAATTTCCAGTGTTTTCTCCAGTAACACATCAACAAATTTCTTAGTAGGCATCATTGTTAAAAATCTTAGTCATTTGTTATGTTTGACTGCTTTACCATGTCTGCGTTATCCGTCACCAGTTTCTCTGTCTGTAACATAAAATACTGCTCCAGTTGAAATACGCTGGGATGTTTACTTGTGTCTGTATCCGTGTCTGTATACAATCACGCAGTGAGCAATTTTTATGGACATGGATCGTTCACAGAAGAGTTGCCAAGTATCATGGATGCCGAAAAAGGAAACTGTCGTCTGTATCAAAGTACTGACACGCTCCTCGTACGGTTTGGCATGTATCAAAGTATGGTGGATATCGTTAAATACATACTGCAGTGGATGTTCTGTAATCTAAAAATGAACATTGTGTATACATGTTCAATTCATTCATGATTGTAATTGTAGTTATTGCAAAAATTAGCCTTCACCAGCATGTTCTGTCACAAGGTGTACAGCAAATAGTTGATGACAGATTACAACATCCATGGACCTAACCATTGAACATTCATCTTTTACAACAAAAGCGTCTTGGACTGTGTTACTACAAATGCATCATACATGTTTTCGGAAAATTTCAAATACCACTTCACCATTATATGTGTATTGTTAGTAGACCTAAGCTTAATTATTGTATCAGAATAAAAGAATGACTATGGATGCTTTTATTGTTTCTTGCAGAAAAGTGTTTGCATCTTTTTTTGTTAGTTTATATGAGGAAAACTTCTTGACAACTAATGCATAATTATGGCCTTCATTGTTACACAGATTACCATTAACACAAAACCATGTGAATGGTAATTATGTAAATTTATTCAAATCAGTCAAAAACAAAACCACTGGATTCCAAAAGTGAGAGCCAGTTTGTTAAGAAACATTTTGTGTCTTGAAATGTTTTTCCCTTCTACTTTTATAAGCTTCAAGGCTTTCGCCACCATCATAGATATTTCTTATTTTCTTGTACATGAAGTTGAAAAAGAACAGCAAGTTATCATATTGGCCCGAGTACTGAGTGTCCACAAATTGTTCATGGAATTCCCGCATAAAATAGTAGATCGCTTCAATCGTTGACAGATATGTTTCCGGATTGTTCTTCTGATGGCGCCAGAATTTTGTTTTCTCACTCTTCAGCTCGACACAACGAAGACCTGGAACAAACAATAATGATAAATAATACTGATATAGAATATGTAAAAGCATCACAAGTTTTAGGCCAAAATGTGAAAGTAAGGATTTCAAATGAACATGGGACTTTTTCTGTGGAATACATACATTTATCAAGGAATTAATGTGATTAGTAAGATTTATCAAGTAAAACTGTTGACATAAAAATTTTTTTTTACATGAGATTACATCAACATCTGCAGTGCATTTGTACCCAATAACTACCAATCATAGTAGGTGTTGATAAAAGACAACAAGAAATTCAAATTAAATTCAGTACACAAATGTCAATGCAAGTAATCTCACTAATATTTAAATGTAAATGAACTCTGCACAGGCCAATCCAGGACAACACTTTTCGCTTTGTGGTATTTTCTGGGTCGATGTAGTCTATTCTAAGCATAAATCAACTGTAGGCGGAAAGTGTCGTCTAGGATTAGCCTGTGCGGAGTTCACTGGCTAATCCGGGACTACACTTTACGCACATGCATTCAACCCAATTTTCCCACAACACGCCTCATATTATTTTACAAAATGCAAAATTGAATAATTATTTTATTATACCTTTCAAGCGTTCATCATTAAAGATAGACCGGGTCTGATTCCATGTGCTGTCAATGAAGATGACACGTTCAAATGGATACTTAGGAGACTCTTTATTTTTTAAAGCACAGGTGGACATTGTCTCTGACACCTTGTCATTCTCACAAGTCTTAAGGCTACATCCTGTACAGGACACTTCATTGGTTGTAGTTGGTGTCTTGGTGGGATCCAACTCTGCTGAGGAGGCGGAGACAACTTTGTCCAATTTTGGAGCTTTCTCTACTGATTCAAAGGCGTTTGTATCGTCGTCTGGGGGGGACCTCTTAACAGGCAGGACTACATCAGAAGCACTTGCCGATTGTTCACAGTCAGCTTCTACAGGCAGAGCTACTTGCCCGGTACTTACTGATTTCTCACAGCCATATTCTGACAGTCCTTCACTAACTGATTTCACTGTTTCTGTGTATTTTGAAATAGTAGGCATTGTTTCCGGTCTCCAAACAGCAGCCATTTGCTCTAATGTCTTCGAGTTCTTACAAGGGAATACAACTATAACCTAAAACAAGAAAAATAAAACATGTATATTCGGAGATTTACATACATGCAGTTTATGTCAAATATTAATATTTATTATTCATGAATATGTGGAAAATATTTATTTTATAAGCCATCATATTTTTTTAAAGACAAATTTGAAGAAAATATTGCTAAATATTTATTTGAATGTACAAATAAAATAAAATAAAATGTATTAAGATGAAAACCGATAGCACAAAATAACATTACACAAACTTTATTTCTAAGATTTCCATTTGAGATTACAAACACGTTAAATCATGTGACAAAATTTCATACAATGATGAATGACATTTAACATGCGAACCTTGTCTTTCTCATAGTCTGGAATGCATGGATATGTATAGATGTGTACATCATCAGGGGCCACAATTCCTGCATGGACTGCAGTGCTCTTACCATCAACCTCACTTGGATGCTTTAGAATATCAACCTTGAGGGGCAGCTGTTTACAAACAATACAAATTTATTATCATTAAAAGAGTCAAAATGCAAATCTTTACTGATAATAAACAAGTCTGGGGAGTTACCATGCACACATGTAGAATTAAAATTTTAAGAATAATTCAAGAGAAATATTTGCACATTAGTAAAATTTATATGTAACAATACAGTTCTCAGTTACCCTTAGTTATTACTACATGTACAAATGTTATGCTCAACTATTGGTGACTATCATGACTCGAGGTACATTAAGAATCTTATTAACTTAAAGCTAATATACAAACTAAGAGAAAATGAAATTGAGCTAGATGCAATAACCAAAAACTCCCAAGATGAGAAAAATAATACCTGAACTCTCGGGATTCTGTGCTCAATTTCTGGCACGGGTATGTAGCAGGTATAGCAGTAGAATTTTCTGGACCGCTGGCATTTGGAACATTTGCTACGCCCATCTAAGCCATTAAGAAATTCGGATGACTCAATGTTAAGTCCAGGAAATGGTTTTTCATCCATGACTACAAAATATTTGAATAAAATAAAATAATGCATTTACATAGTTCATTTACTGGTATTCCTTGGGCTTTCTAAAGATCCAGAACAAGCTGGCAGTAAGACTTGAACAATAATTAAACAGTTGCATAAGTGTGAAATAAACCTTTTGGTTCATAACAATGAGATATAATTTTTTGATGATATGGAAATGTCAAGTATTCTGTTATTCGTTAATTTTAGTTGAAATTTAACTTTACAGATCCGGCAACAAAAGAAATAGGAAACACTGGAATTTTACATTTATTTAAGAGTTAAAACTCTATATACATATTTCTTACAGGGGGGGTTGACAATAACATTTGCCAAGATGAAGTTCATTTAGGCCAAAAAAAAGAGTCCCGTTTCTGGTCTCCCTACCTACTCTTTACCTTTGCTACCTACCCTACATATATTAGGTCCAAAAAAATAGTTATTTTCTTCAATTTTCTTTCCACCGATAAATTTTATTTTGGCTCATTTTACTAAACAAGATTTTAAGGGATTTTTTTGGTATCAAGCATACTTCAGTCGCACTAATTTCTTTTATCTTTATTTTGTTTTAAATTTAATTCAGGTCTATTGTTGAAAATTTGTGCATTGCTTTTGAATTAATATATGTTTTTTACTGGTAGTTTTTCAACTTTTAACAGGCAGTTATGTTGGCATGTTGGTCTATCAGTTTGCGATAAAGGTTTTGCAATCTGTCAACACATTACTCATCTGTATTGTATGTCCCATCTGAATGAACACCTATTAAAACACACTTCATCACCCCATCATAAAACAAGAGCGCCAAATGGCCCTGGGTCGCTCACCTGAGTTTCATTAGTCTAAATTGTTTCCATGTGTTAGCTTTTTCTTCAGTTTGACCTAGTGACCTAGTTTATGACCCCACATGACCCAGATTCAAACTCGGCCGAAATACCATTGGGACAAATGTTCTGACCAAGTTTCATGACGATTGGGCAAATAATGTAACTTCTAGTGTTTACATCTTTTGCTTCAATTTGACCTAGTGACCTAGTTTTTGAACCCACATGACCCAGATTCAAACTCGGCCAAGATACCATTAAGACAAATGTTCTGACCAAGTTTCATGAAGATTGGGCAAAAAATGTGACATCTAAATTGTTAACAAGCTTTTTCTTCAATTTGACCTAGTGACCTAGTTTTTGACACCACATGACCCAGATTCGAACTCGGTCGAGATGTCGTTGGGACAAATGTTCTGACCAAGTTTCATGAAGATTGGGCAAAAAATGTGACTTAGAGAGTGTTAACGAGCTTTTTTTTTCAAATTGACCTAGTGACCTAGTTTTTAACCCCACCTGACCCAGATTCGATCTTGGCCGAGATATCATTGGGACAAATATCCTGACCAAGTTTCATGAAGATTGGGCAAAAAAATGTGACTTCTAGAGTGTTCACAAGCTTTTCCTACAGCCATATAAGGATAAGGAAAACTGCCTCCCCCCCCCCTGGCGGGCATGTTTTTCACCGGACCAGAACCATTTTTGAACTCGGCCGAGATATCATCAGAACAAGGTTCTGAGCAAGTTTCATGTTGATTTGGCAAAAAATTTGACTTCTAGTGTTCACAAGCTTTTCGCATATCCACATAAGGAAAACTGCCCCCCCCCCCGCCCCTGGCGGCCACGTTTTTCACCAGACCGGAACCATTTTTGAACTCGGTCGAGATATCATCAGAACAAAGATTCTGAGCTAGTTTCATGTTGATTGGGCAAAAAATGTGACTTCTAACGTGTTCACAAGCTTTTTCTATAGCCATATAAGAAAAACTGCCCTGTCCCCTGGCGGCCTTGTTTTTCAATGGAGCTGAACCATTTTCGAACTCGGCTGAGATATCATAAGAACAAAGATTCTGAGCAAGTATTATGTTGATTAGGCAAAAATTGTGACTTACAGAGTGTTCACAAGCTTTTTCTATAGCCATATATAGAAAACTGCCCCGCCCCCTGGCCGCCATTTTTTCAACGGATCGGAACCATTTTCGAACTCAAGATATTATTAGAACAAATGTTCTGAGCAAGTTTCATGTTGATTGGGCAAAAAATGTAACTTCTAGAGTGTTCACATGCTTTTTCTTCAATTTGACCTAGTGACCTAGTTTTTCACCCCACATGACCCAGTTTCGAACTCGGCCGAGATATAATTGGGACAAATGTTCTGACCAAGTTTCATGAAGATTGGCCAATAAATGTGGCCTCTAGAGTGTTCACAAGGTAAATGTTGATGACGAACGAAGGACAAAAGGTGATCACAAACGCTCACCATGAGCACGTTGTGCTCAGGTGAGCTAAAAAAAAAAATCCTACCTACCCAGAGGTCTCTCTCTGGTTTGGGGCAAGAGTACCTGTACCCTCAGTTGGGGGAATTTTAGCGTCCTTTTACACAGAAGGGGGAATTTAGACATAGCAAACGAGTCAAAAATAAAAACTATTAAATATACCTTTCAAATCACTTTATTTAGTCTAACTCTTTACCTAACAACTTTACTCATCATTAATTATAGGCATTTGTAACGGTGCTAAAGTAAATCTGATCCCAGAAAATTACTCCCATAAACAAAAATCGAATTCGATGACAATTTGTTTAGGGGGAATTTTGGCCTGAAATGGGGGAAAAATATATACTTTTTCGTTGGGGGAATGATGCAGAATTTTGGCATAAAAAAATCGGAGATTGAGACCCCTGCTACCTACCCTTATTATGCCCCCCTTCGAAGAAGTGGGGATATCTTGCTTTGCACCTGTCCGTCCGTCGGTCGGTCGGTCCGTAGACCATTTAATTTCCGCACGATATCTTGAGAACGCTTTGACCTACGATCACGAAAGTTGGTACGCTGGTTACTTGGGAGGAAAGGAAGAACCCTATAAATTTTGAGGTCAACAGGTCAAAGGTCAAGGTCATAGTTGCTAAAAATAGAAAAACGGTTTCCCCTCAATAACTTGAGAACGCATTGAGATATTTTAAAGAATCTTTATACAAAGATACCTTACATCGAGGCCTCGCTTGGGATTGCATATGGGGTGGGTGGGGTCAAGGTCACCATTACTAAAAATAGAAAAACCGGTAGACCATTTCGTTTCCGCAATATATCTTTAGAACGCTTTGACCAACGATCATGAAAGTTGGTAAGCTGGTTAATAGGGAGGAAAGGAAGAACCCTATAAATTTTGAGGTCAACAGGTCACAGGTCAAGGTTGCTAAAAATAGAAAAACAGTTTCCCCTCAATAACTTGAGAACGCATTGAGATATTTTAATGAAACTTTATACATAGATACCTTACATAGAGACCTCGCTTCCAGGGTTTCCCGCAGGCCTGTATCGCTTGTCCGGCCCGACATGCCTTCAAAGCAGTTAGTCATTTGCCGACATGATTAAATAACGCCAACATGCTTTAATTTTCAAAGCGACAACCCTTAATCCCTTTATCTATTACACCGATCTTTAACCACAGGGCCATTAACGAACGCCGTATTGATCGATAACGCCTAATTTCCAACAGTGTTATTGACATGTGACTGACCTGTGTAGTTCCGCCCACAACGATCTCATTAACCAATAAAATACGGCGATTTTAGGGCGGAGTTTATACCTTACTAACAACTAAAAAATACTAGCGTATCTGGGAAAAATGAACAGGCATTTTAAAATATTTGATTATTATATTTAACGTTTTATTTTATCCCAGTAATTGTCTTATCCATTTAACAAATTGATAATCAAATATATGCAAACGAATAATGTAATATTGAGCCTAATTTTAAAACACGATTTGTCGTCAAACTAAATTTTTTCACATAAACACTGCAATTAAGCACGTGACCAACCAGTACACGCACGTTTTTCATGAGGCATCCATGACCTTGTTCATGGCAACATAATTTTCGCGAGCTTTTGTAGAAAAACACGCTTTTTACATGGAGATACAAAACCGTATTTTATGTCGATTAAGAACCGCATATTCCAGTATTAAAAACAACGGTGATTTATTCGGTTTTAATGTCCGCATTTAGTATAACTGATATTAACGATTGATTTCTTTCGCATCCGAAATATATCAAGACCTCGCTTGGGATTGCATATTAAAAAAATTCTTAACAATTGCACATATTCACAACTTGTCTGCAAGTAGGGGGGCATACATGTTTTACAAACATCTCAAGTTTTCTTAACTGAAGCTTTGTTAAATACAATTTCCTTTTTTTAAACAGTAGACAAACATATATTATTTAATTATATTAACACTGATAATCAATGACACTGGCATGCTTTGGAAAATTAATAGTAATAGAAAAATCGATATGAATAAAATGTATGTGATGCACCATTATGTGCATGAGTGACATTGATTTATGTTGCATATCTTAGGGATATTTACATTGAAACAAACAATTTTGTAGGACTGAGTAAGAATCTTACTGGAGGCGTCAGTTAGAACCTGTCAATATTTTCCCCCGGGGGAGGGGGGGAGCGGCATACTGATTCAGAGGATTTTGACTAATTCTATTTTTGGGGGTCTAATTTCCCACCCTAGAGCCAAGCATTTTTGTCTAAATCCCCTCAGTGGGAGATGCTTTACCGCTATAGGGGTATCAAATGGCCTAGCAGCCAATATTTCCGGGATCTAAAATCCGACCAGTCTATTCGTGGGACCCGAAATCATTCAGCTTGTCAAATTCCAGTCTGTGAGGAATCGCTTTCAGTCTAAAGTATATGCCCTCCGTTCCCCACCGGGGGGAAAATATTGATAGGTGCATTACTAGAACTGTGTATCACCCCAAAAATGTTTAATTTGTTTGTGTTTGTTTTTTCTCTAAATAATTCCATCAAATTATTGTCGCTACAAAAAAAATATTTGAGATGAACAAAACAGAAATGTGTGCATAAGTAAACTTTTATTTTGTTAATGTCAGTGTGTGTACTATTTCAAAACGCTCTTGTCAAATGTTATTGTATTTAAAAACCTTTAATACCTTCTTAATATCAAAAACTTTGTAATAATAAAATGCAGATGAAGCTAAAACACGTTTCGACTAGACGGAACGAGCGGAAAAAAAATCAGCTCTGCTTGCTTTTCATCACGTATATGCGAATTAATTAATTTTCTGTCACAGATCGATGTATTTTCAAACGAAATCAAAACCGAACGACACATTTACCAATAAAATATGTAGAAATGTATTGTTAATACAAAGATGTTGTCTTTTTACGTTATGAATCGCTCATAAATTCGAATGTGCGGATTGTGCAATGCTTTGGAATGGCGAACACGGGCACGGATGATCAACCGTTCGGACTGTCGAAAAATGACGCAGAATTCCTTAAGCAGTTTCATTCATGTCTAAAGGATCTTAGATCAATAATTATCAGCAACATAGAATTTTATCAAAGAGGCAAATCTAGTATCCACTCTTGTTATTACACTGCATTTTGTATTCTTCTTGAAAGAATCCAAGTTTTAGAACCTCAGGTGATCCAGATTGTACCGCAGCTGAGTAAATACGATTTTTCAGATGTTCCAGCGAATGGTTACAGAAGCTTCATTACTATTGTAAACAGGTATAATGATTTACTACTAATCAAGAAAGTTCCTATACACCTAAAACATTCATTCAATACTCACAGTCTGTTAACTGTAAAAAGTTTTTTGTTGTCATTATACATAAATCAGTCAGTATTTTGATCCACACCATATGTCTGTTTGGCATGTCAGCTCCTACATACCCACGCACACTACACCTTCAAAGCAGTTGGTCATTTGCCTACATGCTTAATAATTCCAACATGCCTTTTTTAATATTGTCAAAGTGACCACTTAAAATCAACTATCGAAAACCAATTTAATAATACAAGGGACATAAAAGCCATATGGTAAGTCAGTATTTTCAAGGCACAAACCATCCTGCCATGGTGCAATCGTTGTTAACCAATCAAATATAGCTATTTAAATGGCAGAGTTTAACATTGCCAGTAAATTATGATGGCAAATACATTAGTTATGCCAAGAAAACAGTACTGTAATTTTGAAACATTAAACACCTGCAACATTATTATAATAATAATGGAGTACTGAACTAATTCCAAAAAAGGGTATTTAAAGTAAATAATAATATAGGGATTTAGCTAAAGCGGAATGGCAGGGCGGCCCGCCCTTCCATTTTTTAGCCCCGCCCTCTTGCCCTTTTCCTCCGCCCTTTTAAAAAAGTTCCCGCCCTCCTGTGTACTTTTTGTCATTTGTGTCAGCACAGACACGCCCTAACACAATTTAATTGTTACTTCCGCATCTTGGCAAACACATCTTGGCCTAAATTATCATTGACGAATCGTCGTGACATCAGTGTTCTGCCGTGAATTTGGACTATTGTGGACAAGGGCCCTCTTGGCTTTAAAAAGTAGGGACAAATTACAAAAATGTAGGGACACAGACAAAAAAGTTGTTCACCTCATTAATATTCCCAAAGCAGATTTTTGTTTTGAAAAGTACGTACTACCTGTTTTCATTCATGTTTTTTTTTTTTTTCTTTTCAAAAAATGATTAATACATAATAATGTGTTCTTAATTAATTCATAACGTTCTGTTGATCAATGTTACACTGCATTCTTAAATACCTTATAACCTTGCATTATTAATTTTAATTTGAACAAACAATAAAATCCGTTATAATGGAAGGCATTAATAATGAAACCTGTTAAAACTACAAAGTGTAACAGTGTTACATCATCAATTAGCCGGGCTTCCAAAACTGTAAGCCGTTAGCAACACTCATAGCAACAGTGTCGGTAATTCGACTTCAAAAGTCTTTGATGTTTCTGCCAAAATGCGGCTGTCGTCCAGCAGTTTATCGCTCAAAAGCGTGTTTCACGCTTAGCATGTGGACCCCGTGTACAATTATCGATTGATACTACTGTATCTGAACTGTTCAAGCGCTGCCGATAAAGCGTTAATGAATTAGTGTTCTAGTGAAAAAATTGGTTATAAATTGACGTCACGTTCAATGATATAAATTTTATTAAATACGTCGAATGATTAGCTTGTAAATTGTGTGCGCCCGCGGACCCGCTTACGAAAATTTGGTGGGGACAAATAATTTATTTTTGTGCAAATGGCGCAAGGCCGCATCCACGGCAGAACACTGGACATGTATCATGAATCAGCTCGTCATGGGCATGCGACATCAATTATCAGTTACCAAATTAATGGTAATTTAGTGCCGATTGCGGTGCTCCTGTCAAATATTTTTGCAGCTGTTGTTTGTTAATGTCTAATTATGTTATTTTACCAAATTTTATCCATGTTATTGTTGTTGGTGTTCTGGACTTTTCTACTTAATTTACTTTCTTAAAAAACGTTATCAATGCAAACTAAATTTCAGATACACGTACATAATTACCTTGCGTGCAAAAACACATATGTTAATCCAAATTGAATTTAAATATTCCATAAGTTTTATGCCGTACACAATTTCCAGTTTAAGTCCAATACATGTATTTGTCACTCCCGTTTAAATATCCGTTTTATCCCATGCAACAAAACACCTGTCTGATTTTTTTGACACCCTTGACATTTCACCTAAAACGCTGATTCATTAATGCTCTATCGATAGTGCTTGCATTGTTCAGGTACAGTAGTGTTGATTGATGCTTTTGTTCACTGCTACAGAATGGCCCCAGCTCGGCAGTCACATCAAAGACTTTTGAAGTCAAGCCGACACCCGTTGCTAAGGACGTTACTAACGGCTTGCAGATTTAGAAGCCTGGTTATATTCTGACGTCGCGCTTTCACTCTTCTCTGTTGTAGCAGGTGTAATTGTCAATGACTGTATATTTAACGGATTTTATTGTTTGTTCAAATTGGAAATATGATTGTAATTAGGAATTGATGCAGTGATTTTCTTTAAAGAAATAACTATGAATTTAATATGAAATAAATATGAAAATATAACTAAACATTAAAAAAACACACAATCCAGTGACATTTAAGTATGTAAATAATATATATGCTAAAATCGTCATGATAATAATAATAATAACATTATTTCTTATTATGAATATTAGTATTTATCATATTAATTATGAATTAATAATAATAATGATATGTATATATATATATATATATATATATATATATATATATATATATATATATATATATATATATATATATATATATATATATATATATATATATATATATATATATATATATATATATATATATATATATATATATATATATATATATATATATATATATATATATATATATATATATATATATATATATATATATATATATTAAATAAAATAAATAAATTATTATTATAACCCAGCCCTTTTTCGCGAAAAGGCCCCCCTGCCATTTTTTAGTATGGCTAAATCCCTAATAATATTATTATTTACCTTAAATACCCTTAATTATAACCCCACAAACGAAGAAACCAACAGACCGACAAGCTCACTCCTATATACCATAGGAGTGAGCTTGTCGGTCTGTTGGTTTTTGGTTTCTGGATGATAACTCAAGAAAGTCTTGAGATATTCAAATAATGTTTGGTACTGGTTGGCGAGTAGTATCCATGATTTTTTAGTATTTTTTCTTTATTTTCAATCGCGTTAGTAATACTTTTAAAGAAAAGCGTGTTGTAGTAGAAAGTTGGGCTCATTCTGTTTACGAGGATGTAAATATCTTGTCATGACGTCATATGTTTTTTTCCATAAAAGGGGCTCCAAAGGGTAATCAATAAGCATTACTTGAAACAATAAAACTAGTAGTATCCATGATTTTTCCTTTCAATTCAAAATGCAAATTTTGTGCTACAAACCTCAAGAGTTTAGTTGCTCTATACTATTCTACATTATATTACCTACATCATAATGATGTAATATTATTAAATTCTATGCCAGATTAGCGGTGATAATGCGACTACTAATATAAGTGTATGCCGGAAAATGGTATTTTGGTTACCCCTTTGGCACCCCTTAAAAATTTGCTGACGGTAAACGGGAGATAAATATGTTATTATCGAAATCTGCATTGAAATTTTGTCAAAATCGTCCGGAAACCAGCCGTATAATCAAGTTAGCATTTTAAAATTGCAATTATTTGTTAATTGATTTTTTGTAGGAAACATTTTGCAACTGCGATTCTTGATTTTTTAGAAAACCTATTTCACGAAAAATGCGTGTTGAATATATGGATGGTGGTGCTTGAATACTAAAATTGCTGCTTTATGTGAATAACTTAGCGATCACCCTTGGTAAACCAAAAATAGGGAAGTAGAAGATAAAACTACGAGTCCAATTATTGATTTATGCGCATGCGCAAAGACGTGCGCGTGAATGCTCTGCGATGAGTTAAGTTGTTTTGAGATTATTTTAAACAAACATTTAAATATCTTGAAAAATATGAAGTTTTGGAGTCTTCAACTTATTCTGCGTTTGGAACAGTTGCTAGATAATGTGTGTAAACTCACATTCAATGCCGGAGAGCTTTTACACCTTTTAATATACAAATGACAGATACTGCTAGTTCACGGATACTTCTCGCCAACCAGTACACATGTGTAACATCATAGAATACAGGTCAAGTTCGATGTTGGTTACAAACCACTAAATTTTGACATAATTATGGCCCCTTTTCACCTTTACATTCCCTAAAAACATGGTTTCTGGATGATAAGTCAAGTAAGGCTCTACATATTCAAATAATTTTGGGTACACATGTGTAAAATCATAGAATACAAGTCAAGTTCGCTGTTGGTTACAAACCACTAAATCGTGACAAGAGTTATGGCCCCTTTTCGACGATAACTCAAGAATGGCTTGACATATTCAAATAATTCTTGGTATACATGCGCAGCATCACAAATACAGGTCAAGTTCGACTTTGGTTACAAACCACTAAATTTTGACAGAATTATGGCCCTTTATTTGACTTAAATTCCCTAAAAACATGGTTTCCTGACGATAACTCAACAATAGCTTGACATATTTAAATAATTATTGGTACACATGTATGTGTAGCATCATAAAATACTGGTCAAGTTCAACTTTTGGTTACAAACCACTAAATTTTGACCCAGTTATGGCCCCTTTTTGACTTAAATTCCCGAAAAGCATGAACAGTAGGTCATGAAAGGCTTCACATATTAAAATAATTTTTGGTACATAGGTGTAACATCAGAACGCTTTGACCTACGATAATTTAAGTTGGTATGCTGGTTACTTGGGAGGAAAGGAAGACGCCTATTGATTTTGAGGTTTAAGGTCAAGGTCAAAGGGTTTTTAACGTGAAATTCCTTTCCAGACGATATCTAGAGAACGCTTTGACCTACAATCATTTAAGTGGGTATGCTGGGTACTCGGGAGGAAAAGAAGGTGCCTATCAATTTTGAGGTCAACATGTCAAAGGTCAAGGTGACAGAGGCTTGTGACAATAAAACTGTTTCCTCTGTAGACCATTTCGTTTCCACATGATATGTAGAATACGCTTTGACCTATGATCATCCAAGTTGATATGCTGGTTACTCAGGAGGAAAGGAAGACGTTTATCAATTTTTAGGTCAACAGGTCAAAGGTCAAGGTCACAGGGGCTTGTAACATGAAAACTGTTTTCTCCGTAGACCATTTTGTTTCCGCAGGATATCTAGAGAACGCTTTGACCTACGATCATTAAAGTTAGTATGCTGGTTACTCGGGAGGAAAGGAAGAAGCCTATCGATTTTGAGGTCAACCAGTCAGAGGTCAAGGTCACAGGGGCTTGTAACATGAAAACCGTTTCCACACAAAATCTAGAGAACGCTTTGACCTAGGATCAAATAAATTAGTATGCTGGTTAGCCTTGAGAAAAGTAAGATCCCTATCGATTTTGAGATCAAAGGTCAAAGTCACAGAGGCTTGTAAAAAAAATCAACATTTCCACTTAATAACAGATGAACCATTGGTACATGGTCCTCAAACTATATAGGTACAATGGTCAGTCTGAGAAGACGACCTATTACATAGTGATAATTACTGAATACTTGGGTCGAGTCGTCAAATTTGATAGGAAGAATGCTGTTGCCGAGAAGACAACTCCTATCGAGGTAATGGTTAACATGTCTCAGCTTAGATTTTTCAGAAACAGTACACTTCTGTGATGAACAAAGGCTGCAAGTTGGGGGGCATACATGTTTTACAAACATCTCTTGTTTGAATTAGTTCCATAATCCATTACACAATTTGGCAAACAAAGAAAGACATCACAAAACAGCAGCCTGGGCATAACTAGGCATACTCCTGTACACACATGCATATAAATCATAACTTACAGGGCAACCAAAATGGATTAAAACTTGGAAAAGCATGAAAAACTGATTTCAATTGATACTTTCAGAATGATCTTTTAATAAATGAGTGTTATTTGATCTTAGAATTACTGTGTGTATACTCAGATTCGGTTTAAGCACGCCCCTGAATAGAACCTCCTTTTAAAACTGGAAGTGGAAAAGCAAGCCTTTGATGTGACATGATTTTCTTGATTTTGTGAATTTCTCAACAATTTTATTGTATCAATTTCAGGTGCTGTTTACATTTACTGCAGCTATGTCGCCACATTAGTGTGAACAAAACCAGCCTGCTCTTCAGGTCTGCATTCTACCTGAAGGAGTTTGAGGCATATATTGAGACTCTAGGGCAACTGATGGCATTCCTGGGGTAACAATACCATTAGGATTATTTGCCATACTTCTGCTATATATTTGTGCTTAGAAAATTTATAAAATTAGTAAGCATTTATTTCAGTTTTAGCAAAAAAATTACATGTCGTAAATATTTTTGCTAGAAAATGTGAAAATATACCTCTGACTTATTTTCAAATAATTTCCATTATTTTAGTAGCCATTGGCTATTTTTGGCTACTGATAATGCTAACATAGTTTATTAACTCAGTTGCTTTGACTAACCCTGTCCAAAATTTCATCAGAAATACAAAAAAAAAAAGCGTCATCCATCGTCCGTATGCCGTCAACAATTTGTACCGTTATCGCAATAAAGACAACATTTTTTATTGAATCTTGACCTAACGTGCACAGTTTGTGTATGACCATAAAATCTCGCATGGGATTGTTATTGGGTCAGATCACACCTGTAACACTAGAGTTATTGCCCCTTTTCCATGCAAATAATGTGCAAAAATGCCTTTTTCCAACTTATAGACTTTATTTTCAATCCAATCTTAATCAAACTTTCACAGTTTGTGTATGACCATCAGATCTCAGCACACGCCAAACATGGGCCAGATCGTATTGCAAACACCAGTTATTGCCCTTTGTTTATTTAAAAAATATACAAAAATGGACATTATTCAGGATAGAGACTCCATTTTTCATCCAATCTTCACCAATCTTGCACAGTTTGTCTATGACCATAAGATTGAATATGAAGTTAAATATAAGCAAAACCAGGCAAGAAACACCAGATTTATTGCCCTTTGTGACAAAAATATACAAAACTGGACATTATTCAGGATAGAGACTTCTTTTTTCATTCAATCTTCAACATTCAACATTCGTGCACAGTTTGTATATGAACGTAAGACTACACGTAAAGTCGAATATAAGCATGATCGGGCCAGAAACAACGGAGTTATTGTCCCTTGTATTTGGAAAAAAGCATCAACAAGTTATCAATGATTGGCTTGCACACACGATTTTTTATTCAATGTTGACCTTACACAATTTGCATATGACCATAAAAATTCATTGGTTAAATTTGATTTCCAACAGTTGCAAACCTTGCATGCAGTTGTTTGAACATGCAACATTGATTAGATTGCTTCAGAGCCTGATTTAACATCATTTATCATCATTGGACAGAAAATTATCAAAGAAAAAGCAAAACTTTGCCTTATAGCACAGGCATCCAATTATCGCATTGCAACTAGTTCTCCAAAACTGTCTGTGAAAAAGACATCAAAATCTATTGTTTCTGCATTTTCCAGAATTGTCACTGACTTAATGAAAAAGGGTCACGTAAGAATATCGAGAAAAATGATTTGAAAACCATCAGCAGAAAAACGCACATCCACTACCCAACTCGTACTTCAGTTAGCCCATTGCACTAACCAATGTTTTAAATCAAAATTGATCCTATCCCCCTTTACGTATTGTTCAGATACCTTAAATTTTCAAACCTGTCTAGCACCAACACCGCTTACTACAACACTTGGATACACAGTTGTTGCTTATGACCATCCCCAATCCACCCATATCACCCAACCTCACTTTGACCTTGACCTAATTTGGACTTATAATAATTCAAAAGTGCCATTTCTTGGTTAACTAGATTTTACCATTTCGTCTAGCACCAACACCAGATACTACAATACTTGGATATTTACACAGTTGTTACTTATGACCATTCCCAATACACCCATATCACTTAACCTCGCTTTGACCTTGACCTAATTTGGACTAAGAAATGGGCTACCCAGCACCAACCCTGGGCATGTTTGTTTATCAAACATAGAATCTTGTTTTGTTTATTTTACTTTTTTTCCAATAATTAAATGTTTTTGGATCATAAATAAGTGGTTTGTTTTGACAGCATCCACTTCAAAACAATGTTTTATGATATTAAAGACACATTTTGAACATTAATTCAGTTTTAGAATAATAATAAAAAATAATAATTCCCTGCCTACCTACGATAATTTTGTTGGGCATGTAACTTGAAACATAATTTTTTTACGCCTCATTGAAAATTACAAACATTACTCTGTGCTCTTTTGAATATCACAAACATTATTCACATGCTCTTTTGTATGAAATAGTTTAACTGCTAAACACATGATATCTAAGTTTGATGATTGGATGATATTGCAGATTAATTTGATTATGATTGGCATTTTGTGGAAGCATCTATTATTTGCTGTCACTAATATTTCTGTTACCACTGTTTAAAAAATCAATGGTTTCCAATAAATGATTTAATTTTTGGCAGTGTTAAAACTAAATTATCATGTTTTGATTGAATTGTCAAACTTGGCATACAAGTACTATGATCTGTGTTGTTCTGTGTTAAAACTAAGTAAAGTCATACCATGTACTGTAGTGTAGTGTATGATGCATATACTGGTATGTGCAGGTATATATTTGTCCTCCTCAGGTATTTGCAGCACCTGATGTCTGTGACCCCTGGAGGGAACCTCTTCCTTACTGATGATGAGATAGTGGGGGATGAACTGCTGCTCGAGGTGGAGATGCTGAACACTGACTGCTTCTATGGCCGCTGTCTGGGATTCCAAGTAGGCAGTCTCCTGTGCTTGATTTGGTCTTGAGAATCTGGATACAGGGAAGGCAGTTTGATTTGGTAGTGAGAATCTTGAAACAGGGAAGGCAGTTTGATTTGGTAGTGAAAATCTGGATACAGGGAAGGCAGTTTGATTTGGTAGTGAGAATCTGGATACAGGGAAGGCAGTTTGATTTGATAGTGAGAATCTGGATACAGAAAAGAAGGCAGTTTGATTTGGTAGTGAGAATCTGGATACAGGGAAGTCAGTTTGATTTGGTAGTTACAATCTGGATAGACAAAGCAGTTTTCAGGCAAAGTCAATTGCTTAAGGAGCAACATTGATGATAGCATTTGCGAAAAAAAAGAGTTTATTTACAGTGATTATATTAATGCATTGTTGACACAATGGTCTTGTTTACAAATGTGTTGTTAATAAACAGTAATACACAAGGCATAGGATGGTATTTACATAGAAATAGAAATAATAAGCACAAGCTATTAAAAACGCAGCAAGATTAACTATATATGTTCACAAACTAATAATTTATATGATGGGTGTTTTTGCATCTCTTTTACAAAAGGTGATTAATAGTCATCTTTTCTTGGGAAACAAATGACATGTTTTGTGAACTAATGTTATTCTAGTTCTGTGAGTCCATGAAGAAAATCCTCCAGGCAGTGTTGGTAGCCATGGCAACATTCAGTGAGTGCTACGAGGAGTCATCTCAAGTGATCCAGGTGGCTTCTTCAGTTCTCAGAAGCAGTAAATACATGTTTGACGAGGATTTGAGGGCAAAACAGGTATGCAAAACATCATTTTCAGGACTTAAAACATTCATTACTTTTTTATGTAAGGAAATCATGACAGACTAACGGCAATTGGAACCAGTTGCATAGTTTGTTTTGAATCTTTGAATTGAAAGCTCGCACTCCTGATAGTTGTTGTAAGTATTTGATATGAAGTATTTCATTTCATTAAAAAAGTATGACAATCCACATATTATGAGAATTAGGCATATGACTGTTTTATGCAGCCTATCTGTATTATAATAACTACCTATCATATCAAACAAAACCATGTATTATAATATCAAAGTACACCTTTAACAATCCTAGTATATTAATTATTTGTTGCAAAACTGTTGTAACTGATATTTAATATATCAGGAGTTAAACACAGTTTACAAATATATGTACGTGTATTTCCGTGTTCCCTGTAATTTAAAACTAATGCATGTTTTTCCTGTAACGGTGTATTTCCAGGTGGTAGACATCACACGGACGGCTGATATAAAGTTTTGCAAAGCCTTCTGGTCCATCCCTGAATCTCCAATGCTTCATGTAAGATTTAAAAGTTATTTATCACTTATTATCAACATTTGCTGGTAGTATTTATAATGTATTGTTAACCACTTAAAAAGAGTTGTGTCAGTTGTTCATATTTGTTGTAAATTTTGAACATTTTGTTAAATAGAAACTCACAGATTGCTGTAACAAATTACAGAAGTTGTCATCTGTGATCCTCATTATGAAAACATGCTTACCATGGTGTATTGGCGAACCCTGGCGAAAAATTGTTTTAGCCAAATTTGCCTCTTTTGTTTGAAAACATGCTACTTTAGACCAATTTGTATGATTTCACAAAATTACTACAAAAATTACTAGCCAAAAATAAGTTTATTAACTGGTCAAATATTTCAATGTGCAGCTATTGAGCCAATTGTTGACAAATATTGCAAATGGTAGAATAAGCATTTCGTAATTATTTGTTGTCATAATTTCTATAGTAATATTCTTGTTTAAAATATCTTGACATACATTTTGAAAAATAAAGGCGTGATTTATAATCACTGTCACTGCACTGGTTTAATATGTCCAAATATTTAATTACTTATTGTTGCAGCAATTACGTTCATTCACATTCCCACATGTTGATGTGAGTGAGGTGTTGTTGTTACGGGCAGAGGATTTTGAGCTGCCGTCGGTGCCTGGATGCGAGTACGACACGGTGAAGATTTCCCCACCGTGTGCCCACACTGGCCCCGGACCTGTCAACGTCCGTCTCATATCTCACGTTGTACGTGAGGGAATGGTAAACAGACATTTTGTAGACTAGTGTATGCTTTCAGATAAACATTGACTATTTAGAATTGTTAGTTATACCACTGGCTTCAGACCTGTCACAGTCTGCCTCATATCTCACAATATGGCATGGTAAGTGTGCTTCTCGTAGCCAGGGTGCATTCTTTCAGCCAAGTAATAATTTTGACCTGTTAGGATTAGCCCCACTTGGTCTGTATTCATTGCTGCAAATATGATTCATATTGGGATTTAGATATGTCGACAACAGCCAACTGGTACCATATGTTGTCAGAGGCACATGGAATGGTAAGCCGGCCATCTTGTAGCCATGGCATATGCTTTCAGACCAGCATTTTACTATATAAAATTATTAGTAATGCCAGACTTTCTGTAAACTCATTTCATCTTGTGATTTAAATACATTTTGCATTTAAATCATTGCAGCAAAATGAAAAAAGTTAATGATATAATTTAATTGAAAAATGAATTAATGTGCATCATTTTTTCAGATGACTGCCCTCTTTAAATGTCATTTATTGTGCTGTTTTGCCAAAATTTAACTACATTCATATTATTATTGCACCTAGCAAGTGACACGTCACAGGTTCCGCCCCAGGACGGGTAGCTCCAAGATGTCACTGCTGGGGAAATCGTCAGGCCTGCTGTTCCACTGCCATGGCGGGGGGTTTGTGGCCCAGTCTTCACAGGCTCACGAGGTAGGGGCAGGTATTAGAGGGGCTCTAGGGATTTTTTTACAATTATGAATATGATAATGTCTAAACAGTAGCCGTCGCTGTGTTGAACAGTGCGTTCATATTGAACCATTCACCTTGCCAGTGTTACAGGTATTGGAGAATGGCAACTGCCATCAGGCTAGAAATGTGTAGGCGAGCTATCATTGGACATCATTAGATGGTCTAGATTTATTGTATCAGTGTTGATGGATTGTTTAAACTTATTCCAGGTGACACTAACATTGGTAAAGTATTATTGAAAATTACAATATACTTTTGATAGTAATTTATATAATAAATATGATCCTGGTAGGTTAAAGATAGAGCTATTTCATTGAAACAATTTATGTTGAAATTGAGTATGGTATATTTTAAAATTGTTAAATATTAATGTGTGTTGTTGGCTTTTTTGCTCAGCTGCCTATTGACCTATTTGGTAACATAATTTTTATTTACTTGTAGTTCTGTTGTTAGCTTTATCACTGTCGTACATTACACACTACATTATTTTCCATGACTGGTTGTTTGTTGTGGTTGAATTAATTTTCAGCAACCATTAACATAATTTAGAGTTTTAAGTTTTTGCAGTGGATCTTTAGCAATGTTTTGTTGTTTCTTTTCGCACTGATAATTAGATGTACCTGTAGTGCTGATACCTAATCTTAATGTGCTCCTGTTCAATTGTGTTTGGCTAGTTTTATATGAAGTAGGAGATCTATGCTATTTCTTGGTCTATACTATCTTTAAAAAATGGTTTCAAAATAAGTGTTTTTAATTATCAGTCTTTGTGGGAAGGATGTCAGGGAAAATGGTGGGGAAAATCAATATTGTTTCAAAATAAATTTTAAATGCATTAACTCACACACACAAATCTGAAATCATGTGAAATATCAAGGAATTATGTTTTAAGATATTTGTTTTTGAACAATATTAGGACTCAGTTTGTTTTAAATAAGGACAATGTATATTAACTGTCTATGGTATACAAATCATAACACAAACGTTCAAAATGACATTGGTATTTCTTGATTGAATAATCCTTATTTAAACGTTGATTTCACATATAAATTACATAGTTCAACACCAAAACTTGGCATCTTAAGCTAGTGACAAAAAAGCATTTCTTAATTTGTGTCTCACTACAACAACATGCCACTACCTTATATCTATGAAAA
This sequence comes from Congeria kusceri, assembly GCA_027627225.1. NCBI lineage: Eukaryota > Metazoa > Mollusca > Bivalvia > Myida > Dreissenidae > Congeria > Congeria kusceri. The sequence continues at coordinate 43,275,793 of CM051030.1, forward strand.
CTTCAGTTTAAAATTGTATCCAGTGTTCATATTAACCATTTCACACACCATATCTACTATGTGTACCAGTATTTTGTTCAAATCTGATGTGTGTGGCCACATTTTCAGGACTACTTGCGTGTGTGGGCCAGGGAGCTTGAGATGCCCATCTTGTCTGTGGATTATTCTTTGGCCCCTGAGCAGCCGTTCCCAAGGGCCCTTGAGGAGACCTTCTATGCCTATGCATGGGCCCTTAAATATCCAGAGAAACTGGGTGAGTTATTAGATAGCTTCATAATTTTTGCATGTCATTCTTTGCTTATACATGGGCCTCTAAAAATATCCAGAAAATCTGGGGGAGTTCTTAGATTTCTTCATAGTTCATAGATTTTTTTTTAACATTTCTTTATATGGAGCGTGTCGTGGGAAAACAGCTAAATGCATGAGCGTAAAGTGTTGTCCCGGATCAGACTGTGCAGTCTGCACAAGTTAATCCGGGACAACACTTTCTGCCTAGAGTGGATTAATGTTTAGAAGAGGCTTACTTGAAACAGAAAATACCATAAAAGCGGAAAGTGTTGTCCTGGATTAGCCTGTGCGGACTGCACAGGCTCACACTTTACGCACATGCATTAATCCATTTTTTTCCCCACTACACGCCTCATATATTTTTCTATCGTTACGTAAGGGTCCATAAATATCCAGAAAAAAAATGAGTGAATTATTGGTATATTTTGTATTGTAATACCACTAGTATCATGGTAACGGAAATTGTAGAATTGAGAGTGTTAGTTAAAAACAAGTTTTAATATTTATTCAGGCTGGACAGGAGAAAGGATATGCTTTGCTGGAGACAGTGCTGGGGGTAATCTGGTTCTTAGCACTGCCTTACGGGCAGTGTCCTACCAGATCCGTGTTCCGGATGGTATAATGGCTGTGTACGCCCCCACCATGGTTCAGTATGAACCCTCTCCGTCCCGTCTCATGTCCATGATAGACCCACTCCTTCCTGTCGGCATTCTCACCAGGGTTCTTGCTGGTATGACACTGCTTTCTGTAAAAGTTCTTAGCTTTATAAGCTACTGTAAATCTTTCTTTTTTTGCAGTGTCTAAGTTTTGCGCATTGTTAAAAAACAGCTAATTTGCACCTTTCTCATTTTCATGTATCTATTTTGAATGATCGTGTGAAAAGAAAATTTATGTGGGGCCTGAAATTCGCGTTCTGTTCAGACAGCAAAAATTCGACCACCATGAAATAAAATGATTTTACAGTAATGTGTTTCTGTAAGGAATGGCTTTTTAGTTAAATCTTATAGTGAAATATGTTTTAGTCTTAAATAATAAAATAAGTTTTGTTCTATTTCCAGGCTTGATTGTATAAATGCGTAAAGTGCATTTTAAGTACATGTATATCCAGTCGTGTTTATTGTATAAGTCACATTTATTAGATATCCCTTGTATCTTTATATTTATTAAGTTTATATTGAAGTAAGTATGCAATTGTTTTAACTTTTCCAGCTTATTCAGGCATTGCTGACGAGTTTTCCAGTGCCTTGGCTACACCAATATTTTGTAACCCTGGAAAGTATGAGTCATGGGAGGTGGTTGATTCTGCAGAGGTTGCAGAGACATGCTCTAGCCTCCCAACCAATGAAAATGCTCAATGTAATGGACAATCATCCAATGAAAAATGCCCTTGCAATAATATGGATTCATCCACCAATAAAAAATGCTCTCGTATTGAACTTGACTGTTGCTCAGGTCAATGTAAGTGCATCAAACAAAACCAAGGCAATACTGGGGTAAATTCAGATGGTATGAACTCTAGATGCAGCAGTGTGGACACCATGACAGATGATGAGTTTATAGTGTGTGACTTAGATGGCACACAGGCTTCAATGAAAATGACAGCATTGAAACAAGAAAACACTGATAATGCTAATGGCAGCATCTGTGATAATGATGGTTTATTATGTGGAGACCGTCTTCCATCCTGTGATAGCACTGGTAGCTCCTCAGTGACTACATTGACACAGCTGCCTGATAAACATCATGAAGTGGACTGTGCTAAAGAAGTTGGATATAACAATCTAGATGCAACATCTGAACAAGACAAGATTCATGACAAACTTTTTGGGGGAAATGAACGAGCCATTTATACAAAAGAACAGTTCACTGATGTAAAGAACTCAGCCCAGTGCTTCTTTGGAAGTTTTGAAGAGATGATGGCATCTTTGGACTCAAACATCACTGTACAAGAAAACACAAATGATGGTGACAATGCCGCAATGTCAGAGGATCTGTATGCAGTGTGCCAGGAGTTATTGCATGACAGCCATCGGCTTAGTATTGATATGAAGAGTACAATATGTCAGTCTATTGAAGAACTGGACGAGACTGATAACCAGGATAAAAGACAATCACTTATGCATGAAGAACAACATGGTAAAAGTGAACAACCTGTTGTGAGAAACAACAAGAGGGAGCTATACCAAAAGCAGACATCATTGTCTGACAACATTGACAGCGGCATTCATGCTGATACAGATGTTGAAAGCATCAATGAGGCTGTGCATAGAGATCATTTGGATGGAAAAGAAAATAACATAAAGAAAAGAACTCTCAGTAATATAGAAATTGGAGTCACGGACCGCACTGCCGATTCCGACCTGCTTAGTATTAAAAAGAGAGCACTGTCCCTGGATTTTCCTTTAAATTTTCATCCTGGACAGATCCCTAAATCGTCAGACAAGGTGCTAGGTTTGACACCCGAGTTTTCGCCTAAACTGTCCCCTGGTGCTAGAAAATTTGTGCCGAAGTTGTATTCAGTTCAACGCAAGATTGCTCAAAGTCCCATTCACCTGTTTAGAAAGCTTCCAATAGTAAAGAACTACTTCATGTCTCCTCTGCTAGCCCCTGATGAATTCCTGCAAGGACTGCCCGAGGTTCACTTAGCGGTATGTATTTGGGGATCTGTTTTGCGCAAGATTTTTTAATTTATTTAAAGCCTATTAGTTTTTTAAATATTTATAACAAACCAGCACTTTTGTTTGTTTAGAAAACCATTGATATACTGTTCAGTATATTCATTTGCATTTATTTTGGGATATAAACCTGTTATGAGTCAGAGATAATCTTCCCATCAACAGTTCATAGATTTCTGGCCCGAGTTACTGCATTGCTGTTGCTGTCAGGTATACATACAATCCCTTGTTTATCTTTGAAACTTTAATGGCCTGAAATACCAGTAACACATGTATGTTACTCCCATGTGTGTCACTGCAGGCCTGCCAGTTTGACCCGCTGCTGGATGACTCGGTGATGTTTGCCAGGAAGCTCCAGTCCCTGGGCCGCCCGGTGACCCTCAAGGTGTATGACTACCTGCCCCACGGCTTCCTCAACTTCTCCCATGCCAGCAAGGAGGCCAGCCTCGCTACCGACGGCTGTCTGGCCAGCATCAAACAAGTACTTGTCAAACTGGAAAGCGTCTAATTCGGGTTGATATTTGGAAAGCTCTTAAGGAAAATCTTAAGTTGTGAAAATTTCACATCAAATATTCAGCGTAACATGCAATGTTTTCTATTCACAAAAGGATAGATTATGAAACATCTGAGTAATGTTAACTAGATTAGAAAATTTAGAACATTTTAATGTAAAAAGACCAATACATGAAGCAGTCAAAGACTTAAAGAATTGTATGAATTTAAGAAATAGACTTAAGTTTTCAGGTGTGAGTTGTGAATTTGAGCCCTGGGTTCTAGTGGCAACCCAGGGATGTCTGGCCAGCATCAAAAAACAAGTGCTTGTCAAACAGGAACCGGCCTAATCGGTGCTCAAGATATTGAATTTTTGTGAAGGGGAATTAGTGTTCCTTAAATTTTAATATAAACATTACCCTTTTTATATACCAGACTACAAAAATTGTAGTTTGTTTAAAAAAAAAAAAATGTTATTCAAATTTTGTATTCAATATTTTATTTAATGGGTATTGGTACATTGTACTCCCTAAATTCAAATGTTGAGGGTATTTGCTCCTATATGCAACACTTCAAAATTATTTGAGGCGTGTTGTGGGAAAACCAGGCGTATTTCATGTGCATAGTGTCGTCCCGGATTAGCCTGTGCAGTTCACACAGGCTAATCCAGGACGGCACTTTCTGCCTACAGTCGATTTATGTTTAGAAGAGACTTGCTTGAAACTGAAAATACCATAAAAGTGGACAGTGCTGTCCTGGATTAGCCTGTGCGGATTGCACAGGCTAATCCGGGACGACACTTTGTGCACATGCATTAAGCCCGGTTTTCCTACAACACTCCTCATTTATTATTTTATTTGGGTATACTACATTTTTAATCAGTACACCCATATTGTAAGAAACTCATTTTCCTATTCAGTGTGAATTGTTCAAACAATCTTATGTTCTTATTTTCAATGCCCTGTGGCCTAAATCAAAATTGTGTTCTATATGTATCAGTTGTAGCCAAAATGTACATCTTGTGCAGGCTTCTGTGTTTAACTGATAATTTTAAATTGAGTTAGCATGTATTCAAACAATAAAAAGCACTGCAGGTGTAGAATAAGATGATGTTGGACTGTTGTTCCTTTGTATGTAGTACTTTTATTATCATGCATAAAGAAACCTTGTAGTTTGTTACGAACATTTGTGTTCATGTTTTTAGATATTTTCTGAATAAAGATATCATTATTATCTAGTATAATGCATATATTTTCAAACAAGAAAAGCTTGTTCAATTTCCGTATTAAGTAAGCTTTAAAAAATTCTTAAATGTCAACCAATCAATATTTACTTTGGTATTAATTTTCATTCCTAAGTTAGTATATAACAGCCTGTAGATTTTAATTAACAATTCATTGTTACTGAACAAACTTCATTGAACTGTTTAATTGCAGAAGTTGCCGTATTAAGTAAAGTTGCCATAACAGAATTTCTGTCTCAAAGTTTACAGAACATTGATGTTTTGTTAAGTAAGCTATTTGTGACAATTAACCTTTCTCTGCATTTTTTTTTCAAGATACACATCTCCAAATATTACAACTATTTTTCTGCAAAACTAACAAATATTTACCTTATTAACGCATCCTGTTAATCTTTAATGAATATAAATATATATGATGATTAAGTTCCTTTAGGTTTCCATGGTAATGTTTAGCTAAAATTTCTAATATGCATACGTGTGTAATTAAGGTGCATATAGTAAGCTTAGCAATCTGAATTAGTATTACTTCTCAATCGTAGAAAAGCTTCTGAGCATAGAGGAAAGTTAAATGAATCCGGAAATTGTCTTACCTTCTATTTGATGCACGAAAGAAAAATAGAGCATACAGATATAGAGGATACAAAACAGTATTGGGTGCATGTTAGTGCCTATACATAGTCCACTAATGTAAAATTGGGTATATTTGTCTCAAATGTATACCATACTGTTATATTGACGATAGCAAAAACCATGTATAAGCTGTGATTAAATTTCCTTGGTACCAAGCTATGAGGAGGATTTATATTTTTGGGCGCTGCCTTTTGTGTGAAACCCCTTTGGTATTATTTTTTTTCCAGTTGAGTTGTTTTTATACTAAGATGATGTGCAATTAATAATTTACACACAAAAATTATTGTAATTTTGTTACGAATTCGATTTTAATTTATTGCTGTTTTCATCACATTGCTTATTATTTGTTTGTTTTCTACACTTTATTGTTTAGTATTATATTTCAAAACTGTTATTGTTTATTATTATAATGTTAATATTAAAAGAAGAAAAAAACTGTATTGCTCTAATGTGATGGTTAATCAATTGTCAGCCAACTATAGTTGTATCTCTTCAATATTAAACTATGATTTTTAATTTTATATACTTGGTAATTTATATTAATTTATGTATAATATATTCTTGTACCGGCTATGTTCATATTTAATGTGCAAAGTTGTTTTATTAACAATGCCATTCTCTTTGTAATTGAGTTGTTTTATACAAAATTAAATTATAGAATATTGATTTTCTAGACATTTTTTTTCCAAGGAATGTTATTAATTATGATAAATAGGTTGCTTCTTTCTAAATATTTCTGTGATACAGTTTTGCTTTGAAAGATCTATCATTGTAATAAACTATTATATAAAACATGATTGTTGTTCAAGTCATATTATCCCTTGTTTACAGATTTTCGTATTTTTGAAAAATGCCATGTAATGTCTAAACTGCAAAAGCAGTTGGACTAACAAAAAACAAATGAGGCGTGTCGTGGGAAAACCAGGCCTAATGCAAGTGCGTAAAGTGTTGTCCCGGATCAGCCTGTGCAGTCCACACAAATATTATATGAAGAAAACAAAAAGATTTGCCTTAGCAAAGACTCGAAACTACGACAGCCGGGATAAAAAATCTGTCACGCTAACCACTTGGCCATTCTGACAAACAATCTTGGTAGTGAATATTTAACCCTATATACGTGTTACATCTGTTTTCCAAAATGAAAAGCGTGACCAATGCTCGATTTTTTTTCCATTTTGTTTGATGATATTTCATAAACGACACAGTATTTCCAATAATTATTTGTCAGTCGTGTAGTGTTATTTTGCTTGTTTATATATAATGTATTTATCATTTGGGAAATGTGACATGTTGTTGTTTTTTTTGCTCGACAATTCGAAGAATACAGTAGGTGAGCTATCGTACTACCCACTGCGTCCGCGTCTGAATTGGTTTAAGTTTTTATTCAAAAGTCTTGTAACTTCAAAACTACATAAGTTATTCACTTGAAAGTTGAAATATACCTTTGTCATCAACTCCAGTATCAGGGTCAAAATTCCCCATAACTCTGTTTTGTATTTTGATAGAGTTATGCCCCTTTTTAACTTCGATTTTCTGGCTAAAGTAAATTCAAAAGGTTTGTAACTTCAAAACTACATAAGTTATTCACTTGAAACTTGGAACTAATCTTTGTCATCAACTCCAGTATCAGGGGCAACATTCCCCATAACTCTTTTTGGATTTTGACAGAGGTATGCCCCTTTTTCACATAGATATTCTGGTAGAAATTTATATTCAAAAGGTGTGTAACTTCAATACTACATAGGCTTTTCACTTGAAACTTGGAAATTATCTTTTTCATCAACTCTAGTATCAGGAGCAACATTACCCATAACTCTTATTTTGGATTTTGACAGAGTTATGCCCCCTTTTCAATTAGATTTTCTGTTCGAAATTTTTATTCCAAAGTTTGGTAACTTCAAGACTACTCGAGTTATTCACCTGAAACTTGGAACTTACTTTGTCATCAACTCTAGTATCAGGGGCAACATTACCCGTAACTCTGTTTGTATTTTGTCAGACTTATGCCCCTTTTTCACATAGATTTTCTGGTTAAAGTTTATTTTCAAAAGTTTTGTAACTTCAAAACTACATAAGTTATTTTCTTGAAACCTGGAACTAACCTTTGTCATCAACTCTAGTAACAGGGGCAACATTACCCATAACTCTGTTTTGTATTTTGACAGACTTATGCACACTTTTTACATAGATTTTGTGGTTAAAGTTTTTGTTCCAAAAATGTATAAACTATTCAAGGCTTCTCTTAAAAGTTTTGTATTTTAACAAATGTATGCCCCTTCCACTATCCAAGATATGTACCAACTGAAATACTTCGAAAAGACGAGCACGCTGTACTCTGACAGCTCTTGTTACTTTGTCAATCTGTGAACATGTCTCTTTAAAATGTCCAAGTATATATATAGCCCAGGGCTAATATCCTAAAAGAAAACAAGCGATTAAGTCTGGCAATAAATAGTAATAAACATTCACTAAATATGTCATAAACAACTTTTTTTCTTCAGAACTGAATATATCCGAGTCTTAGATGTAGTTTCTTGCGCAGTTAAGAATTGACCTTCCTGTGTCAAAAAAGTTCGATTTGCAAAGAAAGCAAACAGCAGTAACGATGTATTAACAAACCATTGAACAATAGAATGTTGAAGAATATAATTATTAAGTACGCTTTGTCTACAATATGCTTGAATGTGACATTTCCCTGCATCGATGTCACACAATTATGAACAAAAAGTATAGCAACTAGTAACTATACTGAACACTATAATCCACGAGTATAATGTATTCATAAATTATACAAACTTTTTTACAAAGCCGTATCTTTTATATAGTTAAGACAGTTTGTATGTAGTATATGCAAAAGTAAACAAACGTTAAAAAGTAGGACCATCGTTTGAATGTATGTTAATATTTTGCATATATTTGTCACCACATCTATATAATGACATTCCATTACTGTATCTGGGTAATGACGTTCCATTACCGTATCTATGTACTGGCGCAGTGCCTAAACCCGCCACTTGCCTAAATCCGCCACCCCATCCGAGTAAGCGTTTTTTTACCGGCGATTTCTATTTTGTTGATCTCAATCAATCAGATACTTTCCCTTAACAATGCTGATGAGTTTTTATCTTGATTTGTGCATAAATAAATATTTAATCCAATTATTTCGTACATAACCCCGTAATGCAAACAAACTACATGCGGGGAATCTAATTCATACTGCGCATGCGCATTTTTGAGGCCCCGCATTGTGTCCATGATAAAATTAAATTATCGTGTTTTAATATTATGTCCATGTTAGCATGTGCAGCATAAAAATAACCATTATTCATTGGCATTACATACAATAAAATGCGGAAAAAAATGCATATTAAGAGCGCAGATGTCTCGCCACTCAAAACCCTCATTATTTGTCCCACATGCACGCAGGGCCTCAGTTTCAGAGCTATTTTTTCTAAAAACAAATGAGTATTGGGAATAAATTGAAAAATTGTATTAACAACAGACAGCAAGCTGCTTAATATAGACAATTAAATAAGAACAATAGTCAAATGTGGAATAAGCACGTCACGGTTCCTGATCTACGATTTCCGCCAAGCAACTTCGGATTACTGCGTTGTTTTTTTAAATACTAGAAAATGAACCTTAAATAAACAAAAGTGAGATTTTTGTCAATAGGAGTCAATACAAGTTGCTTTGAAAACATAAAAATTTATAAAACATTATTATTTTCGAGCAGTTTGAACATTTTAAAGAGGGGTGGCGGATTTAGACACTCATTTTTTACACTGTTTAGGCCTTCAATCTCGATAAATATTTTTCATTTGCCAAGTATTTGAAATGTAACCTAAACACGCCAGCAAATGCACATTAAACCTATCTTGATTTATTTAAATTTTTATGTAAATCGGTAAACAACTAATGAAAATATCGTAAAAATACCCCCCAAATGTGGCGGATTTAGGCACTGCGCCAGTAATTACGTTCCATTACTGTATCTGTGTAATGACGTTTCATAACTGTATCTGTGAAATGACGTTTCATATATGTTGTATGTAATGACGTTTCATAACTATATCTAAGTAATGACGTTCCATTACTGTATCTATGTAATGACGTTTCATCACCGTGTACATGTATATGTAATGACGTTTCATAACTAAATCCATGTAATGACGTTCCATTACTGTATCTATGTAATTACGTTCATCACCGTGTACATGTATATGTAATTACATTTCATAACTAATCCATGTAATGACGTTCCATTACTGTATTTATGTCCGTGTGCATGTATATGTAATGACGTTTCAGAACTATATCCATGTAATGACGTTCCATTAATGTATCTATGTAATGACGTTTCATTACCGTATGTATGTAATAACGTTTCATTACTGTATCTATGTAATGACGCTCCATTTACGTTTCATTACTGTATCTATGTAATGACGTTTTATTACTGTATCTATGTAATGACGTTTCATCACAGTATCTATGTAATGACGTTCCATTATTGTATCTATGTAATGACGTTTTGTCACTGTATATATGTATTGACGTGTCATTACTTTATCTATGTATTGACGTTTTATTACCGTATTTATGTAATGACGGTTCATTACTGTATCTATGTAATGACGTTTCATTACTGTATCTATGTAATGACGTTTCATTACTGTATCTATGTATTGACGTTTCATCACTGTATCTAGGTAATGACGTTTCATTACCGTAGCTATTACCGTATATATGTAATGACGTTTTGTCACCCTAACTATGTAATTACGTGTTATCACCGTTATCACCTATACATATAGGGGTTACTTTTGGCGGCGGCGGCGGCGTTGTTGGCGGCGTCTCCTTTAGTTTGTACAGACAATAACTTTAGAAGTTTTTGTGCAAAACGCCAATTTTTGGAAATAAAATGGAATAAGTCTTGTGCAGACAATAAGAAGTTTTTGTGCAATCATTATAAAACTTTAGGGAAGTGTTAGTTGGCATAAAAAGAAGGTAAAGTTTGTTTTCGGCATAAGTGCTCTTATCGTACGTGAGTTATGCCCCGTCAGGCGACACATCCGACTCGCGGAGTTCTAGTGTAATGAGGTTTTAGGACCGTTGCTGTGTAATTACGTTTAATGGCTTCTATGCAATTACGTTTTTTGTCGTAATATGACTTTGGATGATCGTATTCACGGTGTGATGACGTTTAATCATTCCATCTTACATGTTCAGTGTAATGACGTTATCTAGCCGTTCAAGACCCGCGGCATTGACGACACATTTATTACGATGGCTACGTTCTCGTTGTTTTCATAAGTGCAACTCATTCAATATTTTCGTGGCTAGCAATAAATGAGACATTCCGTGTACGATGTATTGTCATAATATTATATGACTTCTTAAACTCTTTACAAGAACGTTTTGCTGGTGTGTGTATCAATCATAGTTTACATATTTGGAATCTAAGCGCGAACCAAGTGAATCGCAACCGCAGTTGATCTCGTCGCTATGGTGATTCAAATGTTTGATACTTGCGCTTTCCGGTTGCTGTTGCTCTACACGTGACAAACCAATGGGTTTCCTCCAGATATTCACGTTCGCCCCACGACAGATTACACCAAAACTTAGTTACTATCCATTGAAGATACCAATTGTAATTTAAGTCCATGTAGAGTATGTATGAAACGCTATTGACGAGGTAGCGAATTGATGCAACCTGTACGTAATAAAGCGTGGTGCTTAAAGGCCTAGTTTAATCCGTCTTTATTTGACCCTCCTCCCCCAAATCTGTGGTTTTGTACTCTAGTGTATTGGCACCCTGATGCGGTCACAGTGTGGACACAGTATGGCGACCGTTATCAGCTAAGATCAATACACTGCTGCAATCGAAACAGTGCACTCAGCAATTGCTCAGTCAGCTGAGAGAAAAGATTGCACATAATGATAAAGAGGTTTTATGGTTGACCAATACACAGCCTTTAAATGCCTAGTTTAATCCTTCTTTATTTGACCCCCCCCCCCCCCACCGCCCCCCCTCCCCCGTCTTAAACCTGGTTTCTTGTACTCATGTGTATTGGTACCCTGCTGTGGTCAGTGTGGACACTTGTGTGGGGACCCTAATCAGCTGAGATTAATACACTGCTGCAATTGAAACATTGCACTCAGCCATTTCTCAGTCAGCTGAGATAAAATATTACAGATAATGAAAAGAGATTTTATGGTGGGCCAATACACAGAAGGAATACCCCATGGTTCCTTAACCTAGGCCTTTGAGAATACCATAAACGTCAGTCGCGTCAGCCTACTCAGCAAACTGTTTATCCAAGGCGAAATCAACCGCGCCGCGCCTACGGCAATACTGCGCGGGTTATATGGGATGGTTTAAAATACGTAAACTGTTCCTCTTTAAATGGTCGTCTTTCGCATGAGACGTTAAACCGAGGTGCAGTGTACTAGGTGCTTCACACCGGGCACTAAAAGACCCAGGGTCGCCTCTGGAACGGGGCGTCTCCTGTATCTTGCACTATCCTCCATAATCCAACTAATAAGTCTTCTGGGGGCGATGGCCATATGGGAGAGAATCCCGGTGCACTCGATAAAAATGTACTACTCCCCCCCCCCCCCTCTTTAAATGATTAAAAATCAATTGAATTTTCATTTTGCAGAAATAAGCTATAATTATTGGCGACGAAAACTAGTCTACAGATCTATATATTTACTCACGTTATGCACAGGGCAATGCTGCTTTAGATGTAAATATAACATTGTAACGGTTAAATTGGTGAAGATTGGTTGTAGCTAATATGTTAAAATGATTCCCCAAAATCAGAAAAGTATAAAACTCGAAAATAATTTGAGTAGCAAAATAATGTTACTTTATTTTCAGACGTTCGAAGCTGTTTTGCTGCGGCAAATGCGATGTAAGTATCTAGTGTCATGTATTCCTATCTCATCATTTAACTATAACCAGGGCGCATACGAATGATATGCCTAGGACAAGCGACGCTTAATGGCTGAGGTCATGATTATGTATGTCACGAATCGAAAGCTATTTATGTATTCGCAATGGCCCGTTTTATAATATCGCTCTGATATGGACAGCACACATTGGTCCTTTTTTGAGAGGGTTGTAACGAAATCCAAGCCCAATTCTGTATTCAATAATATACACAGAAAGGTCAACATTAGATGTGTCTGATCTGAGTGTATTTTGAAACTGCTATTTAATTAATTTACTGTCAATAAACATGTATTGTGTAATGTAGCCCTGCAGAAATTTAAGTTCGGAATCCCATTTGTTAAAATATCAGAATAATTATTCAAATAATTGTAAGCATGTAAATAATATCTGCGTAAATTGTCAGAAAAAAATATTGCAAACCGATTCAACGATAAACACTATGTTAAACGATTTTATAAAGAGTGTTTGATTTCGAAACCACGTAATTTGCATATTCACTTCCATGCCAAGTTTGTTTCGTTTGTGATGGCGTATTTTGCCAGCTGGATTTTATCTATAATTTGTAATTAAAACATGCGTTAACTAAGGTAAAAATAGTATAGTTTACGTTTAACGTATATTTGCAGAATGTTCATGGTATAATGGTTGTTGATTTTCGCGTCATCACATCCAAAAAGCATGCATTTTGAAACCGAAATAGGACAACTTTCACATTCGATTTTCAATGCATAGAAATTCAAGGACAATAGCTAAATGCATGTTTACACTGTGTTGCTGACATCGTTAAATTCACAATACTGATTGTTTTATTACACTAACATAGGGCGTTCGAGTTTAAATCAATTGACAATGTATTTGAAACAAAATATTTTTGAAAAACAAAATGGCCTTCGCCATCATGGAGGTCTGTGTGCGTCTCCGGATCACGTGACCTATTTACGCACAAACGAGGCAAATTAAATTCACAGAACTTAAATTAATGTTCTTATACATGCTTACTTCGGGCTTTCATAATACATATTTTATGGCATTATTTATATCGAGATATACAGTTGCCATAGAAATTGTGTACACAATTCACTAAATAAGCAGAGAACTGACTGTAAACTGAAAGTGAAAGTAGGTTTGTTTGAAACTGAAAGTTTTCTTTTCATGTTCACCAATTCCTATTGTTAGTCGAAAGTACGTAAGTACATCAACTCAACTCAAATTCTTTATTTCCCCCAGTATGGAGAACATGGTACAAAATGAATAAACTACATATTACATTTGAAAATACATTATAAATATGCAAGTGGCATGTTCTACATCTTATACAATACATTTATGTAATACAATATACAGACATGTTTAATAAATGAAAGCTGTTTACACAGACACAACAGTTCTCACAACTATAATAGTTTAAACGCTCCCTACAAGAAATACTTGATACACTTTACTATATAAGTGTACGATAATTTCAAGAATTCCTTGTTCTTAGCGTTTTCAAATAAAGGTTGTATAAGAGCACCTAGCATTCTCAAGCCCAAGTCTATACTGTCCATTGCCTCAAGTCTATACTGTCCATTGACTCGAGTTCGATTTTTACAACCATTTCAATAATCAGTGCCTTTGAGGGTAGGATTATTTATTTATTTTGTTGGAATTGACTTCAAAAACATGCAAGACAGAAACAAAAATCCCCAAAATATTTATTTAGAGTCATTTTTCATGTAATATATAAAACAGCCACATTTTCTGTTCTTTTTCACATGGTGTCTACTAGTTTGTCAAAGATTCTGAAAAAGTACATAAGAAACCTCTAGTTAATTTTGTCTACAATGTTGACAATTGATGAATGGATAACATAAAGGTGAAGTAATGTTAAAAACAAAGCAAAACAAGTTTATTTCATGTTGTTATATTGTGTCATCAGAATTTGGAACAAATTCAAGCTGGCAGATTTATGGTACTGGCAAATGCATTTTCTATTTGTTGGTCATGTTTATGTGACAAAAGTGCAAATAATCTTAATGATTATTCTTTCAATATTAGTAGATATTTTGATTTTTTAAAGTTCGCTGAATATCTTTGAATTGATCAGTTTCTTATGTCATCGGAATATGGACACTTAAGAGTATAATTTGTATATATGTGAATGTCTTAAACATATGATACATGACTGTAATATGACAGATTTCAGTTGTTTATGTATAATTTAGAAGATGAAAAATATTTATGTTCAGCTGAGACCACAATGTCGGTGTCAGATGGAAGAATTTTGGGTCCCAAGAACCCAGGTGGTCGCTCTGTCTCGTCTGGAGTGAAAGGTGACAAGACCCGGTACATTCGACCCGTGGAGCGCCAGAGGATGCGACCATGGCTCATTGATCACCTCGAGAAGAATGACGTGCCTGGTTTAACCTGGCAGAACAGAAATGAGCATGTCTTCAGAATATCGTGGAAACATGCTGCCAATCAGTGTTTCAACATGCAGAATGATACAAACCTTTTCGAGAGATGGGCAATTCATACAGGTCTTATTATTAGCATTGCATCCCAATTTGAACTTTACCTCATTTTAAGCTCACCTGAGCTCAACGTGCTTATGGTGAGCTCTTGTCATCAACTTTTGTCCTTCGTCAACATTTACCTTGTGCATACTCTTAGTCTAAGAGTATTTACAAGGTAAATGTTGACAGAAGTCACATTTATTGGCCAATCTTCATGAAACTTGCCCAGAACATTTGTCCCAATGATATCTTAGACATTGTTGAAACAGGGTCATGTGGCATCAGAAACTAGGTCACTACGTCAAATTATAGAAAAGGCTATTGAACACTCCAGAAGTCACATTTTTTGCCCAGTCAACATGAAATTTGTTTAGAACATTTGTTGTTCTTATGATAGCTTGGTCGAGTTTGAAAGTGGTTCTGCTGCGTTGAAAAACATGGCCTCCAGGGGGCGGGGCAGTTTTCCTACTATGGCTATAAAAAAAGCTCGTTAACACTTTATAAGTCACATTTTTTGCCCAATCAACATGAAACTTGCTCAGAATATTTGTTCTTATGATATCTCAGCCGAGTTCGAAAATGGTTCCGCTGCGTTAAAAACATGGCTGCCAGGGGTTGGGGCAGTTTTCCTCATATGGCTATAGAAAAAGCTTGTGAACAGTATAGGAGTCTTATTTTTTTGCCCAGTCAACATGAAACTTGCTCAGAACATTTGTTCTTATGATATCTCGGTGGAGTTCGAAAATGGGTCCACTCCGTTGAAAAACATGGCTGCCACGGGGCGGGGCAGTTTTCCTTATATAGCTTTAGAGAAAACTTAAAAACAGCTTGTGAACACTCTAGAGGCCACATTTATTGCCCAATCTTTATGAAACTTGCACTGAACATTAGTCCCAATGATATCTCGGACGAGTTTAAAACTTGGTCATGTGGGGTCAAAAACTAGGTGACTAGGTCAAATTGAAGAAAAGCTTGTGAACACTAAAGAAGTCAACATTTTTAGCCCAATGAAAATGAAACTTGCTCAGAACATTTGTTCTAATGATATCTAGGCCGAAATCAAAAATGGTTCCGGTCGGTTGAAAAATATGGCCGCCAGAGGGGCGGGGCACTTTTCCTTATATAGCTATAGAAAAAGTTTGTGAACGCTCCAAAAGTCACATTTTTTGTCCAATCAACATGAAACTTGCTCAGAACATTTGTTCTAAAATGGTTCTGCTACGTTGAAAAACATGGCCACCAGGCGGCAGGGCAGTTTTCCTTATATGGCTATGTTGAAAACTTTAAAAAGCTTTTGAAAACTCTAGAGGCCACATTAATTCCCCAATCTTCATGGAACATGCCCAGGACATTTGTTCTAATGATATCTCAGACGAGCTTGAAACTTGGTCATGTGGGGTCAAAAACTAGGTCACTAGGTCTTATTGAATAAAAAGCTTGTGAATACCGTAGAAGTAATATTTTTTACCCAATCTTCTTAAACCTCACTCAGAACATTTGTTCCAAAAATATCTCAAGCGAGTTCGAAAGTGGATCACATGGGGTCAAAAACTAGGTCACCAGGCCAAATTGAAGAAAAATCTTGTGAACACTCTAGAGGCAAAATGTGTAGCCCAATCATAAAAAATTGCTGAAAACATTTGTCCCAATGATATGTCTGACAAGTTTTAAATTGGGTCATGTGGGGTTAAAAACTTGGTCACCAGGCCAAATTGAAAAAAAAGTTTTCCAGGCCCTTTTTTGTAGGGCACGGCGCCATGCCCCTTTTTTAAGGCGCCACTTTGCCCTTTTCAAATGCAAAAGCCGCCACTCGCCCTAATCGACAACGATCTTAATTGCCTCGTGACCACTTTTATCGGCCCTATGTCTGCGAAAAGGGCACCCACTGTTTTCTGTTATTATCACTCTGACTGTGCTCAATTTATTTCACACATGCATTTCTAATCGATTTGATTAAATCGATTACTGTGCTCGTTTTATTGCCGACACACGTTTCTAAGCGATTTGATTTAATCGATTACTGTACTAATGATTGTCAGCTTGATTCTTGAACCTGATTCTTAAACCGACCAAGTGGTGACATCAATTTGTAATTGATAATGCGTATACGATTAACTTACTGATACATAACGTAAACTCGTAGATAGGACAAATCCCCATCTCACTATCCATGTTCATTATGGATTGATTTTTTTTAATTAATACGATTCATTATTTAAATTGACAAATACTTTTCACACTGCGAAAATGTAAAATTACAAATAATTTCCTTTAGTAGTAGGTTTCTCTGTCTAGAGACTTGAGGTGTGAAAGGGAACCAAGTTGTATATTGGTATGCATGTCAAATATGACTTACCTGTCAACATCTTTTGGGCCCCAAATGTAAAAAAACAAATACTAGCCCTACAAAATATTCCCGGACATGTCATTTAAGATGGCCTCAAACAGAAGTTTTCATTACAGATTCTATTTTATTTTCAGACTTTCCTAATCAAAACCTTACATACGTAGAGCGGTTCTGATCAGTGCATTTGACATACGTTAAATTATCTTATTGTATATCGTTTTTGTACTTGTGAGTTAAATCGTCGGACAATAATTTGTGAAACAGTTTTTTTGATTGACTTGTTGCTTATATTTGTGAAGATGGAAAATGCCGTCGCTCAAACGGAGGTTGGCACAAATTTGAAAGGAGAGTGTAAAAGTGGCAAAAAATACCATTAGTTAATTAAAATTTGTGCAGAGGACAGACTGAACTTGAAACATATTTACTCACAAAACTAACATGATATATCTTAACAAGTAGATAATGCCTGGATTGGGCTGAAAGTTACAATAACTTATTAGAGCTCTCTCCAAAAACAGAACTGAAAGGTAATTATATATATATGCTATAAATCTTTAGGTTTGTAACTATAAAGTATCGATCTATAATTACTAAGAATATAATTATGTGATCCACAGAATTTGCTTCGCAAATTTCTTCGTACGTTACAGACAATCAAATTTATATTAAAACACGCCGCGTACTACTTACGTTATATTAAGAGATTTACATAAAATAAACGTGTTCAGCAGATATACAGCATACAAAATGTTTTTCTCGTTAGTTTAATCCGTGTGAATATTGAATATTGCGTGTGCCAAAACTTGTTTTTGGTACCAGAGTGTGCTAACATGCTTTTATATGTTGTTTTTTAAAATATAACATGTGTATATATAAATATGATACCCATAGCCAACACACTGACACACTTGTGCCCTTTTAAAAGAACACAGCGCTAAAATGCCCTTTTTGAATATATTGCACCATGCCCCTCTGCCTTCCTGGATAAAACACTAACACTCTGGTGGCCACATTTATAGCCCAATCATCATGGAACTTGCTCAGAACATTTGTCCCAATGATATCTCGGATGAGTTCAACACTGGGTCATGTGGGGTCAAAAACTAGGTCACTATGGCAAATTGAAGGAAAACCTTGTAAATACTGTAGAGGCAACATTTATAGCCCAATCATCATGAAACTGGCGCACAACATTTGTCCCAATGATATCTCAGATAATGTTCAAAACTTGGTCACGTGGGGTCAAAAACTATGTTACGAGGGCAAATTGAAGAACAAGCTTGTGAACACTTTAGCAGTCACATTTTTTGCCCAATTTTGTTGAAACTTGCGCAGAACATTTGTTTCATAGTCATCTCGGACGAATTCGAAACTGGGTCATGCAGGGTAAAAAACTTGGTCACCAGGCCAAAATGAAGAAAAGGCTTGTGAACATCTAGAGGCCACATTTATACTCTGATCATCACGAAACTTGCTTTGAACATTTGTCCCAATGATATATGGCACAAGTTCGAAACCAGGTGACATGGGGTCAAAAACAAGGTCCCCAGGTCAAATAAAAAAACGAAGCTTGTGAACACTAATGGCCAAATTTTTAGCCAAATCTTCATGAAACTTGCTTTAAACAGTTAAGTTCCTTAGCCGCTCAGGTGAGCAACCTAGGGCCTTGTGGCCCTCCTGTTTATTTTTTGTCCCAAAAAAACACACTTTAAATGGTTATAATCATTTCTACCACTATTCTTTTCTTACGCACGAAATTTTGCTTTATTATTTATAATAATTAATTAATTTATTATCGTTGTTTTTATTATTATTTAATTATTATTAAAGGTCGCCATGAGGAGAGTGACCATAAACGCTGGAAAGCCAATTTTCGATGTGCCCTAAACAGCCTGCCTGATGTTATAGAGCTAAAGGAGCATGGCATTAAGAAGGGAAGTAATGCTTTCAAAGTGTACAAGTTCTTAGATGAGAAAGAGAGTAGGGCAAATAAAGAACACAAGGCTAAAATGAAGAAAGGTGAGGCACAATTTTTAAATAATCTTATTTCAACATTTTCAGTAATTTATCAAAGTATGTATTATTCCAGTGAAACATTAACATTATTTTCTCCATAAAGCAGGCTACACAATGATTTTTAAGTTTTCAGTGTTTATTTCTTTTAACGGGTTAAAACAAGCATATTATTTGTATTGATTTCATCATTTTGTTCTTAGGTTAAAACTGCAAATAGATGCTCAGTATTTATGATATCATTTATATTTGTTAGATCCTACTTCATATGGAGGCTACGAATATGTACAGAGCCGAGTAAGTTGTTAACATTGTTGATTCATTATAGTGTGGTATGTGACTTGAGAGAATGGTATCACTTCAATTAATAGTATGTTGAAACAAACTTTAACAATTTCTATGTTCTTTTCCATGAACTCTTTCTAAAAAACAACTTTAAATTCTACAAACAACTTAACTTCATTGGTTTTCTTGCAAGCATGTTGTTTATTTGTACAGGGTGTCACAGAGTCACAAAGAATGTACATGTTTCAAGATGTTTCAAGTCTTTGTTTTCATCCAAGTGCTATTTAACTGTACATCATTTTTTTTACAAATGAAATTTAATGTTTCAATTGAGATGACATTTCTTTTTAATTTCAGAAGTACCGGGCAGGTAGTGATAATGGTAAGTTAGCATTACAATGAATAAAATGACAGTTTGTTTGTATATTGTATTGTTACTGCAGCGTATGTTTAAAAAAAAAAACACTAAAATATTCGAAAAATACTGTTCAAAATCAGGTAAATAAATTTGTATATAAATGTTTTTGAGATGTTTTATCCACATTGTATTTTCAGGAGTGAATATTTTCTGAAATTCAGAATTCTTTTACTTTAATACATGTATTTAAAAAAAATTGCATTGGCACATTGAACCTCTTAAGTCTAATATAAAATTTAAAAAATGGATGAAATGATAATGTAGCCAGTTAATAATTGTGGATATCAAGAATTTAATGGCAGATTGAGCTGTCGTTAAGATCGTGAGCATTTGGTACATATATAAAAGTTAACAGCTAACTAAAACGGAGCTTTTACCTTAAAGGCCCCTGGAATATTTTGGGATATTGACCCCTTGCCCAGCCTCTAAAAAAAGCCATGTAAACAGTATTTGAAATTTGGTCAAGCAATCCCGAATTCTTATATTATTACTTTAGTCTTAAGTTGAGAGCAAGAGAATTCTGCAAGCCTGCCTCTATATACCAGAGAATATGAGCAAGGCCGGTCCAAATGTTATCAGTGCAGGACTTATGGGCTTGTGCAGCTGTGCTTATATTGATAACTGTGTAAGAGTATTTTCCGTGTGTTGATAGATGAGTCTTCTGAGGCTGTATCGAGCCTCCCCAACTTGTCTAGCCTGTACACGCCCCTGTCCACAGTGGAGATGGTGGTGGAGACGGACACGCATGAGGAGCAGGAGGTGGACATGGACAACCTGCAGGAGATCCTCACTGCGGCAACTGCCTCCCTCGAGGGTGGGTGATCACTTCTACTCTCTACTGTCATTGAATTTAACAGTTTGCATATTTAAAACTGAGAATCTGATCTAACCTATATCAATATTAACCAGTGCAATAACAGGCATGTTCTTCAACGTATTAAAATCAGCTATTCAAATACGCTAGTCAGTAGGATCTGAGGTCAGGATGTCAATACTGTAAATACTATTTAAGATAACACTAATTGGAAGTAATTAATACTTAAAAACATATGGTATTTTATATTGAATTATTGTTAGTTATAATCAACCATGTCACACATTAATTCTAGCATATATTATAGTTTTATTGTATTAAAAGTCAGTTTTCATAAAACACAGTTATCTTTCTTTACTGTTTAAAGCATGTGTTTGAGTTTTATACAATGTATACACAAATATTGCCTGCATGGCTTTATATTTTCCATATTTGCAAGATTTAACAGCTGGAAAACTTTCCATCTGATGTGTTCCAACTACATTCAAGCCCATTCCCAGATAAAAAAGAAAAATAGCAATTTAAACTGATCTAAAAAGAATAAAGTGAAAATTGTGCAGACTCAGATTTCTGTTCTGGCTAACATATTACTGTTCATCATGCGTAGCATTTAGGGAATACTAGGTTAGTGTTGAATAAAGATGTGTTCATTTAGCGAGGCTTAGAAAACCTGAACTACGAGCCTTGGTGAGTGGTTCACGTTTTCATGGAGAGCAAATAAACTTATTTATAACCAACTCTTACCTACTATTCTATTTATCCCATAATTTTCTATCTTTATTTTCAAAATACTTGGAAGATAACATACTTGATATAACATGAAAAACATAAAATGTGGCGCGTCGTGAGAAAACCGGTCTTAATGCATGTGCGTAAAGTGTCGTCCCGGATTAGCCTGTGCAGTCCGCATAGGCTAATCCAGGACGGCACTTTCCGCTTTCATGGTATTTTCTGTTTGAAGGAGGTCTCTTCTAAACATAAATCCACTGTGAGCGGAAAGTGCCATCCCGGATTAGCCTGTGCACAGGCTAATCTGGGACGACACTTTACGCACATGCATTAAGACCGGTTTTCCTACGATGCACCTCAAATATACATAGAAGATTCCACGGGGTGTTGTTTTGTCAATGCTGACATGATGATGGGATAAATTGTTAGTCCTATTACTATATGTATTACTCCTGTGTTCACAGCGGGTATAGATGCGGCGGCCCTAGAGAAGATCTCTATAGAGCAGCTGAGCAAGATGGGGGACCTGTCCAAGATGAAGCTTGACATCTGTAGCACAGACTCAGACTCTCCCATTGAACCCATGTGTGAGTACCCAAAACACATAAGGGCATTTTTTATGCCCCCACAAATACGGAGGCATTAAGTTTTGCATTTGTCAGTTTATCTGTACATCCTGAAATTGTGTGTGCTCAACTCCTCTTTAATTGCTGGGCCGATTTCGCTCAAACTTTCACAGCTGAAGAATCTTAATTTGTAGTTGATTTGTAGATGATCTGAAGGAAGGCATTTTGGCTGCAATCAATTTTGGAAGAATTATGGCCCTTTGTTGTTTTTTTCATTGTAGAATTTTGTGGTAAACTCCTCTTTAACTGCTGGGCCGATTTCGCTCAAACTTTCACAGCTGAAGAACCTTAATGTGTAGATTATAGTAAAGGAAGGAATTTTGGCTGTGACTAGTTTTGGCAAAATTATGGCCCTTGTTTTTTCTACTGTAGAATTTTGTGGACTGGACTGCTCTTTAACTGCTGGCCCGATTTCGCTCAAACTTTCACAGCTGAACCACCTTAACATGTAGGTGATCGTAGAGGAAGGAATTTTGGCTGCGACCAATTTTGGCAGAATTATGGCCCTTTGTCCTTTTTTGCGCTATAGAATTTATATGAAAATAAATTTGTTTAGGCAAAAATTAGTGTTGGCGACATGCCCTTTGTCTGTGTCCAAGCATGCATTGTGGGGGCATCCTTGTCTGTGACACATCTAGTTACTTTATATACTGGGGTCAAATATATCGGCATATTCCCTTAGCAGAATTCTTTTAAAATCTTGAAATTCTGCTGAAAAATTTACTTTACATCAGGGCTGACGCTGCCATTTACCATTTTGGCAAATGGATGTAGATGTGAACATTTGGCTAAAGTAATTTCTGATTGGCTACAATTGTTTCTTCATATAAGCCTATAACATTTGGCTACAATTTTTTGTGTCGCCTGACTAGGCGACATATAGGGTTTACTTATGTCGTCGTCGGCGGCGTCCCCTTTCGCTTGTCCGGAGCATAACTCTTACACTATAAAAGCTATCAACATGAAACTTCATAGGTAGATAAATCTCATTGAGGGGAAGTGCAGTGAACAGGAACCGTTACTCTCCACCTCAAACTTTTGGAGTTATTGCCCTTTGTTTATTTTCATACTTAATTTTTGTCCGGAGCATAACTCTAAGACTATGAAAGCTATCAACTTGAAACTTCATAGGTAGATAGATCTCATTGAGCAGAAGTGCAGTGCACAAGAACCGTTGCTCTGCATCACATACTTTTGGAGTTATTGCCCTTTGTTTATTTTCATACTTAATTTTTGTCCGGAGCATAACTCTAAGACTATGAAAGCTATCAACTCAAAAATTCATAGGTAGATAGATCTTGTTGAGGAGAAGTGCAGTGCACAAGAACTGTTACTCTGCACATCATACTTTCTGAGTTATTGCCCTTTGTAAATGTTCATACTTATTTTTGTGTCGCATTTTTGGTTTTAATTAGTCTTTTCTTTGCGATTAGCCAGAGCGCAGTGCTTTTGAAGATTTGAATAAATCTGTTAAAAAATTTGAGCATTAGCCTTCTTCATTCTGATTCACGTAAGCTATCCAGCGTCAGGCAACACATCTGACTCGCGGAGTTCTAGTTTCTTCATATAAGCCTATGACATACCCAAGATTAGTAGGATTTTAACTTAGAATGGTAAATTTAGTTAAAGAACATTAGAGACCTGCTAACACCTGGATATATTGTTCCACCAAATGTTTGCTATTGCAATATTGTCACCAAAACATACAGTCTAGACCCCATCCCTAGCCCCTGAACAAAATTTGGATACTCCCAAGTAAATTGATGAAATGACTTGTAATAGCAAGTAAGATTATTGGCTTGGCTTAGAAAGTAAAGCTTGTCAAGCATTTTGATATTCGTATTGAGTAGGTATGCTTCTCTGTTATGGGATCTGTGGTCTAGTGGTAATGCACCGCCTCACAACCCAGGTTTAGCAGGTTCGTGTCCTTTGCTACAACCTTGCATACGAACTTGTCTTTCGCATGAGACGCTAAGAGAGGTGCAGTGAACAAGGTGCTTTTTTTTTTTTTACTGGGCTCTACAAGACAAGGGTCACCTCTAGAACGGGGCGTCTTCTGTATCTTGCACTATCCCTGTAACCCAACTAACAAGTTTTATGGGGTCGATGGCCATATAGGAGATAATCCTGATGCACTGGATATTTTGCTTATTCCATTAATTTCTGACATTTTTTGTGTGAAATAAGAAACATTTATTAGAAACTAACGAAAATGTAATTAAAAGTAATAAATATAGGCTCTATAAATGGAATTTCTGAACAGTTTTATCTCACAGTGTTAATTTCAATGTCTAGTTGGTCTGTGTACATTTCTGCAAACTTTAATCTCTTTCATTTTGATTTAGTTGATAATTTAGTCACTGTTCTAAATAGTTTATTATCACTTGATAAATTTTGATGTTACCTTTAATATAAAACGGGTTTGAAAGAATTGAAGTTAAGAGTTCTACATGTTAGGATAATATGTTACCGGTGTTTGTGGCTTTTGGTTTAAAATGATCTGTGTTAAACAAATTAAAATATTAAGATGACATTAATTGTTTTATTACGACACACGTAATTTTGTAGTAACTCAGCCCAGTATAGACACCTGCGCTTGTACAAAACAACATTGCAGCTACACAGTTTTGATTTACTTTGTTAAATTAAGAGAAATAAGTTTATTGGAGACCTTTCAAAATTGGCTTCACGGAATAACCAATTACTATCGGTTTTAAGACTTTTGAAGAAAATAAAATAAACCTCTAAAATAACTGCTCCAAAATTGAGAAATACAAGTATTTCATGTTTATGTTTTTGGTATAGTTATTATTAATCAATCACTCACTCATCCCTTTATTGGACTGTATAAGGATGTGAGGCCCCCCTAGGGCAAGGAAATATACAATGACTAATTATCTACTATCGGTGGGCAACCAATCCTTTCACATACTTTTTTTATCATGTTTTATGTAAATGATGTTTTTGATTAAGTGAAGTCAATTTATTACATAACTGATATGTTTAAGATCTGTTTGGTGTTTATTTTCATTGCCAATGTCCAAAGCTCCTGTCTCTCACTAATAAGACTTTTGCTATGAAATTACTACTAAAATACATGTAGTTGAATTAAACCACGAGAACGTTAGCCCAAGTGATATAATATACCGCATCAGATCGTTGTTTATTAGCCGATAAACAACAACAATTCGAAAAATATTTTGATTCTAACATGACCTTACTACATTTTCTGCAATTTTAATGCAAACTATATTGTACAGTTTTGGAACTATTTTTGGGGGTCGTTTTCTTGATAGTTAGACAATGATGAATTTCGTTCTTTGTCTATAGAAAACTCTGTGCATGTCATGTTAGAATAGCCAATAAACAACGATATTGTGAATTTTTTTTTTATTGTTCCATGACCTGACAACATTTTTTGCAATTAAAAATGCAAACTATCTTTTACAGTTTTGGAACTATTTTTTCTGTTTGTTTATTGGTAGTTTAACAACAGTGAAATTTGTTCTTTGTGTATAGAAAACCCTGCGCGTATCATATTAGAAAACCCTACTAACGCAACATCTATTTTTGTAAGAATAATAGAATCAGTTAATGTCAGCATAATGCCATTGTTTATTCGAGATGACAATAGTCTGAACTTTCCAGTGCTAAGGATACGTTGTTTCCTGTGATATATATGCAAGCATAACTTCTCAGTATTGTAGTGAGCTGAGCAGTTGTAAAACCGGTACACATATTTTCTGTTTACTAATAAACATTTGTGTCGAGGAGTTTTAACTTACTTCACTACGAGCATAATTTGCAACATTTTGGTTATAATAAAGAAGTGCAGTTTTAAGATTTATTTAAATTAAAGCAACAATGGCTTGTTGAGCCAATTATGTCCCACAAAATCATCTACATTAAAGAAATTGAGGTCTTCCAGAGCAACCAACCATCAAACTCAGAGCAGCTACACATTTCTTTGACAAAGCACTTTGTTTAATAAAAGCTAATATAAGTATTTTAGAAAACAACACTTCGTCATAACCTGTTGTATGCTAGAGTGATTTCTTAAAAAATATCTATGCTAGCCCTACCAGTGGCCAAAATAGCCATTGGCTACTAAAGTTTCTATTTGATTACAAATATTTCTGATTGGCTACTTAAATTTCTGAAAAATGAAGCATATTTTCACATTTTCTGGGGAAAATATTTCAAAATTACAGGTATCTTTGCAAATTTGAAATACATGTATTTGGCTAGTAATTTGGTATTTCTTAGCGCCAACTAAGAATATGGAATTGCTGCATATGTCTGTTTGTAGATGTGTTTGTGTGCAACTGGTGTGGGAAAGTGTTCCCCTGCAAGGTGGAGCTGTTCCAGCACTTCCTGACGCTGCATGAGGAGAAGCTGCTAGCCCACGAGGAGTACCAGCGTGAGGGCTCCAGTCTCCAGAGAGAGATCGAGGACCTGGAGAAGAAGGTGCTCAACTTCACCAGGGAGAAATACAAGGTGAGGTTTGGTGCTTGGGCATAAGTCATGAATTATAGGTTAGAAATTGGTATAGAAGCAGGCGCTCAACTTAACCAGGGAGAAATACAAGGTGAGGTTTGGTGCTTGGGCATAAGTCATGAATTATAGGTTAGAAATTGGTATAGAAGCAGGCGCTCAACTTAACCAGGGAGAAATACAAGGTGCAGTTTAGTGCTAGGTATAAATCTTGAATTTTAGACATTTATATAGAGCGAAGATTCTGAACTTCACCAGGTAGAACTATAGATGAGGTTTTGTGCTCAGGATGAATAATGAATTACAGAAATTTGTGTATAATGAGATCCTGAACTTGGGCGGAAAAAAATACAAAGTGAGGTATGGTTCTTAGGAAGTTATGATTTATAGAACAGAAATTTATATAGAACAAATTAATAGAGAGCAAGAAGATGTCACAAGCTCACCTATATAAAACTGAGAATCTGAGCAAGCCAGGTTCAAAATTTACCAGTGCTGGGCTTATATGCTTGTGCTAATTTCGACCACTGCAATGTGGGGTTTTGTGCTCGGGCATAAGTCATGAATTGTAGGAATTTGTTTACAAGAAGTTTTTCAGCTTAACCAGGGAAAAATACAAGGTGGGGTTAGGTGCTCAGGCATAAGTCATGAATTACAGGTTATAAATTTGTATAGAAGATAATCTCGAACTTCACCAGGGAGAAATATAAGGTGAGGTTTGGTTCTACTTGAATTTGTTAAGGAGGTTGTCATGGAGGAATATAAGGTGTGGTTCAGTCGTTCTATAATTAATTATAGAAATTGGTCGATCGAGTTCTTAAACTACAACAAGGAGAAATACAAGGAGTAGCTTGGTTCTCAGTCATGAATGGTAGTAATGTATTAGAAATGTTTGTGAAAACAAGTATTCAAATAATAATATAAAACATCAAACAGTATCCTTTGGTTAATTCATATTGTCATTTGTTTTGAAGCCCAAGGAGTCAGGGGAGGTAATAGAAGATGGCCAGGTTGTGGACATGAGTTCTACCAACATCATGACAAGCCAAGACGTATACATAGAAGACCAGGCTCTCGACTTGTCCATGGCACAGACCCAGCCTCCTGTTGTCAAGCAGGAAGAAGCTCTGGATCTGTCAGTGGGCGCTGTTGCAGTCAAACATAAACTGCAGTTGAAGGCTTCACAACCCAAGATTATCACCAAGAAGCGACGATCAGGTGCTCTCGATATGGACTACATCAAGAAATTTGATGATTATGGGCTGGCAGGGAAACCTCAGACAAAGAGACAGCTGTCACTCATGTCAAAGAAGAAAGAGGAAAAAGAGAAATCAAAGAAGGGTGGAGTGAAGAAGAGTAGTGATTCCTCAAAACAGCATTCTGTTGAAGATCTGGTCCATGCAGAAATTTTGATTTCACTGAAGAGTGGTGCCAATGATGATGAAGAGGAGGAAATGGACACTGATCATGATGCTGCCACTGATCAAGAGGAAGAGGCTTCTGACAAGGACGGGAGTGTGAAATCTGAGAAGTCTGCAAAAAGGTGCAAAGCTAGTACTGATGCTGATAGTAGCAAGTCCTTCACATGTGGAATATGTTCTAACACATTCGAAGATGCAGCAAAACTGTATGCCCATGTTACTGATCACAAGAACGAGTACAAATGCGGGATGTGCCAGACAGTGTATAACACCAAAGATGAATACGTCCAACACCTTGGAACACATGTTCCTACATCAGAGAATTCACAGGACGCTGGGAAAATAGCCAAGTCCAATACATGCAGCATTTGCGACAAGTCCTTCTCTTCTGCTAAGCTACTTGAAAGTCATAAAGACGAACATTACACAGTCACACCAGTAAGAACAAGCAATCAGAAAGTCTCTATGGTAGTGCACCCCAGTACCTCCCTATTGACACATATGAAAGACAAGACCAAGGTATCATCTGGGGATGACCATGACAACCGTGAGGATGTAAAGAAAGAGGAGACAAAAGTAGATCCGAAGGTTATTGTCTCAGCTGCCAACAAGACAGATAAATTGGCAAAGATAGTAAGTTCTGATGGAGAGGAAATATATGTTCTTTATTCAGATGTTGACAATGAACCAGGTGAAGATGACAAGAAAGATGAAAAGGCTTCTGATAAAGCCCTTGATCAGGATTCCGTAGATGGTGACAAAGCTACCATAGCTAAAGATGTTAAAAGTGGTAATACTGCAAAAGATAACAGCAGTACTGTTAAAGAGAAGGAAGGGCAGCTGCCTGCATTTTCTGAGATAGTGAAGGACGTGGATGAATTCTTCATTAAAGATGTAAAATCAGAAAATGAGTCGCCAGCAGAAAAAGAAATGGAGACTGGTGCTTATGCAACTAAGACTGAAGCAACATCAGCAACAGCAGCATCAACAACTGATGCACCAGAAATATCACTAGAGATATCTCCAGCATCGAGTCAGGAAACAAATGCTGATTCTAATCATTCTGACGAAGAAGAAAACAGGTGTGTGATTTGCAAGGAAGATCTTGAATCAACACAAAATCTAAAGGAGCACATGAAATTGCATTCGATATTTGAGTTGACCAATGCCAAATGCTCGTTCAAAGGCTTGAAAACTGGTGAGGTTTCGGATCTGCATGCAGACTCTGAGAACAAGTCCAAGCTGTTTGTTTGCAAACTTTGTGGTGAAGAATTCGAACAGTTTTTGGATTTGAAGGAGCACGTGTCAAAACACTTAGAGAAGCCAGCTACTGGGAAAACCAAAAGAGGTCGTCCCCCGAAAAGGACTCTTGACAAACCTGAGTCCCCAAAAGCAAAAAGACACGATTCAAAAATAAAACAGTCCAACAGCGTTCTGGCAGCTGCTCTGAACACTGGCCCAAAGTACCCAATTCAGACACATTTCAAGAATGGCAAACCAAAGAAACACTATTTGCTTAACGAAAAGGGTGATGGCACATTGAAAGTGGGTATCAGTACAGAGAAGAAGTCCAAAACACCTGATGAATCTGACCAGGAAAGTGTTGATGTGGAAAAGGTTGAAGTTGTTATAAAGTCGGTTGCTGTCAAGAAAGCTGCAAATGTTGATTCAGTGAAGGCTGTACCAGCAGTTCAGGTTGCTGGGGTAACACAGAACTTTGCATCGAAACTACTGGTTCAGGGGGTGACATCATTCTTAAATCAAAAGGAGAAAAAGCCTATATCCAGTAGTGGTTCCGTAGCTATGACATCTGCAGCCTCCACACCCAAACCTGCCCAGCAATCAACCCTCCAGGTTTTGACCCCAACAGTTTTGTCAGGTGCTGCAGCTGCAGGATCCACAATCAATATTGGTGGCAAGGTAACACCCCTACATCAGCTAAGATTCATCAACACCAGTGACATCAAGACGTCTGTACCCCCACAGGTGATCTTTCTAAAACAAGGGACACCTTTGCCAGTACAATTGACCTCCCAACTAAATGCACTGCAGCAGAACACTATTGCTGTTACACAGGTGGCTGGACTTCAGACGACTGCTATACCAGCCTCCAAACTCAACACAGTGGTTACCCTGCCACTTGTATCCTCCCTGCCCAAGCAACTACTTGTAAGTGCCCAAAGTTTAACAAAAATGACTGCAGACCAGTCAGCCACAATGCAAACTGTAAAACAGATGATATCCACACAGAAATCGGTTCCAGCGGCACAAGTTCTGCCAACAGTGATTCCCGTTTCCATGGTAAAGAACATTGCGCAGCCTGCTTCCCAAGTGACAGTTATGCCCACCCTCAAGGCCATGCCAGCAATAACGACAATTCCAACACTAAACCTAGCATCTTTGCAATCAGTACAGAAGACATCTATAAGTGACCTTTCCCCCAAAATCACAATATCTCTAGCAGCACTGCAGGGCCTGGCAACAGTCAGTTTGAAACCGCAAGTGGCTAACATCCCGGTCACCACTAAGGGTATTTCCTACTCTGTTTCTACTGCAACTTCTCTGCCAACAACCAGAGTTAACCCGCAAACTCAGAACAACCTTCTGCACATGGTTTTGGCACGAATGGGACAGCCAACCCAGGTCCCTGTCTCAAAACCAAGCAATCCATCGACTACTGTGACATCAACTTTTTCATCAGCTTCAGTCTCAATGATAAGCACTTCAGTAGCATCGTCATCTGCAACATCAGTAGCAGAAAGCACCAAGATGGTGGTCACAACACAGGCTGGTCCAGGAGCACAGGGAAATGTGGAGCTGCCATTAGTGAAACTGTCAAATGAGAACATTCTCAAACAAACAGTGGATTTTGGAAAGGTAAGTGATTTCCAGCATGTTAAATTAAATAAATTATAATGTTAAACTGCATGAATTATGGTTAGTAATATGTGGGCACAATCTTATTAAAAGGCCTATTTTCTGTGTAAAAGCTATGCTTTTTTAAACATGTATCATTAACCTGACATGGGTATAACGAAACAAGGATTTTAAGTGTTCTGAACAAAATGCAAAATGATCTGTCCAATGTCTTATCTTGGTGTTTCCCTTATAAGTTTATAGAATACATACACAAAAACCTGTGTCTAATATAGAACTAAGTACTCTTACAGTGCCACATTTGGCTGATGAATTCATAACTGAATTGTTTGTGGTCACCTAGATATTTCTAACAATGCGCTTGATTGTAAGTTGCTTGTTTTATGCAGTAACAGAAATCATATTTGTCATTGTCAGAATTGTTAAAGATGGTTTACGCTATGATATTTTTATGAAACAGAGCTTAAAGCAAGGCCTGGTGCTGTTCTGCTACCTGTGCAAGAAGAACCTGACCTCCCTGGAGGAGATGTCCACACACTCCTGTTCCCAGGCAACTTCAGCTTCCCAGGAATCTGTCACCATGGCAACCACCAGCACAATGCAGGCTGCTGTTACCAGTGAGTGAAAATAATTGACTTGGCAATATTTTGTTCCCTATCGTTCAAATATGTCAAACTAATGAGTGCCTGAATTAGGCCATAATGTGGTGTTATAGAAATTTTTGTATATCTTACATAAATGTGTTATAACAAATTATCTAATGGATAAATTGGATGTATTGGATAATGTTTTTGTTCTTTTTGAAAATATTACCAGTATTCATGAATGTTGATGTATTTAATATTCCTTGAACTCTTTTGCAAGGTGCCTGCGTCGCAATGGCTGGGAAAGCAGTGGAAACCATTGCCATGGATACCACAGATGGCGAATCGGAATCTACAGATCCATCGCCGACAACCTCATCAGTGGTCATAGGAAAGAAAACCTCAACAAGTGAGTGTCAGAGGTGCCCCAAATGTCTGTTCACATGCGATCAGCAGATGGAGATGTTGATTCACATGGAGATCCGACATGGCGTGAAATGGCACAAGTGCAAGTACGCTAAGTGCAGCCAGTCCTTTGAAAGTGAGCTGGAACTGGAATTGCATTATGTTGTGTCTCACAATTATGAATGTAAAATATGCTTCCTGCGAATGAAGAAGTTTCACATCTACGAGCACTCTACCAGCCACTGCTATGTTGTCATGAAGAGCTGCTTTCAGTGCGACGTGTGCAAGGACGTGTTTCTGAACATGGATCTGTTTAAAGATCACCAAGAGCACTGCAAAAACTCCAAAGATTTCTCAACGGTAAACCAGATGTTGATCAAATGTCAAGGCTGTACACTTCACTTGAAAACAATGAATATCGTCCTATCGCATGTCAAGAAGTCTCACATTCAGAGGGTCACATACGGCTGTGGTCACTGCGACTTCATTTTCCACCACTGGACCGACATGAAGGCTTCTATCATGGATCACATGGTCTCGAAGCATGCAGCAGAAAACAGCCAGATCAGGTTCTGTCATCTGTGTTGCCTTGTGTTTGCAAATGAGGCTGATTTCCAGCAGCATAAACTCACTAAAGAACATGAAAAAGTAAGCCAACATCAGCTGGCAAAATATTCCCACACTGAAACGGAGTGTTTCGAATCCACTGATGGTAGTATGATAGAAATGAGGCCAGTAAATATGCTTTCCAAGTCATCTCTGAAGCTTGGAATGCTGAAATCAAAGAGGAAGCCATTTCTGGGAAGGTCTATGTCTTGTAGGGATTGTCACACAACGTTTCGGACAGTATTCCAGCTGAGGCAGCACAGGGTGTTTCGACACGGCGACGTAATGAAGGGTAGAGCAACAAAGGCCTCCCTATCAAAGCCTGACTTCCCATGTGAACACTGCAGTAAGAGCTTCAGGACCAAATACAGTTTGAATAAGCACCAGGAGAGGTGTAGAATGCCAGCTGAGGTGTTTGTTTGTGGAAATAACTGTGGGAATATGTTTACGACAAGGGAAGAGTTTGAAACTCACGCATGTCCAAAGAAACAAGAGGGTAACGGACCAGATATTGAAAATTGTTGAACGGTTGATTGTTAGGTGATGTTTTATGTAATTTTAGTGTCAGACATATTTGCAGCATAATTTGATACCTTTTCGAAACTACTTTTGTTAAAGTGTTGTATATTAAGGGTGAACATGAATTTGACACTGAACACATTTTGTGCTTAAAGTGCTCTGATTTTGAAATTTAGTACATACATGTGTAGATATTCTATTCCCCATTCTTGTTAATCCAAATTTTACTTATTGTATATATGGCTGATTTTACATGAATCTCTTAAACCAATCTTTGAACGTAAACGTGTGTTATTAAAGATTGATCTTACAGGCGGTAGGGCATGCAAATAATTCTATAATATGTTATTCTGTTTTGATAATTTGTTAAATTATGTTGCCTTCTATTACGATAAACATGTTTGATATTTTTGAAGTTTCATGTGTGCAGCTATGTATCATACTAATATGTAACAGGACTTGTAAAATTTGTAAATTGTTCTTGAATGTTAAATGTATTTGAGTGTTTCTATTAGGTGTATTAGAATACCCAGTTACATACATACTTAAATCTTATTGTAAAAGCACCTTGTGTCCTTTGGCTTGCTAATGGCACATGCATGGACCAGCTGCTTTAAATGACATGTTTGCTGGCGAAAACGATTGGTTTCACAAATGTCTGAATAAGTAACTTCGCAACTAGTTGTGGTACCAGTAGCAGATTAAGTCAGGCCGTCTAGCTCAGTTGGTTGAGCGCAGGACTGTCAATCTGGGAATAATGAGTTCACTCCCTCGCCCAGCCACATAACTTGTGTGGGAATTGGTCATTAAATAATTTCTTCGGCCATTCTCTCTCTACCTCTGATTCAAGTAGGGCAGTAGTCAGTTACTGGTATAAGTTTGTGTACTTAGTACTTGGTAGAACGGCTAAGCTTGCCCAGAAAAAGTGTGAGTAGGTTAATTGACCGCCATTATATGGCGGTCATAAATACGACGAAAAAATCCAAATTAACAAAACAGTTACAGATAAATATAATAATAATGATAATATATTGGTTAATGTGTTGACAATTGAATTATAAGTGTGCTGCATGTGGATGCGCAATGTTTATTTATTACTGCATAACATACTTCATTTAAAAGTAGAGCGGTATTTCTAAACGCTAGGGCTGGTATAGTATATCACATAAGCGTTTAATAGGCGAATGTGTTTGTGTACAATTTATTAATTTTGACATTGTACATCACAAATTAACAAACAGCCTCCATAATTGCTGATTTTCAGCAAACTAAGTAATATTAAGTATGACACTTCCATAGTGGTGTATATTTTACAACATTGTTAGGATGGGTTTTAACAAATTGTACCAAACAACCTAAAGCTTAGGGACATTATTGGAAAAAATCCAAATGTATAAAACAGAAATCAATGTATTAATGTTGTGCTACGTATTGTCGCAGTTTATTGATTGGTTGACACTCCTTATGAGAAATATTGTATTTCCCGGGGACAAGGGTATAGCGCAAGCGTAATGTTTGTTGTACAGCTTGTTGGTGCCATGTATGTTGTATCAAGCTGTGTTGAATTAACTAGGTGCGTTTTAACTATGTATGTCAGGTGTTTAATCCAAACCAGTAAATAGCTAATAACATTTAGATATAGATTTATTTAAATCAGTTTAAATTTTAACTATTAAATGTTTAGTATTTGTTTTAGAATTGACCATTATTTTGAATTAGATAAGGTGTACATTTCTATGAGCGTTGGTTAAACTACGAAAATGCTTTTTTCAGCAGCATTGGGCCATCGTTTAATACAGAACAATAAAACCCATACATTTCGCAAAGACTTGAGGTGTTTAATAACACCCAATTATTGTTATTCTGACCAGTATTGTTGTTGCAACTTAATGTTTATTATGTGTTACCAGTGAACAATTACATATAGTTGATTTCACCAGAATATTCGTGTAGGAAAATTATTATAGTTTATTGTGTCCGTTATGCATTGAACTTTATAATCATTTATAATTTTATTTCAAATAAAATGTACATATCAAATGTTGTTATGTTTTATCATCCATTTTGTTAACCTTTAGAGGAAAATCTGTATGCAACTAATTTCAAATATTCGGTGTGTAAACATACACATGTTCCAACAATTGCTGCTAGCGTTTACTGGACGACGCTCTACAACAAACCACTCACAGTGATCTCCCCTACATTCTGCATTTAGTGCGTTCATCTGGTTTTGTTAAAGTATGGCCACCAGGGTGCGGGGCTGTACGGGCTAAGTTATTTCTTTTTTGGTGTGCTTTTTTCTGCATGAAACTATACACTAAACTTAACACTATTAATAATAGTATGTTATCACCAGAGATGGGACCTTTGTGTCCTTATATCTAGCTACATTTTGAGGCTTGTCGTGGGAAAACTGGGCTAAATGCAAGTGTCGTCCCGGATTAGCCTGTACTACGGAATCCGGTTAGGGCCATATTAAATATCGTGCCTCTCACGGCGAGGGCGAGACACGAGAATTGCCCGAAACACGAAGCGAGACACGCTATTCCCGCGAGACACGAAGCGAGGCACGATATTGTAACACGAGATCTCGCACTGTCGCAGTATCCCATACCACGATATATCGCGGCAAAATATCGTGTCTCGCTTCGTGTTTCGCGCAATTCTCGTGTCTCGCGGTAAAATATCGTGTCTCGCGCAATTCTCGTGGCTCGCGTTTAGAGGTCGAGGCACGAGATGCGAAGCGAGACACGAAACGATACACGATATTCAGGCGAGACACGAAGCGAGGCACGATATTATATCGTTCAAATATCGCCCGAATCTCGAGTATCGCGGTAGATTTTAAAACCACGATACTCGAAACGCGAAGCGAGACACGAGAATCGGGCGACACAAGAAGCGAGGCACGATATTGTGTCGTTCAAATATGGCCCGAATATCGAGTCTCGCGGTTTGAAGCAGGGAAGCAAAGCAGGGAAACACTCTTTTTCCTAACGAACGAATGCGGGTCAGGACGGCCCATGTCGTTGACGGCCCAGACTATGACGGCCCAGTCCATGACGGCCCACTGTCTGTCTGCCTGCCTGTTTGTTTGTTTGTCAGCCTCTTTGTCCGTCAGTCCACCCATTCGCCTGGATGATACTGCTGCTTTGTGGCTATTTCTACTCGATTTGAAAACTGTTTCTGTTTGAACTATAATGATGACTACGTTTTATTTATGCTTATTGTTTATTTTTATGAAAATCCTGTTGCTGTAGAAGTAACGGTCTGTCTCTCTGTCAGGCTTTCTCTTTGTCTGTCTGTCCGTCCGTCCCCCCATCCGTCTTGAGGAAACTGCGGCTGCAATTACTTCTGTTGCGTTGTTAAATAGTTGTGTACTAAAGGCCTTCTTCAAATTAACTTTCACAAACTGAAAGTAGGTCAACACGACATGGGGTTGCATCATGCATTAAAGCAGATAGGTGCATTGCCCTATTGTCCTATGTAGCAACGCACTTTGGTGTCAACTGAACTTCGGTGCTACTTATCATCATCATCATTATCATCATAATAATAATCATCATCATCAACAACAACAACAACAACATCATCATCATCATATTTTTACATAATAATATCAAACAACTACAACGTGATCAATTCCTGGTGCACCGGTAGACGCGAGACTCTATATTCGAGCGATATTTGAACGATACAATATCGTGCCTCGCTTCGCATGTCGCCGGATTCTCGCGTCTCGCTTCGTGTTTCCTGTATCGTGGTTTGAAAATTTACCGCGATACTCGAGATTCGGGCGATATTTGAACTATATAATATCGTGCCTCGCTTCGCGTCTCGCCTGAATATCGTGTATTGCTTCGTGTCTCGCTTCGCATCTCGTGTCTCGACCTTTGAACGCGAGGCACGAGAATTGCGCGAGACACGAAGCGAGGCACGATATTTTACCGCGAGAAACGAAGCGAGACACGAGAATTGCGCGAAACACGAAATTTTGCCACGACATATCGTGGTATGGGATACTGCGACAGTGCGAGATCTCGTGTTACAATATCGTGCCTCGCCTCGTGTCTCGCGGAAATATCGTGTCTCGCTTCGTGTTTCGCGCAATTCTCGTGTCTCGCCCTCGCCGTAAGAGGCACAATATTCCATATGGCACTAACCGGATTCCGTACTGTACAGTCCGGGACGACACTTAACGCACATGCATTTAGCCCGATTTCCCCACGACACACCTCATTATTATTATTATTATATATTCCTACATGAGAAAAATCCTGCCAGATACTCTTTGTTTAATCACGATATACCCGTGGAATGGGTGCCGGCAGAAACCCATGACTTCACTGGTATCGTGTCGTACCATTTGTGTGTGCGTGAACGTATGATTGACGTCGTTCAAAGTCATGCCGAGTTGTGCGTTAGTCACTTCTGTGTTGTTTTTTTATATCCGCGCCCCTAGCCATACTACATGCACAAGGATGAAATCCACAAACGTATTCAGTATCTTGCAACAAGCAGTAATTATTTAATTAAGGGAGTATACCTATTGAATACAAAACGTTCAGTGATTTTTTTGTGAGGCGCCTTTCAAATCCCGAGTATTATTTTGTGCGCAGTATAGATATAGCTTTAATAAACATATACATGTAACTATAATTTATTCGCATACAAATAGTTGGTGAACACTTACACATAAATTAAAAAGGAAACCCGCAAAATGACAAACAATAATATCGGTAGAACCGATGAATGCTCCCCGATGTCGTTTTGAGTTCTAATCGTGACCTTGATATTAAACCTAAGTACCTGATTCATACGAAGACACGTTGGTATGTTGAGGCTTACATACGTGCGAAGTCTTAAAATCCATTCAACATGTTAGAAGTCCGGACAAGCAAATTTCGACTTTTGACCTATTAAGTATGACATTGGCCTTTGCCCTACATTTCTTGTTCATGCGCGTGAATGCCGTCTCATTTTGGCAAACGTACCATTTAATTGGAAAATTCCTCAATCTGTGACCAAGTTATTGTCTGAAAAAGAAAAAGGTTATTTGGACCATTAACCTCTAAATGTGACCTTGATCCTTGACCTACAGACCTGACACTTTGCGCCTAGAGTGGATTTATGTTTAGAATAGACTACATCGAAACAGCAATTACCATAAAAGCGTAAAGTGTCGTCCTGGATTAGCCTGTGCGGAGTTCACAGGCTAATCCGGGACGACACTTTACGCTAATGCATTAAGCCCGTGTTTCCCACGACACACCTATTATATATTTATGCATTTAATTTGATTGTACACTTTTTCTATGTTCCAACATTTTAATTGCTCTTCAAGTATTCACCACTCTTATAGCCACACAGATACTACTTGGCGAATTTTTACATTCTTTGCTATGTTAAAATATACAAGTATGTATTTGTATATTACTTAACATACACGAATCACGGAAACATGTCGGATAATTATGTTGGATAAATAAAATATATTATTTGAATTCGATATCAAAACAGTATATAAATATTACGATTGCCGGGCCCACCGGCCCAATTCACGTGTCACGTTGGTGGTTTTGACGTCATATACTCGTGGCGGCAGAAACAGGGAGACGCCTGCTAAATAAAAGCAACCAGACGAGAAATGCGTAGTCAGGGTGTTGAACATCGGACTGTTAAGTCGTTACTTGTT
Source organism: Congeria kusceri (assembly GCA_027627225.1). NCBI lineage: Eukaryota > Metazoa > Mollusca > Bivalvia > Myida > Dreissenidae > Congeria > Congeria kusceri. The sequence continues at coordinate 43,314,410 of CM051030.1, forward strand.
GCAAGGAAAAATCAAAACTTAAACAAAAGGTTTGTGGAATTTTCATGATTGTGTTGTTACTGTAACAGAAGACAAGATTATACTGTTCATGTTGTTTCTTTATGAAGTCATATATTGTATATTATTTAAATGAAACATTTGAACATATTTTTTTTCTTATTGCTGCGTTTTGTGGATGAATAAACCTACAACGAAATATTGATTATATCATCGTAAATTAATTAAGAACAATATAATATTAGGAGATCTTAATCTTTTTTTTGTCACTGACGATAAAAATATGCCTTTTTAATGTTAGCTTAAGAATTCATATTAAAACAGTGATCATGATATTAGCTTGTATTTGTTAAATGAGAAGAATTTAAGGGGCATATCAAGGGTAGGTCGACAATGAAGTACATACACATAGGACTGAAGTTAAAGCTTTGTGTATTACGATAGTTTTGTCTATAAAACAATTAATAAACGTATGTGACTTCATGTTAGAAATAGTTGTCAACGATGCAAAATGTTTGGCGGTATAGTAAGAATCTTTATAAATGTGCATGCCATTTCGTTGTGAAAACGTGAACATGTAGGTATGATTTTATAGTAATGACTTGTAGTCGTTCATAATTTTGTAGTATATATATAGTAGTTAGCCGAAAAATATTATAAGATATGAGGGAAATATCGTGTTTATTATGTATTTCTGTAAAATGTGGTCGATATCGGCCTTGTACTTCATGTTGTATATATAATGAAGCTTGTTCTTTATAAACAGCTAGATTCAATCTCATGTATATAATATTATTTTATATTTCCTACATGTATTTGTTTTTCTTTAAACTGCGGCCGATACGCCCTTGAAAATGTACTACATAAAATAATATAATACATTTTACAGCTATTTATTTATAGACGTCGAGATTCACTCTCGTGTATATACCTGTATGTTTTCAATACATGCCATTATTAAAATAACTTTTGAGGCGTGTCTTGGGAAAATCGGGCTTAATGCATGTGCGTAAATTGTCGTCCCGACTCAGCCTGTGCAGTCCGCGCAGGCTAATCCGGGACGACACTTTCCGCCCTCAGTGGCTTTATGCTTAGAAGAAACTCCCTTGAAACAGAAGATACCATAAAAGCGGAAAGTGCCGTCCTGGATAAACCTGTGCGGTCTACACAGGCTAATCCAGGACGACACTTAGCGCACATGCATTAGCGCACAGCGCGGGTTTCCCACGACATGCCTCTTTTCATGTTTTAACGTGTCATCGACCGCGTCTGTTTCAGCGAGCAATGGGTAACACAGGCGGTGGATACGGGAACGATCTCGGGTTCGGTGGCGGCGGTGGTTTCGGATATGGAGGTGCCAGCGGCGGGGGGATTTTCGGCATCCTCATCTTCCGTAAGTACATTCTGGTAACGGATGGCCTCGTGGTTAGTCTTATAAATAAGCCCTGCAACGAAATTAGTGATATTAAGTTTTCTATAGGACAAAAACTCGTTGTAAAAGAGTAGCTTCACGTTTGTCCATTGATTAAAAGTTACTACAAATGTATTAGTGATCGTCGTCGTCTTTGTAAGAGAGCATCGGCCAGAACAGAAAATGCATATAGGGTTCCGAATGTTAAATTATTCAATCTCAAGTAAAAATAATATTTACCATATTAATTGCGCAATACTGGATGCGAACACTTTTCGAGAAACACTTTTTTAATTTGATTTAGAGTGGAATTAATTACGGGTGAGAGCGATAACAAGTATATTTTTTTCCTTGCCTTGGTTATTTCATAAAAAATCATGATATATCGATTTTGAATAACTTATTTCGTGATCGCGTTCAACATAAAATATGTATTATACGCGCGTGAGGACCATGTTTTATATATTCACTGAGTATATTCCGCCCATCTTAATTCTTGCAACGTGTGCACACACGTGCCTTTTAGTGACGTCAGAAACTGACAGAGTCATGGGCATTCAATTTGGCGAAAAAAAAAACAAATGACGCCAGCTTATTAGACAACAATGAGCGATGTAATTAGACGTTACATTTTACATAATTATTTTCATAGCATATTAGTTTAAACCTATTTATGTTAGCTCGATTGTATCGAAAGCCTTAGGCTTATGGAGACACTCTCGAATCCGTTTCCTGGGAAGAACCAGTACTTGGGAAAGATCTTGAGAACGCTCCCCGAGCGGGGATCGAACCAGGAACCTCCCGGTCGCAAGGCGGACACCCTTCTCTCTACACCTATAGCATATTAAGCTCCCACAAATCAGGAATTGTAAAATAACCTTTACTAGATTATTGTCTTTATTTTCTATAGATGTATAGAAACTGGACGCGTGTTCTGGTAGAATGCTGTTTTACCTCGTTGTTGCATTACTTCCAGTGTTCGTGTTCATCATAATCATCCGCGTGCTTGGATTCGGTGGCGCCGGCGGCGGCATCGGCATCGGCATCGGCGGTAAAGGCAAAAACGACTACAGGAAATAGCCTTCAACCGTAAGGCCAGATATGATAAGAGGCGTGTCTTGGGAAACACGGGCTTAATGCATGTGCATGTGCGTAAAGTGTCGTCCTAGATTAGCCTGTGCAATCCGATTTATGTTTCGAAGGGACTTCCTTAAAACCAAAAATACCATAAAAGCGGAAAGTGCCGTCCTGTGCGGGACAACACTACGCACATGCATTAAGCCCGGTTTTCCCACGACACGCATCAATATTTCTCGGACATGTTTGGAAAACTTTTCAGTCGGACGCCGGAAATTAAACAACAAAATAACATTCTACTATAAAACACATTTCCTAAAGCTGACAAAATGTACGAAATGTATTGTGGATACAATATATGAAATATATTGTTTAAGAAATAATGTTTAATGCAGATACAAAGATAAAACAAAGGAAGTATCGACATTTTCTGACAAATTCATATTGATTATGTGACATGTGAATATAACAACAACAATGGCGGTGAAAATGTTATATGAATAAGAGAACTTAACAACAAGATGACAACCTTACCAAGTTGATTAAATAACCACACCATTTTAACTAACTATCTATAGTGTTTTGTTTCTATTCTTTGCAGCTTCCTCATCAGAATCATTGGGAGCGTTCCTTGACCAGCCAGACAGCCTCATCAGCTGTACATGTATTGTGGATGTTGCAATGTTTCTGGTGTGTAGCACACTTGGTACACGATCAGGGGAATGGAATCTCTCTCTCTCTCTCTCTATATATATATATATATATCGCATAAACATTTGTTGTTGTTATTGATTCGAGAAAAAATATCTTGGTTGAACTGGACTTATTGTAGTTTTGCAGATGCTGACATAGTTTTTTAGTATTTAAAATTTCACCGAACAACATAATTATATTTTTCAAAACAAAAACAATAACTTAAAATAAATAATCAACCTCCGCGCAGAGATTTAACTGTATAGCTCAATTTTAAATCTCTGCCGGCATGAAGTTCCACATGACCATAGGCAAACACTTGGCGCGAAATAGAATCGTGTACAAGCACATGATAAACACGTGGACAACGTAAAATGCTTGCGTTGTTTTGTTTACTTATCTGTTTTTAATTTTAACTCTTAATATATATACCTTGACCAATAATGCAACATGTCTGTGTCATTGTTATAAAAAAATAATGATAAAATTAAAATTTTGTACAAAATAAATCTTCAATCTCCTCATAATCGTCTACCCTGAAAACTTCCAAATCTGCAAGTTTTTAACTCGTGGTGGCAAAGGTATTACTGAAGAGTACACATGGGGAAGTAACCACTGCGAGGAGTTTGGCGAGGAGTTTGATAAATGCTAGAAAGCGAACGGAGAGCAAAGAACTCTTCCAAGATAACCCCTACTTAACAATTGAAATTTCCAATAGTAGGTTACCACCCTTGTATAATTTTTAAATCAAAAGTTTTTAACTCGTGATTGCAAATGTATTACTGAAGAGTACACATGGGGAAGTAACCACTGCGAGGAGTTTGGCGAGGAGTTTGATAAATGCTAGAAAGCGAACGGAGAGCAAAGGACTCTTCCAAGATAACCCCTACTTAACAATTGAAATTTCCAATAGTAGGTTACCACCCTTGTCTAATTTTTAAATAAAAAAAGAATATTGGATCCAGACGGTGATCTGGATGTCTTGTTCAGTGGCCAGATTCCAACCTTTCCAGAACATTTCACACAAATCCGTTCCTTAATATTTACGTAAAGCTGCTGACAGACACGACAGACAGACAGACAGACACGACAAACTGACAGACAGGCACAACAGATAGACCGACAGACAGACACACAGACAAAGCAATGGTTACAGAAACATAGCCTTCTTGGCAGAGGTAATGGAAGCAAGTTACGATAATGACGTAACGCTTTTAATCGATCTAGGATATTATTCTACATTTGATGAAGTAATACACAATCACATTTATCAACACTCAACTAGTTGTAGATAGTTTTAATGAATGTTGTGGTAATAATAAACCAAATTAAAATACTATGTAATACAATAAAATGTAAACATAAAATTAATCATGAGACCCAGGCCATTCTTACACAATTGTTTGTTTGCGGTAACGCGACCGACTCACGAAATTGGGCCCGACACACAATTTTTAATAGGCTTCCGAGAAGCAAACATATTTTTTTATATTCGAAAATGTTATTTATATATTCATATTTTGTTCGTAATTAATTCATAACGTTTTTATATCAACTAATCACTGCATTCTAATAACCTCGCAATAATATTTCCAATTTGAACAAACAATATGCCACTGACAAACACTAAGCAATGTGATTCGGTCTTGTATTTTGTGTTCAGACAATTTGGCCCGTGTCTTTGGGTCGTCTACCTTTATTCCCCCACCCCCCCAAAAAAAAATAATAAAAAAAATAAATAAAAAGTAAAATAAAATTCCACCTACCTACCCACCTTGCCGCGTTGCCGCAAACAAAAAATTTTTAAGGATGGCCCCATGCGGGAATGTTATTTGCTGTTACAAAGGACCGTTCCCATCGTGTTGTTTGGTTCATGCGAACACTATGAACTAACTGAATTTTATGTAAAGACATGACGGTCTTATATCGTTCTTTTTCAATTAATGCAACCCTTTGGGTAATATATGCATTCATTTCGACAATAGGCCTATATAGAATGAAAAATGTTTATATCGAACAGAAAGTCATTATATTATTTCACAGTGACATTATATTGAACGGAATAATCGGTGTATGGGACCAGTGTACCTTTATAATTATAGTCAATCGTAGTGTGTGTATTTTGGAAATATCATTGAATGGAACCATTTTTATCACAACCAACTGCCTTTGTATAAAACCAACTCACATAAAGGTTTTATATGAAATAGGTTTTGAAATGTATGAATGAAAACAGCATTTGTATCAATCCAACTATCAATCAATATATGGAATCGTTTCATAATTATATAAAATGAAGATAACAATCTAAACTAAAAATCCTTATATGCAACCGAAGAAGCATTAAATAGTATATAGGTTCGTTTTGTCACATTATGAAACCATGTCGTCTTTATATGCTTCGAATTATCTATGCATGGAACCGTTTTGACGGCAAATCCGACACAATGTTCAATCCCTGTTTATAACTATAGATGAACAGCCTATTGTTAAAACACAGTGTTGATGTTACACGTTGTTCACTGCACGTATGTCATGCGAAAAGTGTTAGTTATAGGAAAAAAAAACGTATCGGTAACAAGGGACGATAAATAGTCTCTGTAATAAAAGACGGAGCAAAACATAGCCGAATATTGCCTGTGCATATCAATGTCTTCTGTTTTTTTTTAATCCCCAAATAAGAAAGTGACGATCAAACTTACTTTATTAAGGCAGGTGAATGTATAATAGAAACTACGTGTCTATTTCCCGTGAATGCATGTTTTATATTGAGAGTGAGGGGCGCTTGTGAATAATAAAACATATATAAAATAAAATTACAGTAGTGTGTTTCAAATAGATATATATGTTTGTGCGAAACTTCAAGGAACGAGTTTGATCATCTGTCTGATATACTATGCTGCCATGCTTTTGAATATGTTCTTGGTTCCAAATAAAACCGGCAGATAAAAAATACAACCTGTGCATCAGTTATATGATGAGTATATAAATATACAAGCATACGAGGGTTGTTCAATAAATTCGTAGACGAAACCTCTTTATTTTTCTTTCATATTACCCGTACATATAGTCTTTAACAAAAATGGTACACTACCAGAGCTATAATTATCAATTGAAACAAACGCTTTTTTTTTTTAATAGTAACCGATCAGCCGGGGGTCTAGGGAGCCGCTTAGGCCCTCTTGTAGGTCCAGGGCAACGCCCTAGTGGGGGCTCAGGGGACCGAAAATGAATTTTGAACATTTTGGAGGTCAAAATACTGAGTACAAAAGTAACTGTTTGGAATGTATTTAGAGTACCTAAATTATCTTTCATCATCTGAATCATCAGAATCACTAGCCTCTATCTACAGTGTTTTCAAGGCTGCTTATATCTCCATTCTGAGTTCATCCTGTCCAATAACCAACTGAGTGTCATCTGTCTGCACCCCTGCCTCTGTGTAATTAGTAGCTGCAGCTGCTGCTACTGTTTCCTTCTTCTCAATTCTGACTGCTAGCTTTCTCCTGGTCTTCTGATTCATCCATTTTGACACTGCTCTCTTATCAGTTCACCTGCATCCTCACACTTAGGACCATTCACAGTTGCTTGCATTAAAGCATCCAGCAAGTTATTTTGAATTCTATTCCTGTGACTTGTTGTAAGTTTTTTTCAGAGCACTGGCTCCCTTTTCTGGCTAGGCATTACTTACTGGAAGCGAGGCAGCTACTTCTGCTATAAAAGAAAGTTTTGGAAAGAATTGTTTGTACACTGGCACTGAAAAAAGTTGATTCAGACACCATTATGTAGTCGAAATCTTCTGTGTGTTATCAAGAACACCTTTTGGAAAGTGTGTTTTCAAAATGTCTCTCAGATGATATTTCATGCTACCCCATTCAGTTTCAAGTTGATTGACCTCCTCCTGTTTATCTGCAAAGAAATGTGTGTCTATCTGCTGAATTTCTCTATTCCCATACTCTTTGAAATGGGCTGGGTTTTTAGGAATGGCACTGGGTCAAAGATACAGAAGGCTGTTAATAGTTTTGAAGAATCACCAATTCTGCGATCAATGTTTGTCTTTAAAGCAGAGATGTACTTCTTGAGTAATGCCTGTGTTTCGTCCATCACTTTTGAGGACATTGCTAATTCGGCACTAATGTTAGTAAATGAATCTATGTCACTTTGCAGAGAAACAAGTGGGGTTTCTTCCTCAATAATACCATCAAGTTTGTCCTTAGCACGGTTGACCTCAGGAACGATAGAAGAAAAAAAAATGAATCCCGTTGGAACACTTTGGAACTAGTAGTAAATCATTGGGAATGTTAACTGCTCCAAGGATTTTCATGGTTTTGATTTTTTTCAACAACACTAAGGCCATTGCATCTTCATTTTTAGACTGTGAAAGTGTTTGCAATAAAGCCTCGTAATCATTGAATACTGCTTTTACTGACGAGTCAAGACTCAACTACCTTGTTCTACAAGCTTTTTTCAAACGTTTTGCTACAGTTTTGGAATCTCCTTTACTCAAGTTCATGCGTTTTAACTGCATCTGCATTTTCAGATAGGCTGTCATTCTTTTGATGGAATTGTCTCATGGTAAGTTCTACTTCCTTAATGTATGTAATACTCTCATTGCTGTCGGTACAAGAGCAAGCTCGCGACATACACAGTGTACATTAATTAGTGTGGGACACTTAAAGCGCAGTAGTACAGCTACTCCTCCTCTTTTACCAACCATAACAGATGCACCATCAGACTATTTTGCACAGTCTCTACAAGTAGGTCTGAAATGCTCTCTGCATTAGCTGCGCTTGATTTCTCTAATATGTCTTGGCAGGACAAAAATGAAATATGCGCATTGCCAGAGTCCTGATCAAAATACTGGATAAATGTTACGGGCTGTTCTGTAACACTGATATCGGACGCTTCATCAATAAGTATGCCAAATGCAATTTTCAACCATGCGCTCTTTCACCGTTTTACCAAAGGTTAGGAAAAACTCCCTCTGAGCACCAAGAGACATATGGTCAAAGTACTTTGATTCTGATAGTCATATACAGTATCTATCATGCCCAACATCGAATTTCATTTTCTAATTGGCATAAAGTTTTTCATAAGAAAATGTGCAATTGAGAATACCTTTTCATACAACAATGTTTCACCATTTTGGGTGTGACAAACTTCTGTGTGAAAAGCAGACAGCTGTTGTACCAACTCAGTTTCAATTGCTGACATGTGGATCTTAGATCCAGAATGGGTCTTTAAGGTATCTTCTAAAAACCGTGTACCAGGTGTATTAACAAATACGTCTCTTTTATTAAGAGAGTGTTTCATGTTGTTTTTTTTTACATAATATGCAGAACATGCCCTGGCCTTTTACAAAAGAAAGCCACCAATAATCTGAGAGTTTTTTAAGATTAATTTTTGGGGGAAATTTTTTAGGGTATTCCTGTGATGTACCCTATTTTCAGATGCATCAAATAATGTTTTAACTAACTCAATATATTCCTTATAAATCAGAAAATGGCTTTTGGTGATGTGAAAGCTTTGTTTCTTCTGGTTAAGAAGCATTTATAGAGGGCAAAAATGTTCTTGTACGGACAGATCAACACTCATGGATTCAGCCCCCTGCTGTTTAGAGGCTGATGACACTGGATCCACAGACCGCACTTCAATTTCACCCCTTTGCCCCTGTCATCAGCTGGTTTGGAGCTGTGTGTAGATGAACCAGCATTGCCCCCGGAACCACATGCATCGGCTGTAGGTGAATGCCCACTGCCCTCGGGTTTGGAACCATATGGGATGTCTGTACATGAATCAGCACTCCCCTCATTTGACCCTGAATCACAATTTTGTTAATAAATATTAAACGCGATATATGGACCATATATGCCTTTGTCAGTCTTTTTCTTTATGGTTGAAAGAAGATAGGTTTGCTTTAAATATTTTTGAAGAGACAAAGTAGTCGAGGAAAGGATGGCTTTTTAACCTAACTAGATATAACGCATGACTTTTGAAGTAATGTTTTAATTTATTTTGCTCGAAAAAAAGCTCACTATACCATGTTTAGTTATAATATGCTTTTGTTTTACTGCAAATTTAATGTATTTTAGTTAAATTGTATTACATCGATAGTTTTACTTTTAAATGCTACGAATTATTAAACCCCATGTGCGTGCATATAGTTACACATCTCTATTATATGTCTCTCATCTATTATATGTCTCTCATCTATTATATATCTCTCATCTATTATATGTCTCTCATCTATTATATGTCTCTCATCTATTATATGTCTCTCATCTATTATATGTCTCTCATTCAATCATTCGGTTAAACTGTTCAACTGAAAAATAACAAATCGAAAGTACTTAAATTATTCTAAGAAAGTACGCTCTAGAATGAAAACGATGACATTTGTTTAAATTCCACCGTGAAACAACAGAACGAAGCAACGAAAACACCTCCTGTCTCGAGTCCACTGCGAAAAGCAGTCAAAACAAAAACTTTAATTCAACAATTCAAACTTTTCAAACAAGTATCGTGCATCAGAACATAAACGGAACAATAAATAAACTATTAGGCTATCTATGTCCAAACTCGTTCAATTCTCACCGGGTTTTGCTTTGAAACCAAAGTCAGACAACGTTTTAAATGTCTTTTTCTTAAGTTTGTTCTCCATTGCCATGCTGCTGTCTACATTAATTTTTTGACCGAGGCACACGCGATTGGTTGTACAACTAGTATTAACCAATCAAAAGCCACGTTTTAACTACAAGCGTTCTAATGCGAAAAAATGTGTCTCTATACATAATTCCTCGTCAATTTGTTCGCTATACGCGAGATCGATATTACCGATCACAATTTTAAGGTTCCCGAAAAAACAACCGCTTTTCTCACGATTTAAAACGATGAATTCGATCGGCAATCGGTTAAGAATGACAACAGTGCACTACTACAGTCTCGTGTAGAAGAAAAAATATATTTAACGCAGAAACCAGGAGGTAAAACGATACTGAAAAACGTTTTGTAGTTGTTTTTATTTTAACTACTTTCTGCCGCTTTGTACTTAAATAAATGTTATTTCCCACAACGTGAATTATTTTGTAATATTAAGTGACTTTCAGCATACTATGGCAGGGGCTGCAGTATTCCAATTACAATCCATTCCTGTCTTGATAGTTTGTGTCTCACTTGCAAATTAACCGATCCTTTTTATGATACTTGATTACTATGGTCTAGTCCTTTACTATTATATTCCGTTTTTATGTTGCAACTTGCTTGTTTTCATTAATATAAAGAATGGTTCCCAATCCAACCGCTTTTTGTACTATGTTCGTATACTTTTTAATTATATTTTATTATATATACACGTGTCTATTTGTATTCTCTTTTCACATATGACTGAAAGTCCTCTTTAAAATAATTCTCGCCGATGTACATATTATATTTATCTAACTAGCATTTGCGTATTTGCGTTATATGTACTAACACAACTTTGAACGGTATGAACGGGATGCTCTCGACCCGTGTCATATCTATTGACGAGGGCAATAAAAAGATAGACACACACACACACGCACGCACGCACGCACGCACGCACACACACTCACACATATAGTCCTATATTTTTACATTTTGATATCATTTCAAACGTAAGCGTATTTACTTTTGATATCAGTATATTAAAAAATTAGAAGCACGATTCACGAATGATATTTGTGTTACCTTACCCACGCCAAAATTTAGGACCATTTCATTTACCGGTAATTATTTTGGGTAAACGCACTTAATTTCATATGCAATTAGAAAAGTCTGTCTGATTGTTGTATAACGTTTACGTAACATTATCTGATAGAAATATGTATTTTTACGTTCGAATTTCAAAAAAGCAACATTTGAACTCGATCAATTACACTTACTGTACCGTCATGGCGTCAACATATTATTGAAAAAAAACATTCGTAAATTATATATACAACTTGGTAAAACTCTGACGAAAACGAACAAATTATGAAGGTAGCTAAAGAGAAGAACCTGTCAGTCGAACTCTGTATACAAATGGAGCATGCACTGTTTGAAAGGACGAATACAGTTGGAAAATGATGAACCCGGAGGAAAGTCTGGTCAATATTGTCACAGACAAGTTGATTTTACAACGGGAGATTGTGTTTCCTCACAGGCCGCGGGAACCCAGTTTGAGATCAACATCGTAAGGTTTCAAAAAACTCATACAGCCAGCCTACATAAGCATGCCCTTTTTAGCTCACCTGAGCACAACGTGCTCATGATGAGCTTTTGTGACCGCCGTTTGTCCATCGTCCGTCGTTAATCGTGATCGTTCGTCGTCAACATTTACCTTGTGAACACTCTAGAGGCCTTATTTATTGCCCAATCTTCATGAAACTTACTCAGAACATTTGTCCCAATGATATCTCGCGGTCATATTGTCAAAAACTAGGTAACCTCTAGGTCAAATTGAAGAAAAAGCGTGTGAACACTCTAGAAGTCACGTTTGCCTAATCTGCGTTAAACTTGCTCAGAACATTTTTCTAATGATATCTTGGCCGAGTTGAAAAACGGTTGCGCTCCGTTGAAAAACACAGCCGCAAGGGGGCGGGGCATTTTTTTTTCTTATATGGCTATATTGAAAACTTGAAAAAAAACGTGTAAACCTCTAGAGGCCACATATTTTGCCAAATCAACATGAAACTAGCTTAGAACATTTTGTTATTATGATATCTCGGTCGAGTTTGAAACTGGGTCACGTAAGATCATAAAATAGTCACCAAGCCAAATTGAAGAAAAAGCTTGTGAACACTCTAGAGGCCACATTCGTAGTCCAATCAACATGAAGTTTGCTAAGAACATTTTTCCCAATGATATCTCGGACGAGATCGAAACTTGGCAACGTAGAGTAAAAAACTAAGTCACCAGGCCAAATTGAAATAATAGCGTGTGAACACTCTAGAGGCCACATTTATAGTCCAATCATCATGAAACTTGCTCATAACATTTGTCTTAATAATATCTCGGACAAGTGCGACACTGGATCACATGGGGTCAAAAACTTGGTAACCGGGCCAAACTGAAAAAAACAACAACAAAACTTGTGAACACTCTAGAGGCGATAGTGGTTTATAGCCTCTTTTGTAAATGTTACTGTTCTGCTCGAAATAAGCTGTATGTAATGACACTTTGGAATATTTCCCTAATAGATTACTGTTTATTGTAATGTAATATTCATATTTATGTGATAAGTAAAAAAGCCAATCAGAATTTATTGAACAACCCTCATACTAATATACAAATAACGTGAGCGATTTAAAATGTGGGATCATATCACTGGTTTTGACGGTTGTTAGATGCTCCGCTTCTTTAAAAAGTCAATTTTAAAATAGCCGAAAGGATTTTCGAATTGACGAAGTGTCAAAATATATCTCACCAAAGATACACGCTTTCGCTTCCGATCATGATGAAAATGTGGCAGTTCATTTTAATTTATTGGAGATAAAGAAACACATATTTGATTGATTGCGATATTTATTTTAGTTTTAAAATCTATCAGTATCGAAATATTTGAACGCAAAAAGCATGGTAGCTGTATAAAACTACCGGGCCGTTCAACCCAATGCACGTGGCACATCAGACAGTAAACACGTGGCGGCAATAAATGGAGTCGCCTGCTGAATAAAAGCAACCAGACGAGAAAGGCGCAGTCAGGGTGTTAAACATTGGACTGTTAAGTCGTTATTTGTTGTAAGGAAATTGTAAAACTTGCACACAGGTTTGAGGATTTTTTTTCTATAGAATTATAAATCTATACATTTATATATTTATAAAGTTACAACTTAATAAATGCCTCTATTAATAGTTTGTCATTAAAAGAGACATCATCATTTTATTACTGGACCATTTGACGAAAGTGCTTGGTGAGGCGAAACTTGTTTTATTAGATGATAAATGATTTCTATAACGGCTAAATGCGTATTGCAATAAAATACCTGTAAGAATATGGGCAGTTTATTTTCGCGCATCATTTTTATTTGTTAATTTTTTTATCTTAATAATTCATATCAACATCAATGCGTTTAGCTTGAATGACAATGTGACTTTCGTGGACGCCGTTGAAGGGACATATTCATAGATTAGCGAATGGACACTTTTCAATGTTTTGTCACATATTCTAAAATAGTGAATTGTAAATAAAAACGAAATGGCACAGACAATTAAAATGTTGAAAATAATGGGTCGTTTGTATTTTTTTGGGTTATAAAACGAGGGTTTAGCATTCAAATGTATGTTGTGCTATGTGTAATTCACGTCCGTGTATTTATCATTACAAATGATAAACATCAGTATGTGTATTACCGATGTATAACAGTGTACAGTTTCTCTTGAGAGTTATTTGGGTTTAAATTTAATCGCTGGGCGAGTCGTACCCAGAAGATTATCAAATTTAAATATACTACCTAACCTAGCTGTCTCGTCCGAGATCTTTCCTTCCAGTTGAAATGTTTGCTTGAAAAAGTACCGGGGTATATTTGGTCATAATAATCTCAACCCGTGTGGGCTGTGGGGTACACATCGACATTACAATTTAGTGTTAATCATGTTTCAATAAGACGTTTCGTACGAGAACTTTCTGGACAGTAAAATGTCTGGCAGTGCTTTGAAAGCAAACTATCTGAAACATTTTAGAATAAAAATGAAACAGGCTCAACACGTAAACCATTATGGACTATAAAATGGTATTAAAGTAAACATTACATCCTGCCTGATGGGTGTTTCAACATGCTTGTTGATATGGTCATTGTGCTTACTGGTGCAGACGTCGTGCTTGGTGACACTTTCAAAATGCTTGATGGCAACGTCAATGTGCCTGCTGACAATGCCACCACACATGGTGACATATGCAGCTTGGTTGCTGACAGTGGCGTACTTACAATATGTGCAAGTCGGAGTGCCCACACAAACACGATTTGTGAACTATTTATATCAATGTGAACCAAACACGTCTGAACAAGGCAACAGAAGACGAACAATCATCAAACATATTTGGAAAGTAGTCATCAAGCATAATGTAATTTTTACTTACATACCCCTCCATACCAGAGCAAAGTCTCATATTGTCGAAACTTTTAAAAAAAATCGTATGCTTCAGGCATGTCAACAGGTGAGAAAATGTTAATATTTCAACTCTTGAAATCGTTAAACAAATATCGACATTTATAAATGCAAAGTGCGAAGTATAGAATGTACCAAAGTCAGTTAGTTCATAGTGATCGCACGAGGCAAACAACATGATGGGAAACGGCCCTTTGCACAAGCAATTAACAAGTATTTCCGCATGGATCTTATGTTTTTTTTTGTTGTTTTTTTTTTACTTTATTTTATTATTACCTTAACATTCATTAAAACTTAGAATATACATATGTACAACAACTGCTCCAACAATGCGCAAATGTCAGAAACGTATATTTAAATAAAAACTTATATTTTATTAATGCAAAACTGTAAATATATATTTCTGTATATGTACAACCACTTTAGTTTTTATACACAAGATTTTGTATAAAATCATCAAATGTATGATAATAATAACAATTATAAAAACCTTAATCACGTTCTCGTGATTGCTTTTATTATTTCGGCCAAGGACTCTATGTCTCTATAGCTGTTGCGTTGTTTGTTTCGCACTTAAGTTAAACGTAAGAATACAATAGACAATATCAAAGCTAACTTAAAAATTCTACTGTCTCTGTCAACTTCTGTACTGACAGTTTTTGATTTTCACACACCGCTCTTTCCAATTACGTTGTCTGTGACATTCTGACGTCGGACTTTCCTCGGGCTCATCATTCTCCAATTATATTCGTCCTTTCAAGGAGTGCATTTGTATTTTAGTTCGACTGACAGGTCTTTAGCTACCTTGATCATTCTGTTTGTTTTTGTCAGGGCTTTACCAAGTTGTATAATATATAATTTACGAATTTGCCAATGTTTTTTGTTTCACTGATATTTTGGTGTTAGATTAAATGTAGGTGGTCTTGATCAAACGTTGTTTATTTTGAAATGTTAACGTTAAAGGGACTATGTCGACGAAAAAATGTCGTCCTATTGCACTATAAATGATATTTTATGATAGAACTTAGTTATTCTAAGGCATTTGCATTACATAAATAATAAATAATACAATACATAATGAGATATTTGATTAAAAAAAATTAGCAAAAAAGTTTGAAAACATTAAAACCCCATGTGGGTATCAAACTCACGACTTTGGAGCCATACAAAGAAATGACAGCAGGCTGCGCTTTAACCAACTGCGCTATTCTGCTTGGTAATGAATCGTGTGTCAACTATGGTTATACACAATACTCACAATTATATCGTCAACATGTAAAAATCAACAGGGCCAAACAAACACGACCCTTATTATAAATTGATTTTTATCTCAGGATGCATACACTATTTTGCCATTATACCCTGTTTGAACAGTAATTATATGCCAGTATTAATATCTTAATTTCAGTTATTTGTTTAAGAAATTGTCCCCTTGAGGCCCTTTTCGATGACATAGTCCCTTTAAGAATACACAATTCTTTCAGATAATGTAACATATAAAGCAAGAGTGCCCAAAACAATTTGAAGGAATTTGATAGATAGTAGGAACTTTTTGTGAATTATTTTAAAATCCAGCAAGTGTATCAAATCCAAACTTAGTCTGGACTCTGATGCAGTTGGAATTGTTGAGGCTCGACGAATAGGTCGGCGCCAAGTGGTCCGCTCCCATGGTGTCTCACGTAGTAGAGCCATACTCGTTACATTCACTGACTTGCGTGACTTCAACGCTGTAATGGGGAACGCCAGGTTGCTGCGAGACAACCCCTTTGGGATCTCCCGCGACTACCCCCGCGAAATCAGCGACGCCCGTAAACAGCTGTGGCCCGAGTTCAAGGCGGCACGGGACAAATATGGCGGTAGGAATGTCAAACTGGTATTTCCAGCTGCGCTGGTCATCCATGGGGACACAGTAAGGAATTTCTTCCCAGATTGGCATAGCACGCTCCATGGTTCCCGAAACTCTGACGTCAAGGCGCGCACGGAACAGCGCCTTCAGCAATTAACGTCCTGGCTATCTCCACATATGGTAGAGGCACGGCAGCCCACACAGGAGCCATTTGTCTCCGACGGCGCTTCTGACGAATCAGAACCGGAAACAATACCGGAAGCCCAGCGACCAACCTTTAACACTAGTCCTGGAACCCCTTCCACCACAACCAAGGCGAAGAAGCCTGCTGGCGTCCTAAACCAGCAACCCGGCTACCCGATGAAGGTCCACACATCCATGGCCAGCATATCCACCGCGACTCCGCCCGACATTGACGCCGACAAAACGCCACCGGCTATTAACCGCGATCAGGCACAAGCGTCCATCGTTTAGGGACACACGGGGAATGTGGCATTCTGTGAAAGATGCTTCATTTACCGTGTACCTCTTCAAAAACGCAGAGTGAACATTTCCGATTCCTTTCCTCCAATGACAATTTGTATGCTGATGCAGATGAACCTGAACCTGAAAATAAGAAAATCATAGTTAATATATGTAACGATGAACTAACAAAACAGCATATGCTGAAAATAGGCTCTATGAATGTATGTGGCCTAAAGACTAGATCCAAATTTCCGGAATTCATAGAACTAGTAAAAACGTTTGATATACTATGCATCCAAGAAAATAAACTTGAATAGTATGATATTGTTTCTGTGCCCAATTATTCTTTTTTTCAAAACCTATACAAGAGAAATATAAACGAAAGTCAGGTGGATTAGGGTTTTTTGTGAATAACGATCTGAAGAATATCTTTAATTTAACTGTATTAGTATCTACTTTTGAATATGTGTATTGGTTAAAGATTTGTGACGGAACTGACAATTATGTTATAGGTAACGTATACACTCCACCAGAACAATCCCGCTTCCATAATGATGACGAATTATTCCTACTTGAAAGAGATGTAACCTCTAAATGCCTACAACATGATAAACTTTTTTTAACTGGGGACACAAACGGCTACACATCAAATTTGCCGGACTACACTAATCTTGATAATTTTCTATGTCAACACTTCCAACTTGACGAAGAAATAGTATCCCCCTGTAACCAAGTACATGTATTGGACCAGATGTAAATCCCTATTACACGTACATCACAGTGCAAAAAAGTTAATAAAACCGGAAATAAATTGCTTGAAATATGTAAACTCAATAACTTGCTTATTCTAAACGGGCGGCTAGGAAATGGCTCAGGCACCGGGCAATTTACATTCCGAAATACGTCCGTTATAGATTACACATTATCATCAATCAAAATATTACATCAATTTCAAGAATTCGAAATCATTGACCTAGATGGACTTTATTCTGATGGTCATTGCTTGCAGTCTATGTTATTACAAATATCTCCTACCACAAATCAAAATATCCAAAACTATCAAGAATGCAAACCCCATTGCCCGCCCCCGAAATGGAAAGCTGAAAAGGAGCAGGAATTTGTTAATAATTTGAGCGACACAAAATTAACTGAAATAACCAATTTGTTGAATAACTGCCCATATTCTAACATTAAACCATTCTTAAACGACGTCACTGATAAAATATCAAAATTATTCATGGAGTCTGCACAAAAATGATTTAAATCCTATACACACCGTAAAACCGATTCCAACTGAAACCCTGGTATTAAACATAATATTGCGCACAAACCATGGTTTGGGCCTCAATGTCAATCCGCCCGCAATAAATACAATAGTGCTCGCAAAGCGTATCATATTGATAAGTCCAATTAAAACAAACACAAGTTACATTCCGCAAGTCAGCACTATAAACACGTGCTGAATACATTCATCCGTAAGCACAAAACAAAAATATACTGCAGAAAAAAAAAGATTACGTTCCATGAACTCCAAACAGCCTAAAGACTATTGGAAATACCTTAAAAGCTTAAATAAAAAACCCACCGATAAAAGCCCGACTATCGACTAATTTTATAATTTCTTTAAAAATACAAACTCTTCCACTCATATTAACGAATCTCCCCCATAAATGGACAGTTACACGCCTGTCATCCATTCAGTTGATACCTTAAATAAACCTATTACAGCTGAAGAAATCCAAAAAAATGATTATAAACTTAAAGAATGCCAAAGCGTCGTCAGAACAAGACAATATAATAAATCAATTTATAAAAAGCACGTCGAGCACCATGCTCTCATTGTACTGTAGCCTGTTTAATATAATTTTAAATACCGGAGTCTTGTCTGACATCTGGTTGATTGGTACAATAAAACCTTATATAAAAATAAAGGTTCCAACACCGAACCAAGTAATTACCGCCCAATAACAATCCTAAGCTGCCTTGGAAAACTATTTACTGCTGTTATTAACCAACGAATAAACTTATTTCTGAATGAAAATAACTTACCTCACGAAAACCAAGCTGGATTTCGGGCCGGATATTCAACAAATGATCACATTTTGCAATTAATGTATTAATCCAGAAACTATGATCCGAAAAACGTAAACTCTTCTGCTCATTTATTTTGATTTTTCTGTTGCCTTTGACTCCATTTGGAGAGCAGGCCTATGGCACAAAATATTCAAATTAGGAATAAGAGGAAAGCTCATTGATGTCATAAGAAATTTGTATTCAAACATAAAATCGCGTGTTTCGTCCAATGGTAATAAATCCCCAATGTTTTACAGCTCATGTGGTGTACGGCAAGGAGAACATTTATCTCCGATCCTGTACTCGATGTGTATGAACGATCTTGAAGATTATATTTAAAACAACATTGCTTTGGAGTTAACCTTGAAATACCTGTAGGAGACACTGTTTACTTCTTACAATTGCTTGTCCTGCTTTATGCAGATGACACAATAATATATTTGGCCAGAATGAGTCAGATTTTAATGATAGTCTTAGGCTTTTTAATAACTTTTGCGAGCAATGGAAACTTAAAATTAATTATACTAAAACCAAAGTTATGGCCTTTGGCACTAACAAACCAAACAAATACCCGTTTTACTTAAACGACCAGCCCCTGGAAACAGTTAAAGAATATAAATATTTCGGAGTAGTCTTTACTCCATCAGGTAGTTTTCTTCAATGTAAAAAGCATCTAATAGAACAGGCTAATAAAGCAATGTTTAATTTGCTTACACGAATTAACAATTTAGACTTACCCATTGATTTACAACTCAAATTATTTGACCATACCGTATTACCAATCTTAACATACGGCTGCGAAAGTTGGGGGTACGAAAATTTATATATTATCGAAAAGTTTCACTGTAATTTCTTGCGCAGAATCACTAGAACAAAACTGTCAACCCCTAAATATTGCCTATACGCTGAATTGGGCCGATATCCTTTAGACATTGTGATCAAAACGCGACTGATAAAATTTTGGAACAAGACTGTATTGGAAAAAAATTATAAAATATCTTACTTGATGTATAAATATACGCTGAATTCTAACTTAAAACTTTAAATGGACACAATGTATAACTAATATTTTAAATTCCACCGGCCTTACGTATATTTGGTTACAACAAGAAAATATTACTTCCAAAACCATCCATTTTCAAGTTAAAAAAGCCCTAATTGACCAATGTATACAGAACTGGGGTTCACAATTAGATGCGTCATCAAAAGGCCAAATGTATTCCCTTTTCAAAGATAATACTAAATTTGAAAACTATATGTGTATACTACCAGAATCTTTAAGACTAAGTGTGCTGCACTTTCGTACGGGGAATCACCGACTCCCAGTAGAGACCGGCCGCTTCTCACAATCGTACATCCCTCATGAAAACCGTAAATGCACTCTTTGTAACAAAAATGACATCGGTGACGAAATGCACTTTCTCCTTATATGCCAATTTTTTCAAGCAGAGTAAAACATATCCCACGTAAATATTGGTCACACCCGAATGTCATTAAATTCAAAGAGTTGATGTGCGTCAACAGTCCTATGGCACTACGAAAAACGGCACAATTTATAAAACATTCCATAAACTTTTTCAGGCGTGCATAGGCGCGTTACACACCTGTGACCCGAATTACCAAAAAACACGTTTGTTTAAACCAGTTAACCAACCATAAACCGTTATTCGTTGCAAAAGTAATAGTTACTATATTATAAAATAGATATACTTACTGTCGCACGCTATATCCAGGTATAACCACAATTTAATCCGTTACAGATGTATTAACCTAGATCCAATCGAATTCACTAATTGTCCAAACCTGCACACGTTACGTTCGGCCACGCGCTATTGCAGTGCTCAATCACAAAACTGTCAATGAAATTCTTTCTCCGGCGACCGACCAATCAAACGGTTCCATCCGTTCCTACACGTGGGGATCTAAATGGTACACAACTTGAAACACTCAATTCTTGCTGCAATTCAATAAATAAAATATAGGTGTATAAAGCTATATACTAATCACACCACGACACATACATATTTCCCATCTTAGCTGAGTTGAAAATCCCATTATATCTAAATTATAGAGATATAAAACACATTTAATTACTTTTACACTGGTATAATTTAACCCCTTCGTTACCCACCCATAACTTTATTTCAATGGGAGTGTGACCTACATGGGGTGACCAGAAACGAGCCTTTACTAATTACGTCATGATCTTCCTTTTAGACTAACACCCACGCATGATAGTTGACATAAACAGAAAGGCTCCCCTCGTCTCTTGTGCTTAGATACAACATAACTATATTTAGTGGGGTTTTATTCCTGGTACCCTTCGGCCTACGCATTTACATGTTGACACTATATAACATAATATGTATTTGTTCTATGTAACGTGTTGGCCGAAAGTTACTTTTTTGGGAGAACACGTAAACAACCACACAAAAAAGTTTTGTTGTTGATTTTTTCTTTTCTTAAACGCTTTACTGCCTACTGGTCAAATCGAGTTTATCTCATACTTTATCTTCTTCACATAATTATACGTTGAATTATTAATTTATTCGATAACGCATGCAAATACTTGCTAACAATATTCATAAATGATAAGTATTTGTTGTCGAAACGTTAACTATTGGGATCACATTTAAACGGACGCTCTAACAAATTGTTGCTTTGTCTAGCTGTTTCCAGTAATTTATAATACAACCTCCATATCCATTACAGATTGCTTATTCTTTTATATTAGTTTACATTTTAAGAAATATAGTTAAACACACCAGACCACCTTCCCCCATAAACTTATCTCGTAATTTTTTTTGATTTTCTAATGTTTTGTGCAATTGTTATCTATGAATTATGTGCTCACCTGCTGTCACAATATATGTATTATGTATCATGTGACCAGTGAAACATAATAAAGATCTGTTCTGTTCTGTTCTGACAAGAAGATTTTAAAGTTTCCAATACAGCCATATAAGGGAACCTGCTCTACCCACTGTTAGTTTCCCGATGAATTTTTTTATGAATTTCATGTCGAAATCCAGCCAGAAGTTTCAGACAAGAGGATTTTTAAAGTTTTCAATATAGCCATATAAGGGAAACTGCCCCACCTCCTGGTGTACATGTTTTTAAAGGATACAAAATAGTTGGAAGGAATTTGGTAGAGGGTCACCCAAGAAACATTTCTGTGAAATTATTTAGAAATCAAGCAAGTGGTTTCTGACAAGAACATTTTAAATGTTTTCAATATAGCCATATAAAGTAAACTGCCCCGCCACCTCAGGTGGCCATGTTTTTAACGATTAAAAATGATTTAAAGGAATTTGGCAGAGGGTCGATCAAGGAATATTGATGTTAACTTATTTTAAAATTCAGTTCAGTAGTTTCTGACAAAAAGTTTTCTATAAATCCATTTAAGGAAAACTGCCCCAATCCCTGGCGGCCATGTTTTTTACGAAACAAAATGATTTGAAGAAATTCGGTGGAGGGTCACCTAAGGAACATTTATTATCTTGAAATCCAGTCAGTAGTTTCTGACAAGAAGATTTTCAACGTTTTCGATATGGCTATGTAAGGAAAAAAGGCCCGCCCTCTGTCAGCCATGTTTTTCGATTAATAAACATACACATGTAATTTGAAGGAATTTCGTAAAGGGTCACCCAGAAACAAATGTATGAAATTATTTCCAAATCCCATGAGTGGTTTCTGGGAGAAAGATTTTTAAAGCTTTTTATATTTGTAATTTTTTAGCTATTAGCTGCCATGGCAACCAGAGTTTTCAACATAGTCTAATGAATTGAAAAAAAATGGTTAAAGGACCTCCTACCTCCTAAGTTTGGGTGAAATCCACTAAGCGATTCCAGAAAAGAAGTAGTTTGAAGTACATTTTTGACGACTGACGACGGACGTCGAACGCCGGACAGTGACTGACCACAATAGTACACCATTGAGCACCAGGTGCTCAGGTGAGCTAACAATCAGACGGACTTTTTTCTGATTGCATATCAAAATTAAAGTGCATTTCATCTGTTAGGAAATTAATGAAACGGTCCTTAATTTTGGCGTGGGTTGTTAGCGCATTTCTAGCATTTCTATTTTATATCACATATCGTCATTCGCGCTTCTGTAACGTGCAGGGGGTCTAATGCACGCAACGTATTAACATGAGTTTATAACTCTATATAAATTTTCCTTGGGGGTAGCTGCCTATATATTAGACAAATGATTTTACACAATGATTGTTAAGCAAACCCAATCAATTTAAAATAAAGGTTCTGCTGCTTTTCCAACGTCCAAACAAGTTTGGTACGAGATATTTGCAAGCAGAAGATCAAGAATCAGCTGTCACCATCTTAATTCAGTACTTTAATTACTATCAATGTATGTATGTATGTGTGTATGTGTGTATGTGTGTGTGTGTGTGTGTGTGTGTGTGTGTGTGTGTGTGTGTGTGTGTGTGTGTGTGTGTGTGTGTGTGTGTGTGTGTGTGTGTGTGTGTGTGTGTGTGTGTGTGTGTGTGTGTGTGTGTGTGTGTGTGTGTGTGTGTGTGTGTGTGTGTGTGTGTGTGTGTGTGTGTGTGTGTGTGTGTGTGTGTGTGTGTGTGTGTGTGTGTGTGTGTGTGTGTGTGTGTGTGTGTGTGTGTGTGTGTGTGTGTGTGTGTGTGTGTGTGTGTGTGTGTGTGTGTGTGTGTGTGTGTGTGTGTGTGTGTGTGTGTGTGTGTGTGTGTGTGTGTGTGTGTGTGTGTGTGTGTGTGTGTGTGTGTGTGTGTGTGTGTGTGTGTGTGTGTGTGTGTGTGTGTGTGTGTGTGTGTGTGTGTGTGTGTGTGTGTGTGTGTGTGTGTGTGTGTGTGTGTGTGTGTGTGTGTGTGTGTGTGTGTGTGTGTGTGTGTGTGTGTGTGTGTGTGTGTGTGTGTGTGTGTGTGTGTGTGTGTGTGTGTGTGTGTGTGTGTGTGTGTGTGTGTGTGTGTGTGTGTGTGTGTGTGTGTGTGTGTGTGTGTGTGTGTGTGTGTGTGTGTGTGTGTGTGTGTGTGTGTGTGTGTGTGTGTGTGTGTGTGTGTGTGTGTGTGTGTGTGTGTGTGTGTGTGTGTGTGTGTGTGTGTGTGTGTGTGTGTGTGTGTGTGTGTGTGTGTGTGTGTGTGTGTGTGTGTGTGTGTGTGTGTGTGTGTGTGTGTGTGTGTGTGTGTGTGTGTGTGTGTGTGTGTGTGTGTGTGTGTGTGTGTGTGTGTGTGTGTGTGTGTGTGTATGTACGTACGGAGCGGACGGACCTCATAAACTTCGAAAAAAACGTACGTACGTACGTATGTTTTTTCGAAGTTTATGAGGTCCGTCCGCTCCGAAGCTACATTATTATGTATTATTATGCGAGGACTTGGGGTGTGTCCAAGCACCCCTGCCTAATTTACTTTTAGACTCAGCGAAAGTTGAGACGAATTTTGAATCGTAGCTGCAATTTCCAGCTATTTATCTTTTACTGAAATATTTTTAATTGTTGGTGTGGTCTTGTGCTGTGGGGGGAAGCCGGTATGGTGACCACTAACCAAACTCACTTGCGCCGAGTGGGATCGAACCCCTGCAGCCTAGGTGAGAATCGCGTATACCAACCGCTGCGCTAGCCGGACAGCCGGTTCTGTCTAAAACACTGCGCGCTACCTGTAATATGGCCGCATGTCACGTGACTCAATAGACTCGCCCAGGTCATTCCATGTTGATAACCGGATGTTAATTTACTTGGATATCAGGTATTGCGGATTACCGATTTTAAATGATCAAGACCTGCTGTATTTATTTGCGATTGTGTTTTGAGCAATTATATTTTATTAACTACGCTATTTTCTAATAAATTAAACGCACATTATCATAATTTGTTGTTTATATACGTAGCTGGCATCCCCGTCAGGTTTGCATTATACAGAGAAACAGATCTGACAGGGCAATTGTCGTTACACTTCTAAATAAGTTTAGTTTTGTAAATCTTCTCATACCAATTGTGAATAAGCTTACGTTTAAAATGATACCAAATGCACCATCTAAGTCTATGGTTATGTAATTATGAAATAAATGAAAGGGTTAGTCTACGATTTTATCGAACTGCCCTCGTATGCTTGTCCATGTATATCCACATCATATAACTATTAATCCACAATATATTTTTTCAACCAACATATATAACTGCATGGCAGTATTATATATACCAGACAGAGGATCAAACTTTTTCTTTGACCTTTCGGCAAAAACGGTTGTAATATTTGAATCACAATGCTTTTAACGTAATATATATCATTTATATATTTTTGTTGTATTCAAAATATAGGAATAATAAAACTCCAGAGACATCATCAGGAGAGAAACACTTATTACCAAAAGCGTCACTCACTTCCATTATAAACAAGAAATGTCTTTAAAAAAGACAATCGGCGTTGACATTAGTATAACGAGATATCATTTATACCGAGATATCATTTTTACCCTAAACATAAGATACAAGAGGGTCAAGATGGTCGGTTACGTGGCTTCTCGGACCCCAGATTTTTCAGTCTCAACCTATATAAGGAGACTTCTCGGACCCAGGTTTTTGGGAAACCATAAGAAAACGTTTCGGATCCCAAAATTAATGTGTGATTAATTCAATAATTATTAATATTTGTACGGTAAATAAACCGATCATACCGCCCCATGTTTTCACCAGTGATACATGAATAACCTAAATAATTTACGTAAACATCATTATTATATAAATGTGTTAGCCAAATTTAACAAATAACATAACAATGTACGAAAATAATTGCGGGAATGAATGAACATTATTTTTTTATCAGATTATCGTATAGTTATTCTTAAGTATTATACCCTACCTACATCTTGGAAGTTATTTATGCAGAATACATACACATTAATGGTCGTGTCTTCGTCCGTAAATCAAATTGTTTGGTTAGTTTTCATAAGCTGATGTAAAGAAATGACGAGAGCATGTTTGCAAAATATACTAAATTGATCGAGAAAGCATGATCATAATTTCCGGAACGCTTGGTATCATGAACATTTGATATAATGCTAGCGTCTTGCACACAACATTAGCAAATTACTTCAGCCGCTTCAGAAAACAACAACAATGTCATATTTTCCATAAAACAGTGTACCAGTAATATAACATGCTCACCAACAAAAATATAACGACATTTAAATGTACTGAAAAATAACTAATACATATTTATTAAAGTTTGTTTCTTGGTAACAGAAAAGATTTGAAGCGTGTCGTGGGAAAACCGGACTTAATGCATGTGCGTAAAGTGTCGTCCCGGATTAGCCTGTGCAGGCTAATCCGGGACGACACTTTACGCACATGCATTAAGCCCGGGTTTCCCACGACATGCCTCATTTGTTTGTTAGGAATCTAATCATGTGTCGCGCTTGAATGCTAGTTAACATCATTTTTGCATTTCTTCCAGTGTTCGTGTCCATCACAATCATCCGCGTGCTCGGATTCGGTGGCGCCGGTGGCGGCTCTGGCGGCATCGGCGGAGGCGGCAAAGGCGGCAAAGGCGACAGCTACGGTCAATACAAGAAATAACCTTCAACCGTAAGGCCAGAGATTTTTTATGTTTAGTTTCTTGGACATGTTTTGAAAGCTTTCCAGTCGGACGGCAGAAAAAAATAAAAACAATAAAAAATCTATTATATCTATAAATAAATCTGTTTGCAATACACAAGACGAAAATAAAAGACGGAAAGGGTATAGGCAACGTTGGCAGCAGCTACAACCGCCTGAGACTGTAGTATGAACTATTCATTGTAAGATACATTTCGATATTAAATGGGCATGTCGACGGTTTTCGCATACATATAGATATATATTAAAACAATATAATTTTATGTATGTTTTCAGTGTCATCCATGACCACTTTAAGAAAATGAAATAATGAGAGTTTGGTAACTGTTTGTAGAAATCATCGTATTTAATTAATTTATTTTTGCAAATGTTATTGTCGACATGCCGTCCATACGTCCCGTTAACGCCGTCACGGCGACTGTCTTTCGATGTATCACGTGATTAGACTTAACGGTCACTGACATTAGTACTGTTGCTGGCCCGACACAGGTTTGACATTAGTAAATATATCTACAACAAGTGTAAAAGTCTAGTAAAATATTACTATCATTTTCATTTGTATAATTCAATGGGCTAGCACGATATATACATGTATATTTGTAATAAATACGAAAACAATTTTATGGTGTTAAAACTATGATAAAACCGTATCATCATTATATTTATGTATTGATATTTATATGTGATGTATCAATATAATCACAGCAAACTCGGTGTAAAATGCCTTTTGAATAAGTCGACTTTAAAAACAGCATAACCAACAAAAATCAATGGGCAGATTATTTGGTTGAAAAGACAACAAATGTCTAAAGTGTTCTGTTTTTGTTTTCAGCTTCCGCATCATATCAGTTGTGAGCGTTCATTGAAAGTCACGGACAGACTCTGTTAATGGTGTGTAGTACACGTGACACACGGTCAGGGCGATTGAATAAATGTATATTGCACTATCATTATGTTTGTTCTTTTTTAGTTTTGATCCCTTAAAAAGGATTGGTTCAGCTGCATGTACTAGCTATTTCGACGTTTATTAAAATTGTAGCTATTTAAATTTGCTGAAACAAAATCGATTTACAAACATGAAAAGCAAAACCGTCGCACAGGTTTCATACACTTCACCAAAGAAATCCTGTAATGTTCACACACATTATACATTATTATTGTGTTTATTTTTCAATATCCTCGCACATTATGACCTTATTGGTGTGTTTATCTTGCAATATTCACACACATGATTACATTATTCTCGTGTTTATCCTGCAATATTCACACA
The DNA here is from genome assembly GCA_027627225.1 of Congeria kusceri. NCBI lineage: Eukaryota > Metazoa > Mollusca > Bivalvia > Myida > Dreissenidae > Congeria > Congeria kusceri. Next base: position 43,341,938 of record CM051030.1, read on the forward strand.
CATTATGACATTATTCTCGTTTTTATCCTGCAATATTCACACACATTGTGACATTAATCGTGCGTTTAACTTGCAATATTGACATACATTATGACATTTGTCGCGTGTTAATACTATATTTTAGATAAACATACACTCTTATCATATTTGAATAGCAAAGTCTTTTGGTGTAATTTAAGTGTGATTTGCCTAGTAGGGCCCGAAATGACTTAATTTATATGAACGGAATCTTGGTAGATGCAGGTAATCACGAACCGCAATGCATTTATAATTTAAAAACAACATGATGTTTGCATCTAGGTCATGCACAAAATGTCAAATACCCAATTCGTTAGTTGTAAAAAATATATAGCATGAGTAGAAACTAGGGGTGTAACGACATCACTGACCCATATCGCGATATATAGCAATATTGTGAAATATATCGCGATATATACCGAGATATATTGCCCATTTTAAAATTATTTTTTATAATAATATTTTTCATGTGTGTATTAGAAAGACACATTATGTCAACTATCCAAAATCGGTCTATAATTCAGTAAACAATGAACTGATAATTTGTCACAGTGTTAACAGTATTAACATTTTAGTCTTCCAATGCATATATTCACATATTACATGTTCACAATCAATAATTATGTTTCGATAGAAATTAATCTATTACGTCATTATCAACACTGTAATTTAGAGCTGATATGTACAAAAATGCAAAATCACCACAACCTTGACAACAACAAAATACCAATAAAATAACAATATTTCATGAACAGACATTTTAAACGCACAAACAGTGCATATCGTGAAATACCGGTATGTAATTTGCATATCGCGAAAAAGGTGACGTCTGGCATACTTTAAATATGTATATGTCTATGTAAACATTGCTAGTATATCATCACATACATTTACGTCCTATGCGTTACTTTCATGCGCAGTAGAATTACGCCATTTCCACGTGCAGTTGTAATGTACTCTATTAGATGAGAAAAACAAGACTGCCATTTACTGAGGGTTAGTGACTAATCATCACGACTGATCCACCATCCGGAGAGTGTTCCGGGCATAAAAGATAAACAACAATCGTTGATGGGTGGAGCCCAGCTGATGCCCTCAGAAAATCTGTATTCAGAAGACTGTTTTACTACAATAACTTATATTATAGTGGATAGTCGCCATTCTCCACACAACCACGTCCTTCTTTCACAGAAGTACACATACACAAAACAACGGCCTCCATAGGCGAACTAAGATGTAAAATCCACCAAGATTTGATTTTTAAACTTCACAATAGGATAACCATGTAGAAAATTTAACGTCCCGAGATAATTCCTATGAAGAAGAATTGCAATGTTGTCGATGAATGTCATTAATTATTGAGCTCTTGTATGTGTATGACACAGAAGCGTAGTGTCCATATCTACATAAATACTAGTATAACGCAATCATTGCATCGCAAAAAGGGTGTGTTGGTTGGTAGTGTCGTATCTTCTGCCCACTCTAAGCCAAAATGCTGAACTCTTGTAGACACGGAATATAACTTGTTACTCCAACCTGAGACCCTGTCCTGTGAGATTTATGCAAGATTGTTGGGCTATTTAGTGGAACGTAGCCTACCCCAGGGTGACAATTTAACAAAATGAACAAACATAACAGGATGAGGATCCAATATACAGTAGGATAAAACATATATTACATCCTTCCGGCATTATCAAACGGCTTACTTTTTAGGGCCTTTAAAAAATAACACAGATAAAACAAGATTTAACTAATAAAAAGAACTGACTAGACTATACAAATATATACAGATAACATAAATTCACCACGGAGAGCACATGAAAGGAGAACTTTGTCTCGTTCGTGATTATCGTGCACCCGCGCCTGGTGTCTGCAATTTCCAAACAAGCTGTCCTATTTTTATAGCCTGTAAAATTCATGCATTTTTATTTCTTTGGTTCTCAATCAACACCACTTTCACACAATATCTTTGGTAAATAAGCCACAATATGTGTATTTTCAGTACGTGTGTCCTAATATTTAGCAAACATACATTTCATGACAGCAGTAGGGTTCATGTGAGTTGGGCCAACAGACCTAGAACATGGCTACAGTATTCATGGAGAACACACATTGCATTGTTGAACACTACGACTTTGCTAGGAGACGGTGCAAGAGTGTATGTGAAATCTTCAATCCATATCTACTGTACTATTCCACATATATAAGTAATGGAGGAAACATTTAGATTTTTTTAAGTATGCCGTTAAATGTCTTTACATGACAGATTCAAGCATCAAAACTAAAGAGCTCAAGTATAATAACAAGAAAAACGATAAACCCATATAAAATAAACAGTCGCTCACACCCCTATTCGAACATCGGACCTCCGGAACAAATGGCTAACGCCTTAACCACTCGGCCATTCCAATTTATATACTTATCCTTGCATTTTTACTTTATATAAGTGACCCATGTGTTGTCAACAACTTTTACGAAAACAACAAAACTCTCCTACTTATTTCATCGTGTAGCGTTACAAACGCTTTATAATTTTATCAATTTCAGCTGATGATTACTCATTCACGAAACTGTATTTACAGTATATTTCTATGCCGGTAGTGTTATTTCGCTCCTTTATATACACTGTTCTTTTAATTTTGGAATCTGTGACAAAAAGTTGGACAATTGTCAATTCTTCCATCTGTGAACAGGTCCCTTTAATGAGACTACCCAACACGTAGCATATGACCATTGAAATTGTAATTCCTGGGCTACCTATTTAATGATCATTTTACCAAGCGACACCATCATGATAACTATCGTTTAATGAATATAATAGTTTTCAGAGTTTTCTCCCTTCATATGTTATTTATAGTGGCGCACAACTTGGGATATGGCGACCAAAATCTTCCCAACTAAATCAAATATGTATACTATTTAACAAGTTTAGTATGTCTGTTATTAAGTTAACCATGATGTTCTTTGCAAAATACAGCATATTGCTGAAACGGTATTCCAGAACATCAGACACATTACAGTTATGATTGTCACTACTCACTGAGATTTTTTTTTAAAACATAAACAAATGAATGTATTATAAGTAGCATTTGTACAATACTCGTCCAGGTAAACGTACTCACAAGCAATACTGTTAATTAAATGGTTAAATAATTAATGAGGCGTCACGTGGGAAACCCGGGTTTAATGCGTGTGCGTAAAGCGTCGTCCCGGATTAGCCTGTGCACTTTCCGCCTACAGTGGATTTATGTTTAGAAGATACTTCCTTGAAGCAGAAAATACCATGAAAGCGGAAAGTGTCGTCCCGGATCAGTCTGTGCGGATGGCAGGTTTTCCCACGACACGCCTTTCTAGTACAAAATCTCCATCATCGACACCAGTACTCAACCGCACACACCTGTGACCAGGTGACATCAGCTATTAGCAGCTATTAGCAGCCTTACCTGGTGGTCAACTCCAGTGATAGTCAAGTACCTAGAATTGGAAAGCAGTTAACAGCAGGCTATTATGGGGTGTTATATTGAATGCCAAACGGTGTGAATCAAATGTTTGCGCAGACTTGCGTTTTTTTTTAGGAAGCAATAATTCATACATATTAAAAATACATTTTAATAATAAAAAACAAACTGAACTTATGGATACTGTATGTCTGTAGCGGATGAAACATATAGAAATAATTTTATTTGCTATGTGGGGGGAGACACCACAAACATCCGGTTTTATTTGATTCTAAACACATTGTTACAGCATAAAATTTAAAGTCAAGCGGAAAATACTTAGAGGCAGCCCATCTGTTTGGTATGATGACCACCAACCAAATTCACATGCTCCATAACGAACCCTGACCGCCTAGGTGAGAAGCGAGTGTGCCAACCACTGCGCTAGCCGGACAGTCAGTGAGCTTTCAATCTCTTGCACATAGGCTATATTCCATTCACCTGTACAGTTGGCTGGGAAAGTAGTCCCAACGTGGTTTTAGTGACATGATCAAAACATTCAAAACGCAACGCACAAAATAATCCGCTCTGCCAATTTTGTTTACATCTGCGAAATGATCCCTACTGCGTAAAGGGGCACGGTTCCATTTATAATAGGAATACAAATTATTAATGTTTTGCCCATTTATGCTAATTTAAAAACAACTTGTCCATGCCTGTGGTCTTAAATATCAACTTAGATGTGCCTTAAATACATTTGTTTCCGTTTTGACAAGATTTTTGTCATTGAGCCCGTTGTAGAGGTGTATGGTGAGAGCAACGAACGACAACTATGGTGCTCTCATTCCCAGCTCTGATAACAGGTTTTCTACCAATGCTACGTCCCTTCTTCCGAGTCAGCACATTCTTGGCTGCATTGGTCACCGCGTGGAATCATTGCGACCATAACGCGAGTGTTATGTGTACAAAAAATGCCGCAATGCAGCTTTCGTTGTGGTGTCAATATCAAGAAATGGACGCGAGCGATGCGTACGACTCTGTATTTTTGCTTATTAGAAACTTATGAGCTAGAGTTTAAAAAATCGGAGAATGCTATTCGACAAAAATATGTATATGCTTTACTCTAGTTACAAAAACATATGGAAAATTGCGATATTGTATCCTGTAGAACTTGCCAACCATTGACTGTTTCAATGTTGACATGAAAAACTTGAACATTTTTTGCAAATTTCAAAGATATTTTGTACATTTGAACATGTTTTCGACCTACACACATCATTGATAGAATAAACATCATCTGCTACACGCATGTTTGCATCTATGCAATTGGGTTAAATGCATATTTTAAAAAATGTTATGGTCGCGAGGCACATGTTGTGGTGTCAATGCATGGTTGTGGTGCTGATGCAAAGTTATTCTGTAGGTTTATAGCAATAGATTTTGGGTCTAAAATCATACGGCATATGTTACCTTTTTATGCCAAAATATGTTGTTGTTGCTGTGTTTTTTTTTGTTTCATGTCAAGTTCTGGAGATGTCGGCAGTCTCAAACAAACGATTGACATGAAACTTCTGTGAACGGAAAAGTCATTCAGCTTTAATTGATATAACTCAACAGCGGAGAATGCACGTGGACAATTTCATTGTGCCAATATCACATATATCTTGTTTAAATTAAACTGTGTTAATCCCCTTAAAAGATAGCCCAAATCAAGTTTGTTTTTAACATTGACGTCAATAATTACATTTTTATTTATACATACATTTTTTCAATTGTTATTTGGAGCAATGGAAATAAAATACACGAAGACGTAAATTTGTTTTGTCAATTGATTGTTTACTTATAATTTGATATTATATTCATTATACATAGTTCATTGATGACACTTGTTACAATTTAACAATAGCATTCACATAAAAATATCGTTAAGGAGAAAGAATGCATTGTAAAAGCAATGCCTAATATGTGCAGTTAAATTGGATTAACACGCGCACATTTTCAGTACCGTGCCATAATTCATCAATACACCAACAATAAGTCATACTGTTGTGTGAAACTCGATTGTTAATAATATTTGGACAATGAATAGCAAATCCCTATAAAGTGGCAATTAACACAACTAGCATGTTCTTTTTAACATATAAATACATGTAGTAGCAATATCTAAAAGCTTATCAAAAAGAATTGTCATTGGTGCCCTTTGACTAAATCAAATTGACTAAACAATTTTGACATCTGTGAGCACAACTCAACGATTGTAATATTTCACATCTTTATTGTTTTTAACTAACCGAGAAAAACTTTATTAGATGTTAAATAGTTCAAGTGAGCACTAATAATTCTCAGAAGAAGGGCATTGCTAAAACGTTACTGGTTATAATGTAACGTTGTTTTAAACTCACTAAAATCAGTGTTAGTGTCAGAAACATCAAAATCGATTGCATGAATGATGTATGAACTACATCAAGATCATGTCATATATAGCAGCTACAGTTTCACCAGCATGATGTGAGTTTAGTGTCTGAAAAGTTATCAACAAATGCATAGCTACACACATGGCAAGGAAACACAAGAGTTCACAATTACAATGTCGATATGTATTCTATTTGTATATTTCATCTTCAGCTAATCCGTGCTTGTTTTTGTTGCCATTCTGAACTCATATTGATTGTTTTCTTGTAAAGATCCGAGGTTCACACTTAGCCTGTACAGCACTTTTTGACACACGGGCGCGTAGCAGGGTAGGCGTTCTTAGTCATTGCTGTAAATTATAGAATCAGAATGAATGTATTTAAACAAAACAAATTATTCATGCATGCACAAGGATGTCTAAGTCAATACACGGACAAACGTTTAAAATTATTGGGGCTATTTTAAATCCGGAAAAAGTTTGGTCTATCGACCTACCGGCAGACACATATACCACCAAACAAACATTTGCAAAGCAATATGCCCCCAGTATACTTAGAGTGATAAGTAACAAAATGTTGATATTCAAGACAGACGACTTTATTCATTTTCTTACTTTAAAGTGTTATTATAAACGATATATTTCGATGAATGCCAGTACAAAAACACAATGAGGTACAATTTGGATAGATAATAAACAGATTGTGGTTAAACTTTGGTTTTATCAAAAGTTTCTTCTTAGCTTTTAACTTGACATCAGCACCACAACTATGCATTGACACCACAACTTGTGTCTCGCGACCATAATATTTTCAAAAATGAACTTTTAACCTAATGCCATACCGAAGGTGCCAATTTGTGTGTAGCAGTTGATGGAAATTATTTTCTCAATGATGTTAATAGGTCGAAAACTTGTCAAAATGTACCAAAATCATTGAAATTTGCAAAAAATAAATAAGTTTTCTTTGTCAACATTGAAGCAGTCAACGTTTCGAAAGTTCTACAGGATAAAATTTCGTAATTTTCCCTAAGTTTTTGTAACTAGAGTAAAGCATTACATATTTGTGTCGAATAGCATTCTCCGATTTTTTTAATTGTCGCTCACAAGTTTCTAATAAGCAAAAATACAGAGTCGTACTCACCGCTAACGTCCATTTCTTGATATTGACACCACCAAGGAAGCTGCATTGCGACATTTTCTACACATAACGCTCGCGTTATGGTCCCAATGATTCCACGGAGTGTTGGTGCATCGGGTTCTGGTTTTCTTGAGCGTACATATATAATAACTGTATAGTACTATATGACTTGAAGTTTATATCGTAAAGCGAAATACACGACATCATTTAAAGGCATATAGTAATTAAGACACAATCAGAAACGTCAACTTGCGTATGTTTTGTAATTATGCCCCCACCCCTTCGAAGAAGTGGGGGTATATTGCTTTGCACCTGTCCGTCCGTCGGTCGGTGGGTCGGATGGTCGGTCTCTCCTAAGACCATTTCGTTTCCGCACGATATCTAGAGAACACTTTGACCTACGACCATGAAAGTTGGTAAGCTGATTACTTGGGAGGAAAGGAATACGCCTATAAATTTTGAGGTCAACAGGTCAAAGGTCAAGGTCACTATTGCTAAAAATAGAAAAACGGTTTCTGCTCAATATCTTGAGAACGCATCGAGATATTTTAATGAAACTGTTCATATAAGTACCTTATATCGAGACCTCGCTTGGTATTGCATATGGGGTGGGTGGGGTCAAGGTCAAGGTTACCGTTACTAAAAATAGAAAAACGGTCTCCGCTCAATAACTTGAGAACGCATCGAGATATTTTAATGACACTGCATACATAGATACCTTTATATTGAGACCTATCTTGGAATTTCATATGGAGTGCGTGAGGTCAAGGTCAAGGTCACCATTACTTACAATAGAAAAACGGTGTCCGCTCAATAACTTGAGAACGCATCGAGATATTTTAATGAAACTTCATACATAGATACCATATATTGAGACCTCGCTTGGGATTGCATATTAAAAAAATTCGTAATAATTTCACATATTCACAATTTGGCTGCAAGTCGGGGGCATACATGTTTTACAAACATCTCTTGTTAAAGATACATTTTCCTTACATTTTAGATCAATTTAGATGTCTATTATAAGTACATTTACAATATGACTGCAATGTTTTGGAAGAAGGTTTCAGTCGTCAGTGCAGTAAATGGCTAACGATTGCAAAACTACAAAATAAATGAATTGTGTATTTTTTATGGCGGATCCCACGATTTATTTTCACCTCATGCTTGCTAATAATCTGGCGCATGTCATCGTTTAAATAATGGCTTCACACTGACAACAAGAGCGGCTCGTTCATTGTCCTAATCATATTTACACAGTAACACATTGTCCCAGGACTTGATCAAGCTGGCATCCGGTATTATAAATTCTTTTTATATACCTTACTATAAATAGTAACAAATTTGTACAGGCAAAAAATCAATAACTTTTAGCTATCGTGCCAATACAGGCAGTTCCGGTTATTTGCACTGAGTGCAAAATAACTCGCCAAAATTCACGTACGCATTAATGACGTATCTCAAAACTAGGAACGAGTGTGTTGGATTTAAACAAAGCAATGGAAATACAATATATAGTTTTTCTATTTTGGATGTATTATATTAATACAATTTATATCCAAAAGTGTATGGAATATATGTCTGGAATGGAACCGTTGAGATTAATCCCATTTCAATTTTCTAGAAGTCAGTGCTCCAGTCATGATTTAAAATGGGCAGGGTGCTAAATCCTGAAAAGGGCACTTTTGCGCGCGTTCTTATTTTTGGCAAGGGCATACCAATATATATGCTTTAAAAAATGCACAAACATAGGTTATATATTTGTTTCATTTATTAATATTTTATCATACTTTGTTTATTTTGAATAATTGAACTAAGTTAAGTGTAATAAGCAATACAATCATTGTACTATTATATCATTTTAAATTTTCATTCTATATATAAGGCAAAATTAATGGTTTAAAATAATATTTCTTATTCTTTTTATACAACATACAATCATACAACATGCAATCCTATTTTCAAGCAAAATTATTTGAAGTTGTTTATAAGAAACTTCAATATATTTATTTAAAAGAAATATCTGTAATTATAACCCCCGAATATTATCAACAGCATTTAAATTTAACAGTTTTAACTATCCCTAGTATAAATATAATCAAATGCATTGGATTTTATTTGCTATATACAAACATACGTCCGAAATGAAACGTTCGAAAACATGTATACTTCATAAAATAAACTGTTCTATAAGCACAAAATGGAAAACATGCATTTCATTACAAAGTACAGTGTTGGACCGTTCATAAAATTTATTGGTAATCGAACTGTCAACGATATTTCGATAGTTGTATACAGTTGTGGAAAAGGTAACTACAATAAATTAAATGAATTTACAATTCATCAAATTACGAGAAACACGTTTATTCTGTATTTGAATGTTGATACGTATTCCAATGCGTATTTACCGATTTTTTTTTTTACTGATTAATTGATTTTAAAACGCTTGAGTCAGAACCCGAACGATATCTCGATAACCGCCGTTACGTCAAAAAATACATTTTTACACTGACATTACGGCACATTGTCAGTTTATAACATGATCTTGTTACAGGACACGGTTGTGGTAAATATTATACATGTACGAAAGCGTTTACCAGCAGCTGTACACATGCTTTCCACGAGTATTTCGTGACGTCGCTGGCGTTAGGAAATAATACGCGCGTTTCACGTTCGTTTTCCATGAGCATTTCATGACGTCGCTAGCGTTAAGAAATATTTCGCGCATTTTTCCAACATAACACGATTTGGTCACGGAGATATTGGACGACAAAATATTCTTGATGAAATTATTTTAATTTGATGTTCCGCTTTTGTAAATCAACGTGAGAACCCAAATTTCATAACCGCTCTTTAAGTGTATGAAATTAATAAATTCCTTCATTTCCATAAAAAATGTATGGGCTCTTATAAATTGGATGACGTAGTCTTCGTTCAGTTTTAATTCGTTTCAACGGAAATTTACGTAAAAGGTTATTTCTTTGATGAATAAACCGTTTCTTTGTTGGTTGTTCACATAACGTCTATCCACAAAGAATCACCCGCTTACATCATCTGTTTTGAAATAGAATGGAAGAAAGATGTTGTTTACTCCTTTACTGATTATGCCATGTGCGGGTAAATAACTCATTATGGCAGCTAAACCCTCTGTAAAACTATGCTTCGCGACGTTTTGTATCACTGAAAAAGTTGGATGAGTTGTGGTGTATGCTATTTTGATGCTTTTTCATTCTGGAAACATTGAGTCATACGAATTGTTTTTGTGTTTTGAAATATAATAGCAATGGTATATAATAAACAATAAAGCCCTCGTGCAAATACAGGATGATCGTGCCAATAAAAACTTTCGGCACGGCTTTGCCGTTTAATAAGTTCTTATTACATCTCTCACATCACAACTGATCTTATTTCGTTTGAATGTGAAATGATTTATGCACTTCAAGAAACTGTGATATCGTATTCATTCCTCGTTGATATTATTTCATTTGTTTCGGATTAAAATATAATTACGTTATACCAACGAGCTTGTTATAAAGATAAATATATAAATCTTTAGTAATTATTCTTAATTTTCTCAATTAAGATTTTGCACATAAATATTTCACTAATAATATCTATCATTTTCAGTGACACTCTTTTAAAACACTGTGATCACTGCATTATCTGTGTGTTGTTTTTCATCCAAACTATATATGTATCTTATAAATAAATAATAAATGCCAATACTGCTTCCTGTCAATTTATAACAGATAGGTAGATACGTTATTTACCTTTCAAATTCAGCCAGAAAGACGAACATAAATATATATGAATGCAAGTTGTCAGTATAAGTAATCGGAAATTGCAGACAATATATGACAACTTTAGTCTTTGTACTTTGTCTCACACAATTCCATCAATTATTTTTTTAATTAGATGCAATGATTAAAACACTTCACACAGAAGCATAAGAAATAAGAAAATGTCAGCTCTTAAATTTCTAAGCTATTATTTAATTGCTGTTTGTAAAATGAAATGTTAACGAAACACTGACCGTATAATAGAAATGGTTAATACAATAATAATAGTTGTTTGTGTTAAGGTGAATAGTTGTTCGTGTCTCGCTTCGTGTTTCGCTGGCGATATTTGAACGATACAATATCGTGTCTCGCGTCGTATGTCGCCGGATTCTCGCGTCTCGCTTCGTGTTTCGTGTATCGATGTTTGAAATCTACCGCGAGTCTCGAGATTCGGGCGATATTTGAACGATATAATATCGTGCCTCGCTTCGTGTCTCGCCTGAATATCGTGTATCGCTTCGCATCTCGTGTCTCGACCTTTGAACGCGAGGTACGAGAATTGTGCGAGACACGAAGCGAGGTACGGTATTTTACCGCGAGACACGAAGCGAGACACGATAATCCGGCGAAACGCGAAGCAAGAGACGAAGTTTTGCCGCGAGATTTCTTGGTATGGGATACTGCGACAGTGCGAGATCAATAAATATCGTGCATCGCTTCGTGTCTCGCGGGAAAATATCGTGTCTCGCTTCGTGTTTCGCGCAATTCTCGTGTCTCGCCCTCGCCGCACGATACTTCATATGTCCCTAACCGGATTCCGTAGGTATCTTTTATACTGTGGTTATAGGCACAAAGGCCATCATTAAGTTTCAATATTTCAAAACGTTATTTACAATAAATCCAGAAGGCAAAGATTCATGTGAACAAACAAATAAATTTGTATATAACAAATGTTCATAAGATTATTTGACATTTAAATACTTATTAAAAGTGCCTATACATTTACAAACGATACGCACTATTATTACAAAAGGATGTCATACAAATCATAATAACACTGTTGCTTAGATAATCAACAAAAAACACTGTCAAACGAACACTAATATGTTGAAATACATACCCATCTACAATATGTGATAATTCCCTTTCTCTAGCATCAATACATAAAAACATTATGTGGTATTAGGGCAATGATAGTCAATATAGGGCCTTATTTGCCTTAATTGCACTTGAACTTTTAGTAATGTCCAAGTGCAAATTAGGCAAATAAGTGTCCATCCAGTCATCGGTGGTTTGCAGCATTAGTTATATTTGCCAATTGAATTATCTATCCATAATTGCCATTAAGACCCATATGTTACCAATAGTTATATGTTCAGTTTGGTTGGCTTCACTCTAATGTGCTGTAAGTGGTTTTGTGTAATGTATGCCTTAAAGTTCAGATGACCGAATATGTGCATGCGGTATTTTAATATTTTCTCTAAGTTTGCACATATCGTGTTACTGAGAGGCCTTGTTTTAGATACTGAATCACCCAATGAAATCACAACCAGACATCATCAGACGTGCGAGCAGACAATATCGCGACCTTTGACCTAGTTACAGTTCCAAGACTCCGCCTTACGTCCGCGCGCAAAGAACCTAAAACGGCTCGTCCAATTATATAATTATATTACTTGAAATACCACTTGCAACTTATCACGTGACAAATTAATCAATACAGCAGAAGTGCGAGCGCTGTTGTTGAAATCAAATGCCAATAACTGTGTGTAGTTAACAGAGAGACAGATGGACAGACGATACTGTTGTTATAAAACCACAACATGTTTTAATTTACTACTTACATATATATATACAGGTCGGAGCATATTATGTAACATTCTTTAAGGTTTTGTAGCAAATTCAATACAGTTGGCTAAAAACCATTACGAGTTAGTGCAAGTAACTTTTTACTCATTTTTGTCATGCGATTTATAGTATGTTGTTTGGTTTGTTGCATGGCAAAGGGCTGTATTAATTTAATCAGTGCCATTGAATTTTATTTTAATATGACACAATAACATGTTATTTGATTTACTTGATTTACTTGATAAACTGGTAAGTTAGCACGATATCCACATAAATTATGATTAAGAATGTCTGAGTCGGTGAGTGTGTAAGTCTTGTAATTGGTTCTCTAATTCTTAGGTTTAGTCAGAAAACTGAGAGCGGAAGTCAAGTCTAAGTGGCATTGCAAATGGACATTGTTTTTAAGTCTGAGTACTTAAAAAATAAATAGAAAAACGATTTTGATTTATTACATTTAGTACATTTTTACATCCTCTCCAAAAGGAATGTTTTATTGGAATATTTCTTAATATAATTATTTTGGCCCTAAGCTTGAGTTCAAGATTGGATTTGCGAAGACTCTAATAAATGGAATCTGATTTTATCAAGACATGACTACCTTTTATTGAATATGAACAGTATTTAAGTTGAGTATTCAATAGATTGAATTTAACTCGCGCCTGCTTGTGGTAGAGACAATACTAGATGAATCAACGGCATAGAGCAGTATTTATATTAAATTATTGATTAAGTTCTGGCATGACTGGACATAAAACACAACAAAGTTCCATCTCATTTACAATGTTGTAACTAATTGATATAAATTGCCATTCATTATATAACATTGTTTACATAAACATATATTCCATGTGTTTGTGCATCTAAGAAGGGTGTACAACTTATACTAATAAGGGGCACAAATATACAACAGTTCACGTTAGTTACAAAGACCATAGTTAATTTGTTATTCGGCCATGCCGATGAATTATGTGTGAACAACTCAGATATTGCCACATTTGTAATCACAAATATGGTTATGTTATATATTCCACATTGCCCGTAAAAAAAACGCAACTAAACAATCTTTTGGCATTTTTTTCAGGTTGACTATAAACATTAAAACGATAAAAAGGATAGTGTGTGAACATTGATTAACTTAAAAATATAGATCAGACGCGCGTCTGGCCTTTCAACGTTTGGTAACATTTGCACAAGAAATTCATTTTTCTGTGGCATTGTTATGAATTTGAATTCACAAAAAACCTAGAAGCTGTCATTACAAACACTGAATCGTTCCTCACAGAATATATATATCTACCTGTGAAATATACCCGGTGGAACACTTTTTAGTTTGGTATACGAGTCTGAAGCAATATGATCCTCAGCACATATTTTCATGGAAATATTTTCCAAATTATGTTCGTTTTCCCTTTAATATTCATACATGTGTTTTTGCAATAGACATGTTGCCAGTTTCAGGTTTAATTTGAAAATGTCAACTTTTATGTGTTTATTACTCTTCTTGAAATGTTACAAATATGTATAATACTGTTTTCTGACCTTCATGCTCTGGCTGGTACCATTATAATTGCCCAAGTCAACAAGAAGGTCATAATCTTCTTTAAACAAATTAACCACGCGGTAAAAATAAACAAGACATGAAGTAAGAAGTTACACAGGTATATTTATCTTAAATTATTTTTATTTTCAATCATTTAGTTAAAGTACATTTAAACAAAAAACAACCTAAAATAAACAAGGATCTGGAATATACTAAAAATGGTTTCTACTTATAGACAGTATTGTACTTTATCGCGGTTTGTGGCTAAATACACAGTGTTTGATTTCTGGATTCATTCAACATAAATGGCACTGACATTAAAACTACAAATACAGATGTGACCAAACTCACTAACTAATTAATGTGGTTTCTGCTGGGCACTAAGCATGCCGTCTACTCAACGTAGCTCAAGTCTCTTAGCTTTTTTTCTACACATATATTTATGCGATAAATGCATTTGAAATGCATGCAACCAAAATAAAGCCGCGAATGTCCTGTACTTGTGACATTAATAAACAATCAATGGTTAACAGGTTTTTAATAAAACTAAAATTTTTAATAATGAAATTTACAGTTGGAAATTGGTTTGAAGCCATTTTGACTCTTGCAAAAGACAAAAAAGAAATGTACTTATGTTTTTTATACATAAGCTTATTTTTTAGTTCATGGTAACGGAATTACGGGCAAATTTTGGTTTGGTCAGTTTGGAGAATGTCTTTCTTGTAAGAAGCATGTCAAAGTATCGCAATATAAGACAATATTATCATTACTTACCGCATTGTTTGAAAGCGTTCCACGCCGATTTGTCGATCATCGTTATTGTTTCTTACAGTATCGAAATAAGCATGAAAGAAATTTTATCATTTTTTTTAGAAAATATCAAATTGTCAACAAGAGTTATGTTGAAAGCCATAGTTGCTTTAATTATTGCTCTAGACTGTGAAAGACGTACCCGTAACATTATTGTAGTATTTGATTATAAACGAATATTTCCATAGTAATAATTATAAATTAAAGTGTCAATTGGAAAACAGATGGAAATATCCGGACTTTTCACCTGTAACACATGCTTCTCACGCAACTGCGTTTATTTGCCTTACATTTTTGTGACCGTTGGAAAATGGGATTTAATAATTCGGAAATTCATGGCGTTTAATGTACTTTATAGTAGGATGTGTTTTAACTCCGGTATTTAAATTTGAAGTTGTCAGATTATTTTAATATGGCACTGTTTTTCTGAGATGTAATTAACAAATAATAATTATATATTTTGTTCTTCACAGACGAGCCTTACGTTCTTTAATATAATAGGTTTTGTGGATTTAACTTCACATTTATCTACAATAGCATAACTATTATTTAACATAATGTTTTATGATATATAATAAATAAAAAGACTTATAGCTTATGTCTTTTTATTTATTATATATCATAAAACATTATTATTATATATATATAGAAATAAGTTTTTAATTGTTTGTTGTTAAGAAAATCTGATATCCAATATTTAATTAATCCATTTCAAATATAATTTATGCCTAAAATGTTTTACTGCGTCTATAAGCAGCTGATCGTTTTAGTTTATTTGGTGTTTTGTCTCTGATTTTGCATATCTCATATTACAATAGGAGGTACTATCTATTAATGCTGAATCACCCGATGAAATACAAGCAGACATCATCAGACATGCGGGCAGAGAGTATCTCGACCTTTGACCTAGTTACATAACCTAAGGCTCCGCCTTAACGCTTCATGCAAAGAACGCAAATATCTGGTCCTGTTTTGGACATTTCACGAAACATCAATGTCAAAATGTCGACTCCGTTAATTGCATTTACAATTGTAATATTGTAGTAATGTACCCGTAAGTTGGTACACTATTAGATTATTAAATTTTTTATTAGTGGTGTGATAAAATATTTTTTAGTAATTGGATGTCCAAGTTTGTATGATAGAAACTTTCATAATCGGTGCAGTAAAATTATTAAGGTCCATATTTTTTCGTAGTTTAAAAGTAACAATGACCTGACATTTACAAAGTGCAAATGTTGTTAATTTACAGAGGAACTTCTAACGCCAACAATAAGCAACCACAGATGTGCTAAAAACCTATTCCGTTGGGTTGTGGTGTGTGGTGTTTCTCCGGTTTTATTTTCCTTTGACAAATCTACGTCGCGGACAATGCCTAGAAAATTGTGTTTTCAAAATGTTAAATTAATAAGAAATACCTCAGGATAACTTTTTTTTTCAAATATATTTATGCGAATAATTTCATTATTATATAAGTATATTTCCAGAAATACAGTCCGTCAAACTGAGATGTTCAGCTTCTTTTATTTTGATACTTGGCTGTCTGCAAACTTACCTAATATAAACTTACCTAGTATATATGTTTTATTTAAAGGAGTCTATTTCACAGAATGGCAAATTGAACATTTCCAAACGTTTTGTCAAAGATTGAAAAAAAGCATACACACACAAACACGAATATTATGTATGAAGATGCAAAATAACATCCATGATATTTGTAATTAATGGTGCAATATCAATATTTTTTTAGTTGTTGGATGTTTTACTGTGTATTACACAAACTTTCATATTCCGTTCAAAATGAAAATGTATTTAATTTAGTCGGCCAAGCTGGGATATACACCAGCTTTTAGTTGATACTTTGCTGCCTACAAACTTACCGATATATGTTTCATTTACAGGGATCTATTTCTCAGATTGGCAAATTGACAATAACAAAAAGTTTTGTCAAAGATTAATAGTAACCCTCCCGAATATTATCTTTAAAGATGCGAAGTAATACTCGAATACAACTATATATTAAAAAAAACATAGCGTCAATGAATTAAAATTTAAAAACACGCATATTACTAAAATTTATATACGCGTAAAAAAGCTCAGTTCGAAGGGTTAGGGTAGCAGACCTTTAAAGGTCGTAGGATCGAACCCCTTTGGTGGCACCTTGTTATACATATTTCTTTGATATGCCAATATAGTGATTTCGTCCAATGCTTTAGTTGTTTGCATTTAAGACGTAAACTGACGACGAAACATTCCGTTTCAATGATATGATTACCGCGTTTTATAACACTTTCTCGCTACAAACATTGGCACATGTATAGCAAAAAACAGACATCGTTATTCACAAGTTTTTCATCTGTTACATATTTCTTCATTTTGACTTTCAATTCTTCCCTTCCGTATGGCACACTCAACAGTAAATATTCAACTTATACCGGCATACACGACAAATATAACTATCGAATTACATTGAAGCCACAAAATATATATTGAGTACAAATAAATTATGCTTTGTATTGATATTTTAGTGTGTATTATTCAACTTTGAATAAGTTATCAGTGTCATATTTATAAAACAATGCAAATGAAAACGGATTATTATTTGCATGCAGAGACTATACTTACAATGTGCTCGCTTCGTTAACTTGCACTGTAGTGCCAAACTATTGACAATATACCTTTCTAGCCTTGATTACCGTAACTAACATTTTTTACAAGAGAAATAAAGAACTGGCTTTCTAATGTTCAGTGTAAAATTGAATTTTACATAATATATTAAAAATACATTTAAGCACGCATTTTTAAATGCAGTTCTAGCCTTGATGAAAAAGGCACCGTAACTGACATTTTGTTACAACAGAAACAAAGAACTGATTTTCTAATGTTCAATGTAAAATTGAATTTTATTTAATATATTTACAATACATTAAAACACGCCTATTTAAATGCAGTTCCAATGTTCATTTAGTGTACATTAAAAAAAAAAAATACAGGCCCATTTCGCTGAATTTTATTTGCACAAAAAAGTGCACAGTCCAGCAATTTGGCTTCGCCAGGTATAACGGTTTAACTTTTTGACACGGGGCATTTATTATTATTATGCAATTATTATCATTTACTGATACCATCAATTATATTTACTTCAATTAATTATTTACTGGGCTTTGTTAACAAAATTCTTAATGCAAAAACCTGTTAACTACGTGCACTTACCATGGTGTTTCGTGTCAACAACGTTGGCAATGTTGTTTGTTGTAAAAGTAAAGATTTCCGGAATTGTTAGTTCCAAGATGACGATATACATGTGCATGTATATTTACTAAAAATTTTTTCAATAACTTGTTTTCAATTAAACATTTTGTCCAATAACCGCTTATCAATTATACAAACTATTTTATATTTGCTGTGCTACGTATTGTCCAGATTTATTCCATCGCCATATGATTTGCTGTTCAGATACGCAAAAACAGGACAAATAACAGCTAATCCAGTTATTTCGTTTACAATTTTAATATTGTGATTTCATTTTAATCTTGTGCTAGCAAAAAAAAGGACGAGGGCGTACCCCGCTCGATCGATATGGTAGTGGTAAGGTATGCAGAGAGCTGGAATCGAACCAGTTGCCTGGATGAGGTGATGGTGCAAGAACCGCTGAGCCAACCGCAAAGCCTTTTTTATGAATAGTCGGTATGAAACCCCGTTTAGCTATGTATTGAATTTAGCGAAAAAAAATTGAATATTTATAGAAGCAAACTTTACCAATGCTCATGAATGTGGTCAGAAAATACATTGCAATATCAGAGAACATGCCAATTTATCAAATGCATACAAAGTTGCCTTTACCAGAGAGTATGCCAATTTATCACATGCATACAAAGTTTCCTTGACAGAGAGTATGCCAATTTATCAAATGCATACATTGTTGCTTTGGCCAGAGAAAATGACAATTTATAACATTCATAAATTGTTGCCTTAACCAAAGAGTTTGTCATATTATCACAAAGGTACATAGTTGCCTTGACCAGACAAAATGCCAATTTATAACTTGCATACATTGTTGCCTTGGCCAGAGAGTATGCCAATTTAACACATGCATACATTGTTGACTTGACCAAAGAGTTTGTCAAGTTATCACATGGGTACATTGTTGCCTTTACCAGAGAGTTTGCCAATTTATCACATGGGTGCATTGTTTCATTGACCGGATAACATGTCAATTTATCACATGGGTGCATTGTTGCCCTGACCAGAGAACATGTCAATTTTTCACATGGGTGCATTGTTGCCTTTACAACTTGACCAGAAGACATGCCAATTCATCACACGGGTGCATTGTTGCCCTGACCAGAAAACATGCAAATTTATCACATGGGTGCAAATCTAAAGATTGTTAAAGATCTTTAGATTGTTGCCTTGACCAGAGAAAATGCCAGTTCATCACATTCATAAGTTATTGCCAAGTACATACATGTAAGATTCCTAAATGCTCATATATAAACATAGTGTAGAATATATTAGAACAGCGACACATGCTTTTACCTATTGTACAAATGTAACACACACAAAACAAAATACCTTTTAAAAATTGAAATGAAAGTTTATTTAAAGTATGTTGGTGAAAACATTTTGACGTCGAAATTATTTTGTATGTTTAATATAATTTGTATTAAGATAAATTTGCTTGCAAACTATATAATATTTAAGTAAATGTTCCAAATTAGCATTGCACCTGTGGACAGTTTTACAGTGTGTTTATGAGCTGCAATTTTGATATTTAAAAGCAATATTTTTAAACAACTGACATGTAATCATTAACTATATAATGACTTTTAATTCAAAATTTTGTAATATTCTGTTACCACATGGCACACATGACCACCTTGAATAGGAAAACTAATCGACCACCAGTTTTACGAATGTGTAGCCTCTATAATCATAAGGTGCAGACTCCTGCTTAAATTGCGGAATGTGTAACCTCTTCAAATTGAGCATTATTTGTTTGATATTACATGCTCTTATACCCGATTCCGTGTCAAAGATGTCCATTACGGAACCACCACGTGTGTCCCTTAAGTGTCCCCATTCATGTCCTTTAATATGTAGTTGCTCCAATTCACGTGGCATAAGTGTGAACAAAATACATCGTAAAAGTTTAGCCAGTTATACGTGTGCACGTGTATTATTTTGTAAAAAAACATCAGGCAGAGCTAAACAATGAATACCGTAATTACCCTAAGTGTTGGGACACCCTAAATATTGGCACACCCCTATTTTTTGGAAAAATACTTATTTTTCGCGCCCCTTAATATTGGGACACATTTAAAAGTTAAATTATTTTGTGTCCCTTAATATTGGGACACAAAAATAGCACCTGATGTTGTTACTGTATAAACATTCCATACACTGCCACTACGCTGGTTGCATAGCGACTTGTGACACGGTATATTGCGCTTGCTTATCTATATATCATAATGGACACCATAAGGGGTATTTTTACACGTAGTTGACACGTGGTGCAAACTATGTACTCTACTTGAGCATGGTCTTCTCAGTTAAGCTTCTCAATTAATTACCATTAAGTCCCCAGCAAGAAATATTTGATCATCAGTAACCTAAAAATATTCATTCTAATTATTTATAATTAATTACTAAATATATGATTATTATCCCAAAGAAACAAAAATAATTATTTGGTTCAAGACAGAGATAGTATGCAGAATATATTGTATCATATATGTGGCAGCCCATGAGATTTTTATCCCAATTGCGGCCTGCCTCGTTTCGAGAAAACTGACGTCAAAGTTGCGGCACATGATTTTTATGAGAAAGTCAGGGTTATGATTAAGATATTTCAAATAATTGTTAAACTTGAAACTGTCAACGAAAAATTTATTATTTATTGGGTTATTTGTATAAATATTTTAATTTTTGCTTTGAATTCTTGTTGGTTGCCATAGCAACCATCTCTGTATTATTATAATTTTTGTCCGAAACATTTGTACATTCAAAGTTTGTTATTTGGGATAGTCAGTCTAGTAAATATATATTATATAAATTACTTGTCCTCATCATGCTAGGTTCTGTATTGTATGCATGACAAACATTAAAATCTGTGTGAAATGTTAAAATTTATCGTTATTGTGGTGTTACTTAAACTGCTAATTCTTGCTCCAAACGCATTCATGATTGCGAAACAAGGAAGCTATTTCCAGTTTTGACACATATCAGTGTATTTAAAACTGCCAATAACTCATTTTCGTTCAGATACTGCATTTGGGCCGAAATTCTCATGGGCTGACACATATTGCTTTAAATGTTGGGACATAATTTCGAGAATTATTTTTTTATGTCCCTTAATATCGGGACAATTAAAAAAAAATATTTTTAAGATGCCCAATGCTTAGGGTAATTACGGTACTTTGCACGCAAACACACTCTCGTGCATGCTGTCTAGCTCGACGAGAAATTAGTTCTCGCGCCCAGTGGCAATCTTAAGAAATTAGATATGTAAAATGTTTCCTATATCGTACATGAGTCCACAAGGTGATTTTAAATACAACGAATAGGTATCATATCTAAGATAAAACGTTTTGCCCTCGACATCAAATTTCAAATGCCGCCTTCTATGATATCTGGTAATTTCAGGTATAAATGTCATTATTTGAAGCGTTTCAACTGTAACTGAAGATCAAAGAAGAAGTTTGGGTAAATTAATCGAAATATTTCTTTAGATTTTATATGCTTTAAAATGCAAAACCTTTATATAAATTTAACATATGTTTGCAAAGTACCATTGATAGATCTGCCATGCGTTTAATTGGATACGTCGACAGTCAGTGTTAAATATGTTAACAAGCATTTAGTTATCATCACTTTGTCAATCAGTTCCGAGTTCTTACTATGAAACTCACAAACAAATGTTCCTATGACAATTTCAGTTTCTGTGCCATTTCTTTACAAGTTAAAGATTCCACAGAAGACAATCGCAAATAATAAACACTAAACACAATAATGTAAAGTTCATCAGATATTTTGAATAATTATACATGTATTAACGTATCACTCGTGGACAACGTACTTTGAAGTATTAGGTTCTTTTGCATGAAAAAAAAAAAAAAATAAAATAAAATAAAATAAAAAATCCATGCAAATACATTGGGCTGGTTTATCAAAATTAACTACCTAAGTGTCATTATGTGATTAATGTCGATTTATGAAATAATATCGATTATGATTGTATAAACATGCTCAAGCTGATTGTAAAAATGTGTTGGCTATATAGAAAATATTTGTTTCGGTAGAATATCGATTTTAGTTCACGAGTGATCATAGAAATATATATTTTCACGAAAGATTGAATAAAAGGTCGATATTCTACCGAAACCAACACATTTTCCTTTTGTTTATGCTTTTTCCACCGTTTATTTTTTCATTTTCATTGCTATCTAAGTGGGTGTCATTGGAAAATATCGCTCGACTCATTTGACATTTTTGAGTCCGGAATCGTTGACGGTACGTTCAATGAACTGTTTTAAATAGGGAACCAGTATGAAACATCAGAGTGGTAATTTTCATTGTTTTAAACAGTGAATTACCAGTTTTATTTTACTGATATTTCCCTATAAATTACTGGAAAGCATAAAATAAAATACGTTGTTTTATGAACAGGAATCTGTTTCGTGGTATTTCGTGGTTTCGTGGTATTTCCGAACTAATACATTTTGGTATTGTACATGTTATTAACGGCCTGTTTATAATTATTTTGATTGGACAATTCACAATACTGTGATCGTCAGTTATTCATTGCATTGCGATAGACATCTCAAAATTATGTGTTTACATGAAAACCCCATCATATAAACTTGTTTCTGACACGTTATTCAATTATTACTCGAATCTGCACCTCCCTTAACCAGTATCCTTGTATGATAAGTCATGCTGAAGTGACATGCGTGTCCTTTGGACCCATGAGGAGGTTTTGATAGGATAGTCGCATGACAAGGATGTATGTTAAATTGAAAAACAATCTACATAAATAAAATTGTCATGCACGAAGTATTTTTGTATAAATTCCACAGTTTTTATTACTATACGGTTTCCAATTTGTTTGTGTAATACAAACTGACGTGCACAGTTATATTTAGCCGCCTACATTATATTATATTATATTATATTATATTATATTATATTATAATATATTATATTATATTATAATATATTATATTATATTATATTATATTATATTATATTATATTATATTATATTATATTATATTATATTATATTATATTATATTATATTATATTATATTATATTATATTATATTATATTATATTATATTATATTATATTATATTATATTATATTAAAAGATAAGTATCTGCTTATTTATCGTAGGTTTTCAGGTGTATTGGGCAATGTCGTTTTAAAGAGTATGTTCTTATTTTATTCAGCTGTGTACTCTGTCTTGTCATATTATTGTGAAAATGCGTTATAGGGAAAGATCCAGAGTAAAGTAGCAGGGTTCTGGACACGCTCCTTATTTGGTTCGCCCCCCCCCCCCCCTGTGCTGCTCTGGGCTACACAGAAATATTAAATATCTTTAAAAAAAACATGTGATCATGAGAAGCAATAAGCTGATAAAATCCTTGGATTTAAACCATTTTTTAGAAAATGAACTGGTCCGCCTATCCCCTGCACCTTTTGAACAGAAAATGTTACCTTTTTTCTTTGATAATAGACCTTTTCCTTCGTTCGTTTTTGCTGAATATATTATGTACTCGCATACACACTAAGTGAAAAACGAAAACAAAGTCTAGAAAAACATTTTAATTTATGTTTAGTAAGAAAATTGGTCACTTGCCTTACAAATGGACAATGCCTTTGAAATAAGTGTTTTTACCGTTGCGGCTGAAGTTGCATTTGCGTGTGCATTTAAGCATTAGAACATGAATCAGAAAATGGTTGGGGTAGAACAAATACAACCAATAATGAAAATGTAGCTACACGCCACCCGTTAGTCCAAATGAATACATATATTGACAAATGCTATCAATATGATGGAAATATATAAATAAAACAGGTCATGAAATAACATATTGTGATAATGTATGATGGTGGCATTCTAAAAAAGGAGTAGCACACTATTAAAGAGATTAACCTGCTGTGGGTGTATACGAATGTTTGTATATTAAAGCTGCCATGGTCGTAAATAAAGGTTATATAGCACTTTCACGTACATATTCACGCAGTTTACGATTATTGTTTAACCGAGTAAGAAACATCGAGCGATAACGGGACTAATGGCAGCTGCACATGGGTGTCTAGACACCAATCGTCTTTTTCACACAGTTCAATATACAAATAGATATACTTAACATAAGTACATATTCTGGGATCGGATGTTTCATACAGGCAAAGCTTGTGTAAAACCTGCATTACATGACAACATAGATTAGGACGTTATTTTGGCATGTAAATACAAATCATGTGTACTTGTAACCATCTTTTCTTCTTCGATAACGAATTCTTATCTAAAACTGTTCGTTAGATTTAGAGCTGAAAAAGGCAGGCAAACACTCGGGAACGAAAATAATTGACACTTTTTATTTTGCCTTTTGTCTGGAACTGAAGGAACATGGTGATCTATCCACATTTATTATGATAATGCATCGTCTGTGTCCTTTGGCGGTGTTTTTTTTTGTCTGACTCAAGTCCTGTACAGTCACGTGATGTTCAGTCTGGTCCGCCTACTGCGTTGAACTCCGAACTCCATAAGATGACGTCATCAACATGTCGGCCGCCATTTTTCGTCTGGAACTGAAAGCAGCAAAGGATGGAAAGTGAAGCATTGTGCTTTACTGCAATAACAAGTAAGACTAGAATTGTATTTTTCTTCTCTGATTTTACCATATATGTATTATTATTTTATAACATTCATTTGCTCTTCCCATTTCAAGATTCAATCTGTTCTGTCTTTATACGTAGTACATGGTAGTATTAAATTACTCCAAATTTTCCCAGTTTCAATATCACCTTAATCTCCTATATTTAAATAGGTTTTATTATGAAACTGCATTTCAATTAAATACAGTTGTATCTTGTTGTTCATTAACCATGATACGTCACACATGTTGTTATAAAGGTTTATAACCTAGTATATTCGTTTTCTCAAGTACGTTTGACATTGTTGAAACTGTGCATTAGTGTGATATTTACAATTTCCAAATTTCCTGCTATGCTATACATTGTTACTAACTGTATGGACTGTGTGGGTATGGAACATAAAAGTATAAATATCTTAATATAAATCAGTTCTGACTTCAATACTTTTTACATACTAATAATAATAGTACTAGTAGTAGTAGTAGTAGTAGTAGTAGTAGTAGTGTAGTAGTAGTAGTAGTAGTACTAGTAGTAGTAGTAGTAGTAGTAGTAGTAGTAGTAGTAGTAGTAGTAGTAATAATAATAATAATAATAATAATAATAATAATAATAATAATAATAATAATAATAATAATAATAATAATGCTTTTCTCCCTAACTGAAGACAACCATTACCAACGAAAGCATATAGTAAGTAACATCTCTATATAGGAACAAATATACATTCGAGTATCAATAATTTCGGAGGCAACCTTGTACACTACTGCGTAGATTAACGTCTATTCTTTTTTTTTGAACATAAATCATGTTTTATTATATATATTGTATCATCTAACAACATCCGATCGTGTGCTGTATTTATATGTTTGTTTATTTAATAATTTGTGCAACATAACCTTCAAGACAAAAAAATATAGGCAACTTAAATAACAAAGCCAAACACGAATTGCTTGAGCATTTAAGCATTTAATTTCATTTTACCAAAACACGTTAAATTTTCATTTATACATCTTGTTACATCGGTTAAAGCTGTTTCTGTTTAAAATTCCATCTAAGGGCGACACTGAATTGCAATTCAATGTTTTATACCTGTAAAAGTATAATTTACTTTCGAATTTTATAAGTATTAAAAAATATTAACCTACGTTTATTTATTTATTTATTTGTTTTCACACAAAATACGCGAATAACACTTCTATACTTTACTTTATTTTCTTATTATTTACACACCTAAAACTAATATGTGTTATAACTGTCATGTACTTCATAAAACATATTTTTTTATCATATATAAAGCATATGATTATCCATTAATCTGAAAATAATTTATTTCCTTAAATGTGTAATAAAATGAAAATAATAAAATGAAAATATATACAGAGTTACTTGTTACTTAAGCAGCTTCTCACTTTTGGCAGACAGAACATTTGCAAATACATTTTTAAGTTTAATAAAATAAAATTGATGGGTTTTATTTATAGTTCGTAACGTCTTATTATAAACTATATAACAGAGTTCGTATTTTTGAACATGGCTGTGTACGAATCTGTTGATAAATGCCTCTCCTAATTAAATACAATATTTGAATTTTTGCAATAAATTATTGTAATATAAGTACTATTTATATTAGATACCGCCGGGCAAACATGCCATACTTCTCGTGAGTTGGATATGAACACGTTTTTGAATCAACGACAAAAATCTTGATCTGGCAAAGCGTTTGATGAGTTTCCAGTTATCGACGTACGTGTACACGTTGTCGTTTTTGTTACCACATGTAGTAAAAAGTAAACATGCAGCTAACGAAAATGAAAAAAGAACAAGAAAAAACACACAATCAAAACAAAAACCAATCGACTTGTTTATTAAAATAACTATTGACTGCATTACCATTAAACGAACGTATTCACAGATTTTGGTACTTTTAAGAAACGTCGTAAAATAGCTTAACTGTAATTACTAAAGAATCTGGGCTAGCAAACCCATAAATTGTCTGTCAGAGAAACCATCAAAACAATTAAAAAGAGAAAAAAAGGCCTCTGTCAGCTATCGAACCCACGACCACTGTCTAAAATGTCTGACACGCCCCTGGGCTTAAGGAGCTCGTATATATAGGTGCATATAATTTTAATGCTATGTAAGCACTACACGTGTTTTGAACAGATGTCGACGAAGAGGCGTTACGAACGCTTTAGAATGTTTGCCATTTTAATCGATGTTGATTCAACGACACAATTTTCGAGTATATTTCTGAATCAGGAGTGTTATTTTCGTTCTGCAATCGGTGTCAACAATTTTGATAATTGTCAATTTGCCAATCTGTGAATAGGTCTCTAAATTCTTGTAGAAAACTCTTTGTTGACATCTGTTACTAACAAATGCCACACTAACAGGTTGTTGGTTTTGGAGAAGACCTGAGGTTTGCGGCTTACCACAACTGTACCACAGAATGTGCCGGTGTGATACCAAGCTGTTAATATAAACCGCCTAATAAAATATTATCCATTCTAGGAGATTATCCTTTACTGATGCTATGAAAATGACATAACCGATGCTATTAATGTGGTTATCATGACTGTTATATTAAGCGTTTAGTCATTAATATATGTATATGTGGTTTTTAACAGTAGAGTACCTCCTCTATTTGGCAAACTATGATTTTCAATTCTTGATACCGGTACAATTTGTCATCTGTCTCGTTTTAGCAGATTTATGATTAGAATAAGAAGACGTGTCATTCGATTCCTATCAGCTCTCTGAATTTTGAACATATCGCATTTTACTGATATTTCGAGTATGTCGAATATGACTTTTCCAAATATGTGTTCTTTTGCAACTGACCTTGTACGTAGTATACCCCTAATGAATCGAATGCGAAAGATCAAAGTCGTTGTTTACCGTTAACGTTTTGGTCTAAATTTTAACGTCTATATAATGTTTGTGATAATTTACAATTACAATATAAACGCGCAGGAAAAATATATATTAATGATTGGGACATTATTTGTAAACGGCATAAATGTTTGTGACAAGCGACGATGCTTCTCTTAGTCTAAACTGACTTGGTGGCATCAAGACAACACTTCTTGTTCAAAAAGACGACAGCTGAACGCCCACAAGTGAATATAATCACAACCATGGAAATATTGAACACAAATTCTCTTTGTTTCAGTTAGGCAAAGTATTATTGTATGAGGTTTCGTGGCAAAATATAACGGTAAATTTTGTATAATTCTTTCACCAAAATGCATTTTGTCAAACAAGACCGATGCAGCACTTGCATTTGTTGATACTATTTACATAACCGTGTAATTTTGTTGACTGTACCTTTTTATATTATTTTTCCCCCACACACCATTGGGAAATTGTTGTGTATTCCCCGCCTGGGTTTTACTTATATTTTATGATGACATGTCCAATCTAATGTCCTGCTAATTGCTCCTATGGGAAAAGCTTATGTGTTCTTATTTAGTCGCTTTCAAACATGTGCTGAATTTCTGAAACAAATTGAAATAAGTGCAATTCGGCATGCAATGTGTTTCTGCTCTTCTTACCGTGTTTGAGAGGAAGTGTACTTTACATACATGCATTTGTTAATAATACAAATTCCCTTAAATTATGCATTTTGCCTTCTTAAACAATGCATAGAAAAACATTAAAAAGTTTATTAGGTTTTTAAATATTTCACACTATTGACGAAGTACATTAACATTTACTTGTCAGAGTCTTTCATGGGCAACAATTTCCGACACAATAATTTCGCATATAAGCTTAAATTAAATAGTTTTGAGACATTTGGTATAAATAAGACATTTAATATAACTATACAACACAGAGGAATGTATTGTTTTAGAAAATTTAAAATAGAAGTTTACTTATAATGTCTAGAACTCGTGAGAGGGATTGTTTTTACATAATATTATTTCGGGGGACTGTCACAGAGTTAAGTTAATTAGTTGAGTTAGACAAAATATGTATGCATGTAAAGCTCTTTCAAGATTTTTTTCTTCATTAAAATTCTTATTAAATAGGTACTATTAAAGACAGAGGAAGATACATAATTTACATTTAAGTTCAGTCGCGTCTTATTTTCAAAATAAATTCAATATAGTTCATAATTGTTAAATTTTAATATGAAATAATACTTAAATTGAAATAATAAAAACACTAAAAAGACAAATACGAATCATGTAGGAAGAATATATATTTTGTTCTTGTCGTTCAAACATCAAGACCAAATGAACGGCGTTTGTTGATGCTATTGCTTTAAAATTGAAGCCTTATTTAATTGCAGCTGTGAAATTTGTGGAAATACAGTTCTTTTATCCTCTATAAACCGTATTTAAAATTCAATTCAATTCAATTCAACAAGTTTATTGCATTAAACATATACATTTTCATAGCAAAATATACATCGTTTTTGACGGTATGGATTAACAGAAAAGCACTGGAAAATATACCATGCATTAATTTATCAATCTGTTTGCATAGTAAATAAATTAACTTAACCCATTCATTACAGCTGCTGATGTTGGTATGAGATTTATAATTTTTTGCAATCTAGGCCATGTAAAATGAAAACGTTTTAAATATTGTTTTCTCGAAACTGAGTATATAGACATACAAGTAAAAAGTGATATTCATTTTGTATCAAATTGAAGTGGCAATATGTAAAAATTTAGTATTTCTAGGTGTATCTGTATATGGCAAAATAAATATGTGCATGGACTTAAAATAACTTAAAACCACACACAATGTTCCATTGAAATCACAATCAGAGTGGTATGTTTAACCAGTTTTTTGGTACACTGATGCTTTACAACAGCGACTAGTTCTTGTACCTTTGGCATTGATATCAAGTCCGTGTGTATGTCTTTTGGAGTAAGGCTCCACGCATACTAAGTTGTATTTACAAAAAAGATATTCGATTACTGAAAAGTAAGTTGAAATTGTGATATTGTATCATACAGCCCAGACCCAAAGGAACAATTTGCCACAATCGCGCTACAATTATATGATCCACTAGATATATATTATATACTCATCAACATTTACCATATTAATGTCGACGTGTATCCTACATTAAATTTAAATATTTTGGAATTTAAGTTTAAGCAACATGAATGACATACACAACCAATGAAAAGCACTAATATCAATATTAGCTAAACAATTTAAAGAAAGTTACGTTATCTGGGCTTTTTTTCATAATACATTTATCAGAATTTATAAGAATCTTTTCATAGTAAGCATGTGTACATTATATATATGGTCCGCGTATACCATATTTAATGTTTCGATAAATAATTTGTTTGCGGTACTAAAACTTAACATATTTAATTCTTAGCGTTATATGGACTTTATGTTGTCTGTCACTTAACCCTATTCTGTATGCATTATGGTTCATGTGTTATTTCAGAATCTCATCAAATACATTCATATAACGACGCCAGTAATATAATTAATATTACATTATTTATCATTTTCAAAATAACACGTTTGAACCTCTCTATGTTGTAATACAGCGAGACGTGTTATTTACACACAACACATGTGTTAGTAAGTAGAGTTTAGTGTCTGCAATAATTATGGTGTTTTTGAAGCATTTAGTGATTTTTGGCTCTTTCTGTCCTCTCAAACTGGTTATTTTTATTGTGTAGTTTAAGAAAAAGAATGTCAACAACCAAGCCAGTTAAAGCTAGTTATAAACATATATACGATCGGCGTAAAATATGAACGTTGGTTGCTAATATTGTTGCTTCATAGTCGGAGTGACACAGATTTTCTCAAAATCTCATTTATACTTATTTCATATTAGAACAAAACAAAAAAATATGTTTTATTCGATTTCGATGACAAATATAGATTTACCGGGTGTATAGTGTATACTCTCTTGCAGAAACATTATTAACCGTGTACTATAATATTTGTGGTATTGTGTTAACTATTTTGTGAAACCTGAAAAGGAAAAACGAAAGAGTGAATGAAAAATTGCAAGGAATGTATCATAAGCCGCGCTTATAGTATTTCGTAATATTAGATGTTCAAAATAATTTATTAAAATTAAATTCTAAAATAAATTGAATTAATACAAATTAACTAAATAAATATGTATGCATGTATAAATATTTAAAAAAAAAAAAAAAAACACCAACGCCGGTAGTAAATATTGAACACAAAGGTTTTTGATATCTATCAATTAGGATTTTCAATCCTGATTATTTGACTATTTCTGATTGGTTATCTTTTCTTATATTTGTTTTGTTGAGTATAAAACAAACACCATGACAAACCCGAAATACATAGTATTAAACTAAATTCTCAATACCAATGAATGTTATACAAATACATATTTTATCTCAGATATGTTACTAGCTTAGTGTATCTCCTCTTCGATAAACAATTCAAACAACAAATCATTTAAAAGTTCAAAATATTTCAAAAGTCTGAATCTGAAGAATATGTTTATCAAATGACCTTGTATGTTTATCAAATGACCTTGTATGTTTATCAAATGACCTTGTATGTTTATCAAATGACCTTGGCAGAGACGCATTTGAGAAATGACCTTGGCAGAGACGCATTTGAGAAATGACCTTGGCAGAGACGCATTTGAGAAATGACCTTGGCAGAGACGCATTTGAGAAATGACCTTGGCAGAGACGCATTTGAGTGACTTGAATCATCATTACTGAACAGATATTGTACAACAATACGGCCACATCAGCTGAAATGCACGAGCTAGCACTTTTACTACGGTTTGAAGCTTGGCATAAATTGCCACGTCGTTCGATGGTAAACGCGTACAAACAAAATGTGTATGCAATAAGTGTACTTTATGTAATTTTATTATACTTGCATGTAATTACCATTTAACATATTGTTTAATAGAGTTTCACATAAAATTGCCTTTCGAGAATATCACATTGTTATATCGGACAATATATTTTAAGAAGAAAATAAATAGGAACTTGCCTTGTTCATAGTTTATCAAATGTATACATTTGCGTAATCCATCTCAGATATCGTATGTAATGTGTTTATAATGCGTTTTATATATTTTTTATAATAGTTTATATGCGTCAGATATACACATCATACATTACATCACGCGAAAAAGCTACATGCATTTTGTTATTTAGGTCAATTATGCATATTAATTTTATAAATATATAGAGAACATTATGTTTATCGGCTAAATGTTAATTCTTCAGCAGTTTGAGAACTTAACATGTATTGTTCTTCTACTTTAGCAGTTGTGCATTAAATGATAAAACAATTCTGAAATACTTACTCCTACAGACGAAGTAATATGTTACAAAATTGTCGTCCAACAATATTCACCTAACTCGAAGGTTATATTCCTTTAGTTTATCTAAGCTCGATTGTGTCGAAAGCCAGAGGCTTATTGAGACACTTCCGAGTCCGTTTCCTGGGTAGAGCCAGAACTGGGTGTATTTGAGAAGGATCATTCGAACGCACTCCAAGTAATGATCACGACCTCCCGATCGCTTTACACCACCGTGACCTTTTTATATTCTTTTCAATGCATTTCATATCAAAAACTTGTGTTTCTGGTTCTTATTATTTATTTCAGTATTCAAAAGATAAAAGCCTTGGTTAAACATAGCATATATTAATTTTACTTTTGTGCGGAAATTCTTAAATTTCTTAATATGAATTCTTAAATGTATATCAATTCAATCAACATGTAGACTCCCCTTAAAATTATCTGAAAGCAGAATACCAAGAACATTGGACTATTTTACGTATACTTACAAGGACTTCTGTGATTTAGGAAACATATTGAATTGTGCATTATTCTCAATATTAGTCGCAATGTTATCTGAATGCATGATACAATGGTACTTTGGACAAATTGAACAGCACCTGCAATTTATTATGTCTAAGTATTTAATGAAGAAAACAAATTATATAATACTAAATTATCATCTCAATATTTTCTGAATGCATGATACAATATCATTAGATATATTGACAAACACATATAATGACCGTTGTCTAAATATTTGATACAGACAAACATTGTAATATATGATAAATATTGAACAGGCCACGTATTGGCAAATTCACAATTTCCAAAGCTTTTTGTCACCGATTCTAAAATGAAATATACATTATACATAAAGGAGCGAAATGAAATATAATTTTAAACAAGGATTCATTAGTCAACAAATATTAATTTAAATGGCAAAAATAAAAAGGGTTTTGTAACTCTTTTCGTCGATATGTTTTAAAACACATGTATCATGTACATGTCTTTTAAATGCAAACACAGGTGTTCAAGCCCCTTTGGTCTAGTTGTTAGCCTGGCAGACGGTTTATCTGGAGGTCGTAGGTTCAAGCCTTGTCTGAGTATTTTTTAAATTCTTTTTAATAATTTTCTTTACAGAAAATATTTGGGATTTTTTGTACACGTGCATTTTTAAAGTTAATAAATTTTTTTGAAAATACACAACTCTGTGTGTTAGTCTGTTTAATGTTAAAATTATATGTAAGTAAAATACAATGTTGCAATTGACGATTTGGCGAACCCTTTACTGTCATTTGAACTAAATATTTGATTATGGAAGCAAATTATATTATACTCAATATTGATCTCTTTTTTCTGAAAGACTTGCACATACAATGACGCATTTGCACAAATTGTATCACATATACAATGACCTGTCTAAACAATTGATTAGGGGAATAATTGTTTATACACATGATTAATCATTATATTATCTTAAAGCTTTATACAATGGTACATCGGACAGACTAACCATCCTGTGCAATGGCACATGTTTCATGTTAAGATTAGAAAAGAAATCTTAATACATGTATTCATCTCAATTTGCAAGCATATACCAAATAACGGTACACTGTACACACTGATCTACTTGTGCAATGACTAATGTCTAAGTATTTGATTTAGGAAAAAAGTATATCAAGTTGAATATATGTCTCAATATTTTCTGAAATCACCATACAATGATAAATGTACATGCACCAATAGACCGACCCCCTGCGATGACTCATGTTTCGAATTGCGAAACACATTATGTAATTTAAAATAGTATACACAAAGTTATCTGAAAGCATTATATAATGGTAGGCCATCAAATACAAAGACCTCTGACTAAAAAATCAAACAAATTATAATATACTTATTACTTATCTTGATATTATCTCAGAGCATTCTTTTATCTGGGTGGCTACCAATTGACCAATTTGTAAAAACATGGAATTTTAGGATAGGTGGAAAAAAAAATTCTAAGTGGAATAAGTGAACTATAGAATCGTAGACATTATTATTGTGTCAATAATTAATAAACATATTATATATTGTACAGTAAAAATAATGTGTACATGTTATAATTATCGAAAGAGATACTAGTGTTCAAGTATTTACTTACACTGAAAAAACCACTATGCACTATAAATCGTGCCGGCAAACGAAACAAATGTAAAGTAAAATTACATATTTGGTCAGGGAAGAATCAGGGAATTTTATAGAGTAATATCAGTGGCCATTCTGTCAATGGTGCAACGGACAAGATAACCAACATGTGTAAGGATCTTCTGTTTGGTTGACATAGATTCCCATGTCGAATATGAACGTGCAATGTAAAGGACCACTTTGTGAAAGCCAGTTATACAGCCACGCATTCAATTTACTGCAAATAAGGCAGTATATATTAGCAACTTATTGCACTTCATTTGTATGTAAGTACTGAACTGTTCAAAAATTAACCTCTCCTTTTGGTAGCATTTGTTAGAACATTGAGTCTGAGATTATATTTGCAAGCAAGTCTGTTGTAGTTTCCCTTGTCCGCGTTTTCGACCGCGCAATATTTCAGTAAATTTAAGTAAACTCAAATAACAGTATATATAGTACTAAACACATTACATAAGCTTTATAGTAATGAAGAGATAACATTTGATCTTAAAACTTATTCTGGAATATTTAGTGACAACTCTGTCAAAACGTATACTTCAAAATTGTCTTCAGCTTAAATACAATTGCATTTTTATTTGCTAACACAATTGAAAAAAGCAATGAAAACTAATAAGTATAATTTACAGTTTATTAATAATAATTTATGCAACCATTCCCCGTATAATATCTTGGTTGTTATGAATAATTGCATAATCCATTTCTGGATTAAAATATACCGCACGTGTTACATATACACTGTTAACATTTAACTGTACATGTACTCGTGGTGCTCAAACCGTGTTTCATTTTTCGTTTTATTTGTCTTGACGTTCGATAATTGTGTAATCAATATATTTCAGAACTGAAATATAAATTAGGTAAATAAAACTTCAGAAAGCCAAATCAAAATGACTGTAATGACTTATAATGTATGCTACATTCAAACATGCATGGCGCCTGGATTGTTGTTGTTGCTTTAATGTCCATTCAATAATTGTAGCGAAGTACATGAAAATTGGTATTTTACGTAAACACAAGTTTATTGCGACTTATTTGATGAAACGATAAAATGATAAGTCATAGCTTTAATATTTAATTTCACTTGGATTTCTGACAAGACACAATACAGTTGTAGATAATTGATTTGTACGTTTTTATCTTTTCTTGAAACGCAAGTTTTAAAAAATTCTGTTTTAATGTTAATAATAATAATAATAATAACAATAACAATAATAATAATTTGAGTTATTTTTGGGGCTTGAGATGTGATTGTAGATTTTGTGATAAATATGCTCTGGCACTGAAATACACAGACACTAATGAACGCAAGAAAGTAACTGCATTTTAAATGTTTCCATGGCATTTGTCAATATGATAAATGCCAATGAAAAACGTTGGCGCTGGTGCTATAAAGGTAATTCACAAACAAAAGACGATTTGCATAGTCGTTGTACTATTATTCACTGGAGAAACAGCCTAATATGGCATTTAGATTTGTTGTGAACTTTGGATCATCGAAGTTTGAATCGTTAGTCATAGGGCATATTTCTTATGCCGTTTAGTCATTTATATAAATAAAAACGTGGACATAGCTTGCAGATGTGTAGCTTGAAATTTCGAATATTGCTGTTCCGTGTTACTGTCGTAGGAATAAATTATGTGAGGTTCGTAGAAACATAATGTATTTATTATTATTTTCCTTATTCTACAAAAAACTGAATTGGTAATACTGTTCCAAATGCAATTGTTTTAATACATTTAAATCAATTTATGAAATATTTTTACATGATATCATGTTGTTGTTTAAAATAATTATTTTGACTTCAAAAATATAATACCATCTCCGTTTGCATAGCAGGCAAATAAACATTAATATTTGAACACTATTATATACAGACTTTATGTCAATATAATCATTAATATTAATTCAGATCAATACACTTCAATGTCAAGATCTGTCTTTTGTGATTATGTGTAAACTATTTTTCAACAACCAGCTATTTCTCTCCCTTTGATCGCCGATATGTAGACCATTAACACTGTGTCAAACTAGATTTGATCGCCGATATATCTCTCATCGTCTGTGTCAGACATGCAAGTCTTAGAACTGGATCATACGTAGCAAATATCTCTCACCCCAGACTAAACGCTACATTAAGCACACACAGGCAGTATGAACATATTATTGTGTTGATGTCATTGTATTCTAAACTAGCTCACTTGAGACAGTTATGACTGCACTCAAAAGACTAATAACCTTGGGTTAATATAACCCATCATGTACAAAGTCTAGTCTAAGGCCATGTTTGGAAACCCACATGCGTTGGCTGGCAGCATGTTTGAGGTGCCATAAATTGAATTTGCGATAACAAACAATAGGCGTATACGTCTAGCCCTTTCCTACATTATGCAGACGGGACTACTTTCATTGCTGATATCCAAATGAGTAACATAATTAGACGCTGTGTAGTAATACGAGATTTTCATTGGTTGATAGGAATATTCCAGACATCATTAATTTAATGGCTGTCGAGTAGTCTTTGAGATTTCGTTGGCGCGATATGCAATAAATCCATCAAATATATGCATTTTAATTATTATTGAGCTGACGATACCATTTTGCACATCGGTGCAATGTTGCATAAACTGACAGCGCCCGTCCATACGGAATTACTTAGTAATATGGAAATATGAACTAACTCAATCCTACGCGCAAAATATTGTTGTCAGTAAGAGTTGCTTCCCCTGTATTGTAAAAAAAACACCAGAAGTAGTTCGTTTTAATTCTCGAGCAAACACGTCTATGGAAATCTGTTGTGGTCACAATGACCATTAGTTTCAATATTTCTCGAAATATCCTTTTATGACCCCATGAACAAAAATCTCTACAAGAAAAAGACAAAATCAACAACAATAATTTCAATCCAAATGAACATAATATCATATATGTACGTTTAAAAGTCTAGTATATGAATTCTTTCTAAGTAAATGTTCAAATCATTGCGTGAACATTGTACACGATACCTCAATTTAATTTATCCACCATCGTTCACTTAATCTATATAGTATAGTATGAGTTTACATAGATTAACGTCATAGAAAACTAACGTTATTTTACGAAATTCATGTGCCTGAAGAAATGTTCTTTTATTTTAATGTGTGAATGCACAAATATCAAGTTTTCGTGAAAGATATGCACAAAGGATTATTTTACCCAATGTCCAAGCACAAATTAGTGTTGTTGTTTTTTCAGTTGACCATTTGAAGCTTAACACCATAAGAGCTTCGTTTACGACGTATAATGGGCATCACACACTTCTATACGTTTAAATGAACATAAATGCATTGTACGACATGTAGATAACTAGTAACCTTATAAATTTCATCGAAAGCATCAGTCTGTCTATCGTTTATTTAAATAAAATATAATAATAAGGGTATAGGTTACTGTAGGTTTTGACCAAGACATGTCTACCAAATAAAATTTAAACCCCCAAAAATACAATTAAATTTCATAGTACATAACACACACTGCAAACTATGTTTATGAAAATACAAATATGAGTACGACAGGTTATAAATATCCAAACTGCTTATCGGAGTATTTTTTTTCGTCTGAGCGGGTACATATTGAAGCTTTGTACTGGCTGGCGCAATCGTTTTGTCTCACACGTACTGATAACACCAAATAATTGACCTGAATACCGAATTATCTATTTATGAGAAAACTTATCTGCTGACACAGCTAAACGTCAAGTGTTCTAGCTATGGAATATATATTATGCGATGTGATTAATTATAGGCAACATGTGCTCGATAGATTGTTACTTGCATTTGCCCACCCAGTTAGGCGTTTAACGCTGTATTCATAATTGCCTATATGTGTGATATGTTTGAAAAGGACGACAGATGGTTTAGTATATTAGAATTGGTTAGTTTGAAATAAAGCATTGCTCTGTGGCACCAGTGACATCACGTGACTCTGTCAGATCAAATTATACGTTCAGGTAGCTTTTCATTTTTGAACGTTGGTAAGCAACCTCTCCTCGTGCAAATAATGGTTGTTTGTACAACTACATTCACCAACTGATCCACCATTTCAATATGTCCCATTGTTGTCCGTACAAAAATACGAGTTTGAAACAATAACTATGAATATTTATTTGAATGCTAACTAACTATAAAAATAATGAAATCAGAAAATCACGTTTTCTTTCTAGCAGCGAAACACACATGTTTACTAATTATAAACCGTCAGTCGGTCTCCTCCGGTTTAATGGTGAGTACATTAAGATCATATACTCATTGCAACATAATATTAATTACTCTTTTTGTTAAGTTGTTTCATAAAACACACTAAACATGTAACGTTGATTTTGATGTCTTGTTGTTGGTGTAATGCCGTTAACTATTTAACATGGCGTACATACATGGCAATGTATGGTGAATCCCTAGCGTCCCAATATATTTTTAACTGAAATCACAATTTTGCTCTGGTTTGGTTTCGGCTTAATTAATCAACACAATTCAATACGTGTAAGACAGAAAGCAATTTACTCTATATAGTTTACGTGCATTGTTTGTTTTATACAATTTGTAGCAATGGCCCTTTGAAATATTGTTTGTTACTTACTAGTTGTATGTCATTTTATGCCGTTTGTGTCATATTTAATAATTGTTAAATAAAAGTTTTAGTATTATCATTTTTAAATGAACCTTAAAGTTTTGACATTAAATTAACATTTTAGTTGTGACATTAAATACTTACCTTTAATCCACGTTATTAGTTATTCGTTTTCAAACAAAACTGTTTGCATTTATGAAGGCATGAACGTAAGCATGATTCAAATATTAAGTAGCTGTTTGAGATAATAAAAAAGCAAGCTTAAATGCTCATATTGTAATCATATAACTTAACTTGTTTCAAAAACTCTTTAAATATTAATATATTTCTATAACCCATAGGCGGATTTAGATGGGGGCGGAAGCGACGTACGCCCCCTTTAACAATTGGCCAACATTCGATTTTTAAACCTCACAATATCTTTAAACATGTAATTGCCATTGATTTGTTTATCAACTGATTTATTTTTATAATCAAACCCATTATTCGGTATTTTCTTTAAATTGTTACTTAGTGTAAGTATCAGATTCTCCCAATACGATCCCAACATGAAAGATAGACCAAAACAGGTTGTAGGCAGTCCTTTTCAGTTATTGAATATTTTCGTTCCCCTCTAAATCAAAATCCTGTACCAACGCATATAAACTATCGTAAAAAATCAAAGTGATGAATTCGACATCAGCATTTAAACGCATTTTTGATGTATTTTACTATATAGTTTACATCAGAAATGAGATTATACGGCTATAAACTGGTCATATCACATCAGATACATGCTTCGCGATTGATATAAGTTTTATATAAAAACACAACACAAATCAGCACATAATAAAAGTATTTTTACATGTAGATAATGTAAAATGTTATAGATCTATCACAGACAATGGGTTTTATATAATGTAAGTAATATATATTGTATATGGGCCTTGATTAATTTACATATATTTCATATAATATTATTTAACGTTTGGCAAAGCAATATATAAGCCAATATTATGCAAATATTAGATGTTAAATCATTATATTTCTTGATAATTCCATATGTTTGTAGAAATTAATTTATTTACAAACCTTACATAACAAGATGTAAGCATGTATTTTTGCATATGTTTCGAAGGTTATATTTTTGCATGCTGCATGCGTTCTGTCCCCGTCAGCACTGCAGACATAGCCGAACGCGGGTTGCTTTTGCAAGTCGCATATTTATACTAATGACTTTTTGCTAACGATACGCTTTAACAACTTTCAGTGGAATTCAAAATAGGTCGACCGTTTTCACTGAACAGCAAGAAAATATCTACGTTTTTAAATAAAAACGATTTTTCTATGTTCTATTACATCACGCTGACTATACATTTTGTGCATTATAATGATTAATTTTGCTCATGATACGTTGTAACAACTTTTACAACAATGGACAATACGTCGTCGAAACACTCTACGTCAAATAAAAACGAACTTTGTATTACATCAAGCTGAATAACATTTTAGGAAAGTGTCCAACAAATCTACATGTAGATAGATTGTGTTTTGGCTCCGTATCCATTTAATAAGTTTTTAGTTTTGTCGAAGTAACCGTTCCAGACAATGTTTAAAAAATGAAATATAAAATTTGACCTGTCAAACAGTGTATTATATATGTATTCGGAAGTATATTACTTAAAGATTGCATCAATGCCTGAGACACGAACCAACGGTATCGCACTGACTGCC
This sequence comes from Congeria kusceri, assembly GCA_027627225.1. Lineage (NCBI taxonomy): Eukaryota > Metazoa > Mollusca > Bivalvia > Myida > Dreissenidae > Congeria > Congeria kusceri. The sequence continues at coordinate 43,382,580 of CM051030.1, forward strand.
AGATAGGGCTGCAGGCTGGGCAGTCGGCGTCTGCTAACACGTGATCTCCCATAGGGACTATTAACATGATATCATGCTGGACATGTCATCATAAAATATAAGTGACAGGAGACCCGGAGGTGGAGCAGCGTGTTGAGTCTCTCGTCTAAGTGCAATTAAGAATCTAAATTACACCTTAAAAGTTGTATCAATGCCCGCGACGCAAAGTACGGATTTCACTAGTTTTGTAAACATTCCCGACCGTTCATATATTCATTAGTACGGTATTATAAAGTAAAAGTTAATATATAACATATAACATAATTTTTGGTATATCGACAAGAGGTTTTACACAAATAATCTACAATTGGGGCAAATACTAAACAAATATACTTAATGCGAATGTTTAAAAGAAAGACATATTGATAGTGTCGTGACATTTGTTTGTAACTAATTACTAATTACTAAATTGACAAATAAGTCCGTACATATATGCCCATTATTGAAAAGATACGAATTAACTGTTTTATTTTTTATATCCACTGCAATGCCAATACTGCAAGGTCAAGTGCATGGAAATACTGTTTACATATTGCACACCCTCTTTTATGTCTCTCAATAAATACTTTTCGAAATATAGATAATTATTCGAAAAACTGTGGTTAATAAAAGTGTACTTACCAGGTGCAATGTGCACAAAAATAAATAATACTTGTGTTTTGCCAATGTTTTACGGAACATACAACTATTTTATTGTGTTATTCTCTATTGGCAAAACATGATAGTAATTGCAATGCTCATAATAATAATTATAAAAAAATAAAAAATAATAATAATGATAATAATAATAATAATAATAATAATAATACTTATTATTATTATTATTATTATTATTATTATATATTATTATGAGCATTTTATAACCATCCTTTGCGTCGCGGGCATTGATACAACTTGTAAGGTGTATTATTATTAATATAATAATAATAATATTATTATTATTAATTGTTTAAAAGTATACGTAATTTTGTGCTAAAATGGTCGCAGTACTTCTTTATGAAGACAGTTTTGTAGTTTCTTTTTTGAGAAATATAAGACGATTTCGGTGGTTTTTTTTTCCTTCCATAGAAGGTTTGCCAGTTTGAATTTAACGCACATAATAATCATTTTCTAGGTTTTGAAGCAGCTCGGTGATAAAAAAGATACTATTAATTAAATTATACACCTTTTGAATGTATGTTAAAAACGTGTATGTAAAAAGGTAAAGTAAACCCCTATTTATGCCTGAAAATTGTTACACGTTTTCTGTAACAAAAATAGGACCGTACATGTAGTTAAACATCATTTCATAGAAGTTTAGAATCTATTATTTTCTTTCCCATTTAGTATTTTATCGAAATATCAAAGACGTACAATTGTTTGGACATGTAATTTATGTCGTGTATTTATATTTTTGTTAGTACCAGACCCGCAAAAATGCAATAACTTTAAATGTCCTATGGTACCCTGTATTGACCATACTATCCAATTATCGCGTGGTTTAGATGTTAAAATGACCATTTTAGTGCGTGCACGAAACAAAGTCTTTCACTTTGATTTGATTGTTTCTGCATGTTTAAAATATTTCGACACATGTAATAATATATAGAATTAGTTTTAAGCAACAGTCCAGAAATATGTTAATAAAAATAAAACTTCACAGAAATCGTTTTTAATGGACATCGTACCGATCAAAATAGCGATAGCTGGGGATGCCTCTGAAGTAAATCAGCATGTACAATAGTGTATATTCCGTTCGTACCAAGCGTTTTCGAACAAAGACATTATAAAATACCTTTCGTAAATGAGAAACAGTTTTCAGTCGCATAAACGTCATTGACGTTCATTAGAAGTAATTGAATTATATTCTATGGACTGCGGCTTTAAATGTATGCAGAAAGGGGGATTGGTTTGTATTTAACGATACATTCAGCGAATGTCAAAAGCAACAATTGAACATGTTTATCGTTTAAAATCGCATACAAATATATTATCAAGTTAGACATTGCCAATTACGATTAAAATCAATAAAATAACGTACAATTGCATTTTCGAAAATTGACCATCTTCAGACGAATCCAATATACTGAACTCGTCGTTAGATTGCATTTACATTTACATCGACCCTGTTCTAATTCCTGACATATTTCTTGGTTAAAAAGAAAGGCCAAACAAAAACATGGTGGAGGGGAGAGAAAGCGCAAGCTATATTTATCTATGTACGAGCTACAGTTTTAATCAATCAAAACGCGCACACAATTAATTAAGAATAAAGGATGCGCACACAATAACTTTTCATAATATTTAGCAATAAAGAATGCGCGCTCAGAAAATATTAATCATATATTTATATACAAAGCACATATAAGGTAATAAGTACATATATAATATACCCATGGGTGTAGTGCCATAGTGATATAATCATATAAAAAACATCAAATTATTAGGTAAAAAAATGCGCGCACTCTGAATGTAAGACAATTAATATTTTCAAACAACTGATGTTTACACAAAACAATAAACCATATCAACAATGAAAGAAAGCACTGTATTAATAAACATAGTGTGAACAATTACACTTTCTCCTAAAGTAGAGTGAAAAATAAACTCAAAGCTTTTAATCGCTCTTAAAAACAGTGAATACAAGATGTAGGAAACCTCAAACGTGTTGAGCTGCGTCAATGACTGTTAGATAGGGCTGCTGGCTGGGCTGCTGGCTGGGCACGTGATCTTTCATTGGGACCATAAGCAGGACATTAGATTGGACATGTCATCACAAACTATTTAAGTGGCAGGAGACCCAGACGGAGCAGACGGTTTAGTCTCTTGTCTAAATATAATTATGAACCTCAATAGCACATAGCGATTTTTCAAAGCAATATTGTGCTCATAATAAAGTTATTCTTGTATTATGTAATGTGCGTTGTGACAGTCTAATACCGTCAGGTACTTTCCCAAAGTTGGTCTTGCAATGTAATATGGTATTGAAAATCAGACCTGACGTAATAAAGGCAATATGTATACGTTTAATTTTAATATTTGTTTAAACATGCATGTATATGCAATATACTACACTTGTTTTTTTTTTGCCTAAATGTGCGTGTCACCGCGATTCACTGCTGTGGGAAATTCCACACTTATCACCTAGGACTCGCGCGATTTGCGTGGACCATGCGGACATCGCCGTGGACAATTGGGATGATACCATTTTGGTGTAATACCCATAAGATCACCATGGATCGCCAGTCGCGTTTTTTTTTCGGGGGGAGAGGGGCGGATAAGTTAAAAAAATACATTTACATGTACAATTTAAAGCCTATTATTTTGTGTATTATGATGTTTATATTTCGTTTATGTTTCGATTGACATGACTAAATCTAAACCCTTTTATTATGAATAAAATATTAATAAGTTACATAATGCTGTGTTGTTCGAATGAAAATCTAAGTCAGATATTTATAACAAAATTAATCACCAAAAGTCCGTAAATGTCGAAATTTAACTTACACAATTGCACAAGTAAGCAAGCGAAAAATAACATAAAAGCGAAATGCCATTTCACAGCACTTAGGAGATGGTGTTAAATAACTACAACGAGCGACAATCGAATCAACAAATACGTTCAACACAATTTAAAAACAAACACAGTTGTAAAAATTACACGTACACAGTGTGCACATGTATATATATAAACTAAATTACATTTATGCATACATTGTGAAAGCGAATGTACAAAGTTTATTAGCTTTGTCATTGGATAAGCCATTCACCTGTTATTTACGGCGAATCGGGACGATCACGTTGCTCACCGTGGAATCGATATTGATCAGGTCCACGGTGGATCTTTGTATCCACCGTGGACGGCGGGTGTTTAAACACCCCAATATTCACGGTGATTCTCCAAGCCAAGATAAAATTGTCCACGGTAGGTGAAATATTTAGGCAAAAACCACGCGACCTTTAGTGTACATGCGATACAGACTTATTGGATATGCACTAGATATATTGGCACTATACTATATAGCGTTGACACAAATCGAAATTGTATGAAATAAGAGATATGACCTTAAGTACGAAATGACTTGTCCAATACATATTTCAATAGTTTTACAATACAAGTGTTGGACATGAAGGAAAACCTTGATGATTCAGCAATACACATGTTGCAAACTAACGTTGATTTCATTGAAAGCAAGTCGTTTGAATTATGCTTTTCCACTCTCCCATTTCTATAACACAATCTACACAACATTAAAAAACGAGGCCGAATTTAATGAACCGACTGAGATCACACAACTTTTGCAAATATTTCCTGTATATTCACTGATGCCCAGTAAACATCATGACCACCGTACAAGAAATGTCAGCACAATCGTAAATTATGTTAAGTTTGGTACATATAAAAAACCATAGACATTTTGAGATATTAAGCAGTTTCCATATTAGTAATTGAAATAAAAGGTATAGAAATACGTAACATTTGTTTTAATGCTGGATAATACATGGACTTATAGATCATATTTACAGAATCCACGTTTAACGCGCGATACACATATGCAATAAGATGTTTGTAAAGTTCGATTATAGTTTGAGTATGACTAATAACTGTGAATTACAATATATAAATATGTTATATAATTATATTTTAGTCGACATCTATCTCTTTTCTTACATTAAAATAACATAATTCAACGAAACAAAGAAAGTACTAATGGAGATGTACTTAATTATCCTTCTTAATTGTCTATATTGTTCAGATATGTTTAATGCGAGTACCGTATATACTCGCAATATCATAAAAACAACGTCATATGCGGCTTTATACATGGTTACTTATGACTTGCACGTTTTACGTTAGTCCTATATTTTTGTCAAATATCTTACTCGACTATATAGATCTAAGTCAAACATATATAATTATTCTCAAGATATGTACAATAACAGAGTAATTTATATCTTTCAGTTAGGTATGACTTTAGTTTTTTGTGAAGTGCTTCTGTAATAACTGCTAAGCTGTGAATAGAAAACGTCATGCATGTTTGATATCTTGAACAAAACGAAAATAACCCAAACATTGCACATACTTTAAAGGCCCAAACAAGGTGTGGCAAAATCGGAATTAATTTTAGTTTCGACGAGAAGGATACGTAAAATAACGCATTTGGAACGAAAATAGTCTTCAATATTCCATCAGATAAATTTTAATTGCAGAAATAAATTTTCATTGAATGTTTACATTTTCAACAAGGTAAAACTAAACGAAGTTCCTCGTTGTTTATTGAGACTATCGGGCAGCCAGCCGATACTTAACGGTGAATATTATTATTTTATCAGTATCACCGCGATTTTCTGTATGTAAATAATGCTTATGTTTATAAACAGTTTTACGTGCAAGATAAGTGTGCTGCATTAAACAGTATCTTTACCGAAAATATATAGGTTATATCCCGTATTAATTAACATAGTTTTAACGCGCTACAGGAATACTTTGTTAATTGTTGGTTCTGAATGTAATCATATCACCTTTTGTGTGGCTTTAAGAAAATGCGATTTCTTTGATATGCAAAACAGCTTGAAAACTTTAACATCACATTTTGATATTAAACAATATTTAATACAAGCACTAATCGATGTGACCAGACACTGTCTAATAATGGTAACCAGAGATCGATACTCAAGTCTTGATCCGCTACGCCCACTTCTAATTACCAATGGCATGTGATATCTCCTGCTTCTTTACCGATCAGTAAATGCATAACTGAACAGACTCGGTTGTTTCAAATTAGTTTTCCTATTTTTCTTCTTTCCTTGATAACGACGCAATCCCTGGAGTAAATAATTCAATTGTTTTTCCACAGTAGCGGTTTTCCACATTTCAATTAAATTCTCGGAAGTACGAACGTATTAAGAATAAGACAATAAAAATATAAAACATGGATCGCCGTGCATTTGTGTCTCACAGGTCACATAGCAACAGCAAAAAATATGGCTAAAATTAGGCGTGCATTTTTATACATCTCTGCCTATCTTGTCATTTGGTTCTCCTGAAACGTTCCTATTTTCCGGAACTAGGTCGCACTGAGTTTCTATAGGCAACACGCCACGTGTGATCTTAATATAGCTGTGACTGACGCTATACTTGATGATCGATAGAGTTTAGAGGCCACGTGACCTCCAGAAAATTGATAGATTCTGATAGAAAGACAGCCAGTGAAATGGAAAAAAGGAAATATATTAGAATTTCGTTAAGTGAAATGGTGTCTACGCAAATGAGCTTTAAAAAGATGTATATGAATTCGCTGCGACGCCTTTGGGGGATGACAAACCGTGTGGAAACGAGGACATGTCCTATTACTAATTGTCTATTAAGAAGGTTCATCAATTATAACTTAAAAGCTAACATTATTGTTCTTAAATCTGGTCATCGGTCCGACTGTCATATTGTGATATTAAATGATATCAATTAAATCTATTATCGTCATATAAACTAGATAGATATAGTAAATTTGCATTAACGAATCAAACATTTTTAAAAGACCCCTCATTAATACATATACATGCACATTTAAACACATTAGTATGAATAAATAAATTATATTGAGGGATATCGTTTTTTTCTTGTGAATACATATAAGTGCTGATTACTCAAACGTATGTTAATTATATCTGGACAATGTTTTGGGTCTGAGGCATTATGCTACAGTATTTCTTATACCACAAAAGATTGACCGTTCCATGGCCTAGACTCTTAACCATTTTAGCACGCAACCGATCGAAGTATCCAAAATGTTACTTGGTCTGTGATTGGTGAGTATGCGTCTGTAGGCATATAGAAGATTGTACTGCAGCAGGCCAATTTTGTGATGAGGCATGTCGATATCAAGGTTTTGTACTAGTGTTACAGTAATTATTGTATATGTTGGGACACTCTAACTGTTGGGACTAAATCCAGTAAAATCATCGTGACTCTAAGTTTTGGAGGAGTTTGAAAATATTATTTTTCTCATGTTTCTAAATTTTGGAACAGTGTTTTCGAAATTGCCAATTAATTGCCAGTTTCAATTGCTGTTAAGTCGGCAACTTACTGAACAGAATTAAAAGAAATTTCACTTCTTCATTGTTTTATAACGGTTTTTTATCGTTATAGTTAAATATTGGAGCCTCAAGGGCGATATACACCGAACACACCGCTCATTTTAATGGCGGGTTCTAAATATTGGGACACGTTCGGAGAAATTAGTTTTCTGCTTCAAAAACTTGAAACAGAAACAGTTTTAAATATTTAAAGAGTCTCAACATAGAGAGTAATTAGGGTACATGATGTTTGAAAATACCTAATACAACCACATGTTAACTATATATGCTTGAATCTGATGCTTCCTTGTTAAAAAACTGACTACTGGAAATGTTTATAATCGTTTATTCAATCCATTTAAATTGTACACATTTATGAATATTTTATCAACAATTTAAACACAATGTCAAAAGAACACGGTGATGTATGCGCTTTTTAAATTACCAAAACTGTTTATTTGAATGGACAATGTCTACACAGAAGTGAGAAAAATATGTGAAATTATTGTAATGTGCAAATAGAAACATCTATAAACTAGAAATTAATGGTAGTTACACAATCAGGAATCTAACCCTGGTCAAATGAAAAAGAAGAACCACCTTTTGACGGCGCAAATTCTGTATGTAGTGTACTATGTATTCGTTTGTATACGATACTTTTAAGTAAGAATAAAATATGCTGTTAAAGGTCATATACTAAGTTATATAATATAACCTATTCGTATTGTGCAGTTAACCTCCTGGGATAAGTTTCATAAACATAGTTACTTGCATTACAAATACTTACAAGGATAAATAGATTAAAGCCAAAAATAGTTTTATAAAAAAACAACAACAATTTATTTAGACTAACACACTTGACATGTTTAAAGCAATTATACATACATGCACATTGAAAAGTGTTCATAGTTATAATAATAAACGTATCTTTGTTTACGTCTTTGTATGGTGGTGGTGGAAGGCATATTTGCATATTTGCGCTTAACACTGTTTTTCTAAAATCAAGTAAAGAATAGTGAAAGTACCAATCATAAGTTTATTACTTAGGCAAACTATCACACAATCCAATCACGTACAGTTAATAATATCTTACATAAAATTTGACATGCATAATAATACATGTACTTAAAGCTTCTTTTTTTTAAAAAGAATCGTGTAATTCACTTTGTACCGTTTTCACTTGTCTGTGAAATTGCAACAGGTGCAAGTTAATAAACGTTACCCGGTGACATGCGCGTGAGGTATTGTCAAGTTTCCTAATTGAATATCTGTGTACATGTGCAAAAGCACTGGGAGCGTGAATATTACAGGTAGATTCATGTCACTAGTCATAAGCATTGAACCTGAATCTGCCATGCTCAGCTGGTTGTAATATAGGATGTACTACATAATACCTTTGAAATCGTCACTTCTATATCCGCCATCGTTAATTCGTCTTCATGACCTGATCATATCCAATATATGCGCATGCGGATTTCACAGACAACAGTTGTTTATTTCACACATAACAGTGACTCTTCCCACCACTCGGGTCGATATGTTTTTCGATATGGGTTTTTTCACAAAGTGAAGCGACAGTTGGCCACTATTAAATCGTGACTGCTTCCTCTTGCCAGAAATAGTCGGGTGCAGGTGCTGAAATGCCGACTTATTCAGGACCATCATGCGGGATCATCATCATAATGATGTAAATTCGGTTGGATACCCATTTGTTCTGTCAACAAGTTGTACGAACTTATATCGCTGCACCTGAAAGTATACATCGCAAACTCATGTTATACCAAGTACATTTGGCATTGACACCTTTATCAAAATGAAACAGTTAACGATATATCACACTTAATTATAAATATTTGACGAGCAACTTAGTGATATGTTATATATTCAGCTTGGTTCATTGATTCTTTTTAAGGACCTATTTAAAACAAAAACCTATGACAGAACAACGTGTAATATGATGTGATAATCTAATTTCAATAAAAAGCTGTTAATGTGGTCACTTCAAGCCAATAAATACTGCTTTTCTTGAAGTAACAGCAATTCAAAAAAAAAAAACACCACCAACCTATTAGATCGATGATACAACCCCAGTACACGCATGCTTTATTATGCCGTTATGTACACCTCTAAATCCTTTATTGCGTTAACAAGGCAAGAAAATTTATACTTCCACAAATATGCCCATATTCCAATATCAGATAAACATCTTTTATAACGGTTAGTTATGCGAAGTGGAATGGTTCGCCGTTCTGAAGAGTTTCTTACTTTGTGGTTAACCATTATGGTCTGATTTTAACGTCTTAGAGATTAGTATCATCAATATGTTCCACGAAATTATTCTCTTTTGACGTAAGCGGTTTTATTATTATTCCATTCACAGTTATTGCTCATTTTTAAAATTTACACACTGAATATGCAGCAGATATAGCAATTTTGCGGTTTGCCACACATAACGTCAACTAGTCAGGCTCAGTAAACCACAGTTTTATTTTAGAAAAACTGCATGCTCACGTCTCATACTTAGACGTGCATAACAAGAAACATTTTATGTGCTTTGATTTTATAAAAGAAACATTTTATTCACTGTAAATAGCAAAAATAGTCGTGACACGATAAATGCCAATCGTTTGCATGTAACAATACTCGCACGACATTAAGGTGGTATCTGTTCAAAGTATAGATTTTAAAATTGCTACGAATCAATATTTCAATAGGAAATCATTGGCCATTTCTAGACCAACATTCAAGTGACATGTAATTATTATATATAGATATACGGTCTGAGCTCGTTACAACGATAGATTCCTACTAAAATTGTGTTTATTTTGTTTTTCGTTTAAAATAGCGAATTCCAAAAGACCTGTACCATGTGCATTCCTATTAAAATGAATACTTTTCATATATATTGCATTAGAAAATATCTAGATCAGCGGACTTCTACTGATATTGTATTGTAATTAATCACATAAAAGGCTTATCGCAATTAGGGGTGTAACGATATCAGTGGCCCATATCGCGATATACCGCAATATTTTACAATATATCGCTATATATATCGCGATATATTGCCCAAATTTAAAAGCGCAGTTTATCTTCATGTCTCACTATAATTACCGTACAAACGCATTTATTAACACAATTTTAATGTTTAAATACCAATCTATTCAATTTAAAATATCGTACACTATTAAAAGATATTTGCATGATGTTAAATATCATAATTAAAGTCTATTTAAATACAATCAGATGCATTATAAATTTCCATACTTCCATAATGTATTTGTATACACATTGTATTAAAAATTTGTATTAAAACGTGTACACACTGCTCATTGTAAAATTGAAGGCAAACAGAACAGCGAACACCATACATTTCAACTGGGTAGGTATTTATAAAGTCGAAAATGAATACAATCTTTCCGTCAGCTATCTGAAATCAATTTATATGTCAGTTAATTATAACATGATAAAGTTCTTCAATATGCAATAGCAAATGTTCATAAATACTATTTTTAAATTAGCAATTCAACAATAATATTTCAAAACAGTACATTGGAGCCGGTATATATAGAAAATACAAAATCACTGAAATCGCGACGGTAGTAAGGCGTTATTTTATGAGAAAAATAATAAATAAATAAGCTAAATAAAAATATAATAAAACAATTGTTTTAATAATGAGACATGCCAAAGACATAAAATTTACATATCTTTAAATACCGTATGAAATTTTAATATCGCGATATATTATCGCGTGATCCAATACCGCGATATACCGGTATATCGTTACACCACTAATCGCAATACATCTTAAAATATATTTACTCTCTCAATAGCATATAGTCATTAACATGTAATAAAAACAAATTTAAATACATATACACTCAAAATTATTAAAGTAGTTAAGTAATGTTAACATTTTATTGCCATCCACAGCGTGAGTTGTTTGAAATGGGGGTTGATATGCCTATGTTTAAACACCAGGCGTATCTATTGAATTTGTAATACGTCAAATTTAAGCGCTTGTAATATCCATTTGCATATCATATTGGTACAAAATATTCGTGTTGCCGTTCGTTAAATAATTTACGCAATAAATATAAAACTCAGAATCGACACATTTTTATTATTTTGTAGTTGAAATAATTTCCACGGTGAATATTTTACAACACTTAACCGATATATAAGTATATTGAAAAGTAATCAGTACTTAGTGTCGTGTTCATACTATTAAAAAGTCAGATGTATTTCATAGTCAACTAGCCAAATGTATTGCTCTTGAAGAGCCGCCTTTGTTCAGGATCTCGTAAAAATTAACATACATTCGGACAATCATGCATTCTTTTTAATCCCTCGTGTAACAATATATAGTTATGCACAATGTAATTAGTACAAGACATTGTCTAGGCACAGTATATAGAATTGTAATACTTCGTATTTAAATAACCCACTGACTGTTTTTGTCGAATTATATATAATACATGTGTTATAAAATATCGCGTTTTATCAAAAGTATTGGCACCACCAATCCGTATTGTAACGATCCGTTGACCCCGAATTTCGATAATGACACGAGATTATTTGTATTGTTTGTGAATGTCTGGAATACCAAACGAACATCGTATACCATTTTAATATACTTTAAACAATTGTATGATTGTTATATTCTTATATTTTGCTACCTGACATCAAATAAAGTACTTTTTGGTGTAGGAATGTTCTACTGGCGGAGAAAAAAAACATAGTGTGAACTGATTATCTATAAGAGTTGCTACAGTACAAACTGAACGAGAGTAAACACACACAAAAACTGTTTTAATTTTAGTTAATGCAAACGTAGACAAATATTTTATCGGCTGTAGCTGTGTACAATTAACATAATGTGGCCTACAAAACGTGCCAGTAGCAACTTCATGCAAATCGTACTAGGAACAAATAAGGCGTGTCGTGGGAAAATTGGGCTTAATGCATGTACGTAAAGTGTTGTCCCGGATCAGTCTGTGCAGACCGCACAGGCTAATCCAGGACGGCACTTTCAGCTTGTATGGTATTTTGTTTCATGGTAGTCTCTTCTAATCCACCTAGGCGGAAAGTGCCGTCCTGGATTAGCATGTGCGGACTGCAGTCTAATCAGGGACGACACTTAATGCACATGATTAAGCCCGGTTTTCCCACGACACCTCAAATGTACTTTGCTTGAAATGCACTGCACACCTTGGGCAACGACATAATTAGGCCAAGGACCCAGCAGTTTTGGCATACTGTCATACATTAGCGAGTTCAGAACGGGAACAATTGTCTACGCGTACACTTGTATTTCTTCTGACTGATATACGCGAAAAAAGTCTGTATTCACGTGTGTTATAATTTCTACGTTTATCTGCCTGCAGAAAGTGTGGTTTTTGTCCAAGAAACATTTCAGATGACCAGAATGAGACACATTTTTCTACATTATGGCTATACTCGTTTCTGGGTTTCCGATGTTTCATAACAGAAAACATGTGTATCACGCAAATACGTATTTATTTTACTATTTCAGAAACCCCTTTAAATGTCATTGCAACTGTTTGTATATGTAATACTGACATGTATCAGGATAGTTTACCCTGATGGAATTTAGTTTCCCGCACTAACCATTTTGAATGTACTTGATGAAAATGTCAAAAAGATCATACAATTATATATTATGTCACTAGAATGAAAATAAATATAATTTAGTATTAATTATATCAGTAGCCAGAACCATATAGTGTTCTTGTGTTCTTTATTGAAATACCATTAAACGCATTTAAAGGTAAATTGTCTTAAAAGATTCAAAGATGCTCGAAGAAATTATTGAAATGCAGAATTTGAAGCATTTTTCTTTTATATAATATTACGTTATAGCCAGGCCTTTGTTTTCTCAAACGTTTGCAAAAATAACGAAAAGAAACAAAACACGAGAAATAAATAAGATGCGTGTAAACATGACGATTACACGTACAACATAGGGTAATATACCTACATAGCCGATTATGGAACACGAACAAATGCAGCATGCTTTGAAACATATCATATGTAGCTACATTTCCATAAGAATATTACATATTATTCGAATGTATTAAGTGTTACATGCTAATTCGGAAGTCAGCCCTGATGTGCATTATAAAGACAGAACATCAGCATTGCCCTTAATAATGGAACAGCTGCATTGCCCTTAATAATGGAACAGCTGCATTGCCCTTAATAATGGAACATCAGCATTGCCCTTAATAATGGAACAGCCGCATTGCCTGTAATAATGGAACAGCTGCATTGCCCTTAATAATGGAACAGCTGCATTGCCCTTAATAATGGCAGAAAATGATTACAGCTATGTGGTACAGTATAATTGTTATAATTGGTTATTTGGTTGAAAGCCTTAATGAAGTTAATTTGTTTGCGCAACACATGTGGCAACTTTTTGACACATTCACATAGTATTTGCTTAATGCCAATGTTCCAACTGTATATATAATTTATACTGTAGTTATCAGTTCAATTGGTGTATGTCACTTTTCTTTTCGATGGTATATCGTGTTGTTTAATTGGTGTCTTGCATACCATACTTTATATATGACAAGATGTCGATTGTAAAAAATACCCAAAAAAAATCCTATTTATTTATTAAGTAGCACTAAGGCAAAATATGTTCACAATGAATATAAATACAAATGAATGCATTTTGTTTCTGGCAACATCAATAGAAAAAGTATTTATTTCACATTATTTACCGCCAAATTCGAGCACAAAGAAAAATTACAATCCTCCAATTACCAGCATATTACCTTGTTGTATGACAGTATGACATTTAGTTTTAGTGTTAAACATCTTAGAATAGGCGCACAAAACGGACCGAAGTCGCCACTGAACATAAATTGTGAAAATTAGTCTAATCCGACATGCTGGCGTGGCTGGTATTTGTGACACATTAAAGTAACAACAGAAAACACTATTCTTACCACAATGTAAGAAAAAAGTAAATGTGAATCAATTTCGTACGTTCAATGAAGAAGGCCAAATTCGTAGGTGAAAGCCACGATTTGGCATTTTGTTATATCATTTGTGTGTGTGTGGGGGGGGGGGGACTATTGTTATTAAGAATTGCGTAACTAACTAATGTAAATGCAAAGCAAGTCTTTGAACAGGATTTTTCACAAGATACAACAGGAACCTGTGTACTTTAGATTGCATTTTTGCATGTATGACATCATATATAAAAACATATCATAATAATAGGCTATTTACATTAAGGCTGGAAAATAGTACGAAAACGATTTATATACTTTGGCACATGTTTGCTTTATTAAAGTTCATACGTAAAGGACAAATATTATCATTTAATAAACGCTGCGATAATTTAGAAATGATGTGGTACTTTGTGGAAAATCTTTTTCGTATTTCGTAAAATGTAAGAAACCGCATAATAATTGTTCCATTATTATGAAACAACTGCAAAGACGAGAAAATATACAAGATTTGAAAGCACAGACAGAGAAGTACTCCGTCATGACAGCCAATTTGCCCTGTCTCCTAGTAATACAGATTCTTTGTAAAAATCCTGGATCAATGCGATGATCCGAATCACCACCAAACCCTAATCAATTAGTAAGTGGCTTACTTCCAACCTTCACATAATTTTGAAAGCAAATTCATTTAAAAGTGTGTGTGTAACGTTGCTAACTAACAGACAAACGGACAGACCAATGGCGGCCAAAACATAACATCTTTGGTAGAGGTAACGAAGTAACCGAAGGTATAGTGCGATGAAGGCAATGTCTTTGTTCAGTTCAGAGTTCAGAGTTGAATACGTGTTATGTTTTTTTAATTAATAAGTGTAGTTATATAATAACATTGCATAAATAACATGCACGAGAATTATAAACCACATATTGGTATAAAAGCTACAGTCTTCTTTAGTACACAGTGTGTCAAACATATACAGTCGATGTTCAATGTTAGTTTTATCTAACTGGAAATATTAACATATATTGTATTGTTCGTTTGTTCCAAACATTGCATTAGTACATGTATGCCATCATCCGATTATGCTGATAAAAGAATTAAATTGTGTAAATGAAACTACGTCAAGTTTTATGAGTTTATTGAAATTTCATCTTATAATATTTGCCTTCAGACTTATTACATTTTTTTAACGTTTTTTAATTGTGCTACATTTGTTTGATTTAATCATCGTTAAGAATGAATCATCGGATAACGTAGCACTCTTTGAGTACTTTTTACATCAAACGAATCGTGAAAGGAGTGCTATGGATACAAACGTCAATTGATCGGCAGACACGTTTGAACTCAAGCCATTAACGTCTGTGAAAAGAAATATAAAGTGAACATGAGTGGATAGATAGGTTTTAAGTTTAAACATATTTTATTTTCATTTTATTAGTAAATTACATTTTGTCCCTCAATATATCGAATGACACAAATACGGTTTGTTTGTTAAAAAGGTGTGAAAATAAATGAGGGGACGTTGATGTTTTAATCAACAAAAACATGCGTCATGACAACGAAATTAAGTATTTATATAAACAAAGATACGCATGATGACTAAAAGAAAACGCGAATAAATAAGAAAGCCAAAAGACAAAAACATCAACGATCTAAATAAATGTATATGCCACTAGAAAGAAGCATATTAGGCGTGTCGTGGGAAAACCGGACTTAACGCATGTGTATAAAGTGTCGTCCCGCATTTTCCGTGTTTATGGTATTTTCTGTTTCAAGGAAGTCTCTTTTAAACATAAATCCACCGTAGACGGAAAGTGTCCTCCCGGATCAGCCTGTGCGGACTGCGCAGGCTGATCCGGGACAACACTTTACGCACATGCATTAAGCCCGGTTTTCCCAAGACACGCCTCAAATTTAAATGATGTAATTTCTTGTCCATAATTAAACCGAAGTAATAAACTGACAATACGACAACTGAATCATACGTTAAATTCAGTGTTTTTGAAGCGTTTTGTCGGTATTATATAATTGTGTACTTCTATAAATACAGATGCATAGTATATAGAGGATCTGACACGAGTTGTCATTTAATATCATATTTTCTTAAACGAGTTCAGGAATTTTGTTAGTAAGCGAGCGTTTGGCGAGCTTACTGACGAATTTCCTGGACGAGTTTAATAAAACCTGATATGAAATGACAACGAGTGTCAGATCTTTTTTTATCACATGCTTTTAAACGAAAAAAATGCTTCTAATTTTACCAAAGCATGTCGATAAATCCTAAAAGTTGTTTACTGCATTGACGTCATCTCATGTTGACGACGTCATTTCACCAAAATAACGTCATGCGATTGGTCAATAAAAAAATATGTAGCCAATTAAAACGCTCAAAATGTTATCTTACACATGTGTAAGATAAAAATATTCGTTATGGTTGTATTACATGGAAAACAAGGCAAAGCATGTGATAAAACGTAATTCTTGATGGATTTATAAAACTCCAGGCATAGCAACGTGAACTGTGAATACAAGTAAAAGCAGATAGTATTCAAGTTTTGAATGGTTACATCACCAAAGACGTATAAAATATTGTTCACGTAAAGTTCAAATTTATTAAAACAATAACACAGTCTTTGGGTTACCACATATAGTCTCAACCTCGCGAGGTAGTAAATGTATGTAAGAGGCTAAATAACATTATTGTAACTGTTTAATTTTAAGAAGTCTGTTTTGTGTTTCAAACCGGTTTAGAGAAGTTTTTGAGTGCAATGAACATACACTTGTGTCCTTTCAATAGTACTTTGGTCATTATGACTAAAGGGAATGTGAACATGAAGTGAAGATGCATATCTCTGATTAGTCATCTGACTGTTATTTTGTATTTTGACATCCGTCTTCAGCACACAATAGAATCTGGTACATTTAATAGAAAATGGAATTTTCCACGGTTCAGCAGAATATGTATAATTTAAAATAAGTGCATCAAATATGTTTCTACGATTTCAAATATGTCAAGAAATCAGCGTGAGGGTGACTCGATAAATGATATTTAGATGAGCACCTTTTGAATAAGTCATAAAATACATTTTGAAGTCCTTTATTAGAAAAAATGGATCGAATACTGGTAAAATTACTGGCACACAATCACTACATATTTCTTAGTTATAAGTTATGACAAACCAGATGAAAATAAGCATTGTCGTCTCTGTATATATACATTAAATATTTTTTACCCATAGGTCAGCTAATAATCCATCGTCAGTAATCGCCAGTTTTAAGTTGATCATGGTATAGGTTCCTGCATTAGTTATGGCCATTGTACTGTTGAATGAACATACAAAGAACCTAGAACACTGAACTGACTACTTAAACTAACAAAGAGAATTTTGAAGTATCAGTCCGCAAATGATGTTCAAATATAGCATGTATTTTGTATATGTACGTTTTTATCTATCATTTTAAGTATCTATCGTGACTGTAGTACAATGTTTGAATCGCTCGTTTTGTCTTATATTGCGTACAATATCTGGTTTTAATACACCATATGTAAGTCATTTCATCAGAAGAAAAGGAAGCATACATAATAGTACACTGTATGTGTTATATTTCTTATTAGAATATTAGAATAAACTGTTGCTGTATGTTATTTTTTATTATAATAATCTGTTGCTGTATGTAATTTTTTATTATAATAATCTGTTGCTGTATGTAATTTTTTATTATAATAATCTGTTGCTGTATGTTATTTTTTATTATAATAATCTGTTGCTGTATGTAATTTTTTTTACTAGAATAAACTGTTGCTGTTTGTTATTTTTTATTAGAATAAACTGTTGCTGTTTGTTATTTTTTACTAGAATAAACTGTTGCTGTTTGTTATTTTTTACTAGAATAAACTGTTGCTGTTTGTTATTTTTTATTAGAATAAACTGTTGCTGTTTGTTATTTTTTACTAGAATAAACTGTTGCTGTTTGTTATTTTTTATTAGAATAAACTGTTGCTGTTTGTTATTTTTTACTAGAATAAACTGTTGCTGTTTGTTATTTTTTATTAGAATAAACTGTTGCTGCTGTTTTTGAGTTAGCCTACGAAAAGCAAGATACATCAGTTGCTATAAAGGTAAATTACGTGATTTAATTCCAGTTTTATACAAAATAAAATAAAACATATTACAGAGTATATGAAATGAGCCATAACGATTGAACAAACCAGACAATGTCGGGTCATTATTTGTAAGTCACTGGATGCAAAAGTATCATTAAAGACACAGAAAAATGTCGTAGTTCACAGAGGCATGTTAATTCTTATCAATCGTGTAAGTGAAGATAGCCTTTAGCAGGTGAAAATTGTCATCAAATCTGATAATTAAATTAGTTGCCATGAAAACAATAATTTATTGTTTAAATTTTCTTTCAGGTTTTGAACTCAAAACGGTCGTGCGTTAGTGAGTTCAATTTAAATGATACCAGTCTGTGCTATTCTCAGATGGATGAATTAAATACACGTAAATGGCTTCTGAATGATGCATACACTAAACCGATGTTCTAATCAGAAAATCGATTTAGTGTTAAATAGAATAATCGCTGTACGTCTATATTCTACAAATAGCAGATGTTTATATGAAAAATGAATATCACACAAATAGTTGTGAATGTGTCAAACAGTTTACGGTGATAGGGTAATAATTGTTGTATATATCTTTCATTTCATTTCATTGTACCTCAGAACGTTGCTCTTATGTAGTCATTGAGTAACCATAAACAAATTAACTTTTAATTTTAATTTTGTATTCTCTGTTACTTCTCAAATCTGAATAGCACGCATATATTGTCAGCTTCAGAACGGTTAATTTGGAGCCAGATGTGAGATTTTGCAGTCCTATGAAACCGGTTATAGCCTCCTTTTAACAGCCCGTTTTACCGTTTTACCATGTTAAACATTGCAGTCTGTGTTATGGATAGGAAATTGGTCATTGTGCTCAAATAAAGTACATACACATATGGGAATTTCTCTACTCCTGAGTCAGCGGTTGTTTGAATATTTTCATTTACACAAAATAATGTTTTTAAATATTTGCGATTGCACAAAAATGAAAAAGGAAATACTAGTGGATGCCAACACAACATACGCACTAACAATAAATTTAGCACATATTAAATTCGCAGAACAAAACATCAAAATACCAACTTTATCCGTAGAAAAGAGCAATACATATTTCCACTATATTAGATGTAGTATAATAGTCAGCGCATCAGCTAATTCAACCTATCAATATTTAAAATTTGAACCAACGTGCACGAAATGTAAGCATTTCATCATCAGTAACGTTAGTAACTAATCATAATCAAAAGTACTATATAAAAAGTCGAATGTTGTATAATTGTATAAGAATAAAAACACTGCATTAATGTCCGAAATTGTGAAACTTTAAATTATGCATTTGATATTAATTTTACAAATGAAAGGTTATGTGTAAAAGGCGAGTAGGTAGACTAATAGGCATACAGGACGACGACCGATAGAAGGTCATATTCTGGTAACTTTTAAGCCAACCAATCCGAACCTTACTTTCATGATCTTCAAAGTGAAAATAGAAAATTTGAATTTTGCCGTGCGACAAGTATTAAATAATAGCATTTTATCATTCATCGATCATGACTGTATTGGGTCTGTGGCCATGTGTTGATTGATGATTGACTTGATCACTGACAGTCATAGAAATATATTTTATTCACCTTCTGTAATTATTTATTCTTTTATTCGTATATGCTGTTATTAAATGCATATTTTGTGCACTTCTAGTAATTCGCAACAAAAATCGATAAAAATCTACTAAAATTGTTTAATTACAATTATACCAAAAGTAATTATATTCAAATATATTACAAATCCGTGTGATGTTTAAAAGGAATTTAAAAACATGTTTTGCTTGAACAGGAGTGTTCAAAACTTTAGGCTGGTATAAGGTTGCAGCTCCTCTGGCTCAGTTTCGCCATTATACCAAGACGTGGCAGTGTTTTTAACATGTGTGTTACGTCAATTTTCAATATAGAATACGGAAGATTTACATAAGATATTATATTATAAAGGGCTTGAGATAAATAAGTTTATTGTAATTTGTCCGTTCAATATTTATGTTACATTCTTCATGTATATACGGTTTGCGAATCTCTTCAACTACTGAGCAACAACAGGAATATGTCTGTCTGTCTGTCTGTCGGTCGGTCGGTCGGTCTGTCGGTCGGTCGGTCGGTCCGTCCGTCCGTCCATCCATCCAACATTCACATAATTCATTTCCTCAACATAATCCATCCATGCATAAGCCAACCAAACGCTTAGAAACAGAACTAAACCAAATCCATCCATCAATGCATTGTTTGGACATTCACAATTTCAAAGATAGTCATCACATCTTAGATCAGGACGATCGTGTACTTTAGCTTTAGTCAGATTGACGGCCATAAGTTGATCGGTCGATGTGCGGTTTAGTGAACAGAACAAACAATTTTCACGCTGTTAAGTTATTTGAAGGGGTGCTTTTTAATTGCACATTCAAAGGAAAATAAATTGTGTTCAAGTTAAATTTTTGCACAATTTGCACAGTCATTGGGCATAGATCTAGTCAATACATATTTTACATTTTTGACTATTTGCGGGGTTTATTGGGTTATGTTCAAAGCTTATTTTACATTTTAGACCATTTGTGCAGTTTTGTTTCATGGTCAGTGCATATTTCACATTTTCGACTATATTAACACATTCTTGTTAGGGTCTATATATGTTTACATTGTAGACACTTTGCACTATGTTTGGTTATGGTCAATGAATATTTAATTCTATTTGCGCAGTTTTTTAAATATGGTCAATGCATATTTTATATTTTAGACTATTTGCACAGTGTTGGGTTTAGATCATTGCATATTTTACATTTTAGACTATTTGCACAGTTTTGGGTTTAGGTCAATGCTTAATTTACATTTTAGATTAGTTTTAGTTTTTGGCTATAGTAAGGCATATGTTACATCTTAGACTTTCAATTAACGATACCATCAATGATGGGTGTTTGAATAAATATTTTCAGACATCTACCTAACGTGCAGCTGGCCAGTCGAATCAATGCAAAACTGTTTGAAGCCATACTTGTCATACACCATTTCATCATTTTCTGACGTTGTGATATAAATGTCATTATTAATGTTATCTGCGTTTAAACACAATTTTATTATTTTTAAATTTAATATCAGCTGAATTATAAGAGCATATATACCACTAGGCAGCAGCAATTTGACAATTGTCACTTCGTCAAAAACTATCTGCCATGACGTAATTATATGTTTATTAGCAACACTCATCTATTTGTCATGTTATTTTAATAACAGCATTAGCAACAAAGTTTAATTTTAGTTCATAAATTTGCTAAATCTATGTTTACTTGGGAACTATGGAGTTACAAATGTTGATGCCAAATTTGAAACCATATGTAGGAATATACCACAGTAGAATCGAAAATAGCAAGGATTTTAATTTCCTTTTTAAGTTACAATATATCCTGAACCCATGGCTGGATATTATATTTATGATATGTAAGTTATTATATATATATATATATATATATATATAAATGTAGATGTAATCTAGGGACCAGTTTTATTATCATAAATGAATAAGACATGGCTTATAATACCGGTATTGTCCACCAGGAATTTCATGTGTGTCCTGAAAATATGTGCATCGCATGATGTATAAAATGGATATACATGCATGAAGAATCGTACATGATATTGTAATTTTATATCAATATGCATTTTCAATTATAACCTGTAGCATTTGTATTTGCATTTATATTGTATTGTTACTCTTATTTGGGAAACCGATGTGCTGTACTGTATAGAAAGGCACCTTTACAGTATTTGAAATAAAGATGGGTTTCAAAGTGGAATCAAAGTTTTTTTTGGCGTGAAGCAAATTATTTTCATGCCCGGCTGTTAATTTGATATAATGTACTACAATAGAGTGTTGTATAAAGCAGTCACCGAAAATTGCACTGGTCATAATTTACTATCGATCTTATATTATACAGATATAAAAAAATTGACCTGTCAGATATGACACTTTAAATACCAGTTGTTAAAAGAAGTCATCGAAAAAAACAGTGGTCAAATTTTACTATCGGTATGTAACAGATATGTAAAAAAATAACCAGTAATATCACTCTGCCTAGCAGTAATATCATCTGCATTTCTATACAGTACATTGAATGGCGCCACCATAAAAGACGAAGACAATTTTATGTCAAGAAATTTAGAATTCTATTCATTACACGATGACAGTCGTTGGCAACTGAAAACATTCCAGCATTGAACAGTTATTCAAACAAGGATAAATGTTCTATCTGAAACTGATTAACAAGTCAAGTCAAGTCAAGTCAACTTTATTGGTATATACCATTGTACATAACCAAAACAATCAAGAAAGAACATGATGAACATAATAACAGTGTAAATCAAGATGAAAAGTATGTTACAAAGCGGATATGAGAAACTCATAAATAATATTCCAAACAAATTAGGTAGGTAATACACTCGTGTCACTCAGTTGTCAATAATCGGTGTTCTGTATGGCAAAGTCAGTTTTTCAGAAGTAATCATATGTTATTCTAAAATGTTAAAAAGTAATTGTTCAATGTTTTTAATGGAAACTCTATACTGAAACTACTTACACGCTAAACTACATTTAAAAATCGTACTGACAACAACAACAACAAAAAAGTTTATTTATATTATTTTTATATTTTTATTATTTAATTTTTTATTATTATTTTTTATATATATTTTTATTTTATTTTATTTTTTTTTAAATTAATTTAGGGTACATATCCCTCTGGTAGATTACCTAAATTAATGGATAGATAATCTTGAAGGATAGGTACTTAGAATTGATAATAAATTAATAATTTACTAATGAAATAAAAAGTAAGACTTAGTTCGAAAATCCCTCCCTGAGGATCATCTATACGAAACGAAATTATAGGTGATCTAGAAGGAAATATATTTTCACAACGTACCCAAAGTTTAGTAATAATAATGTAATAACTTTTTAATACTGTAATCTAAAGAGAACAAATATTAAAATGTCCAAAATCACAATATATATGTAATATTTTCAAATCTGACAATTCAATTAGAAGAATGGCAGTAAAGTATAGACCTTATGATTCAGCTGTAAAACACAATATTATGGACAAAATAACGGTACAAATTCGTGATCTTATTAAACAATTTATAATTTTCACAACAATCACAATGTATAACTATTTACTGGAATAATAAGTGTTACTATTAGACGCATTATATTACGCATTATTATTTCGTGACTCAAATGCTAGGCGGATAAATTTTCCGAGGTTAATGATAGTCTTTGAATTCTTGGTTGATAATAAAATTTTAAATTTTGACAAGGAGGGCCACCTTTGATAATATTTAGGGAAGTATTGATTTCTTAGATCTCTATAATATGGACATACTAATAAAAAGTGATATTCGTTTTCAATGACATTCATATTACACTTAGTACAAATTCTTTCATTTCTAGATATATTTCTAAATCTGCCTTCTTCAATTAATAGTTTATGCGCTGAACAACGAAACCTTGACATTGACATTCTATCCTTATCATTAACAACAACATCTAAATACTTCTCAAACTCTAAGTTGTCTTTAAATATGCGATAGCTTTCAAGCTTAGGAAGACGGCTAATATCACTAGCCCAATGTTGTAAACTTATATCTTTTATACGTTGGC
The DNA here is from genome assembly GCA_027627225.1 of Congeria kusceri. Taxonomy (NCBI): domain Eukaryota; kingdom Metazoa; phylum Mollusca; class Bivalvia; order Myida; family Dreissenidae; genus Congeria; species Congeria kusceri. The sequence continues at coordinate 43,406,458 of CM051030.1, forward strand.
AAATACAGTTAACATCACTTATAGTTAAATCTAATTTGTAGTACATATATGGTAATCCTAATTCATGGAGCATTTGCTTAAGTTTGTTTGCCCAATTAGTTACATATGACTCAGTGTCATTAAATTGCATAAGTAATTTATAAGGAATCGAGTCTGGGTTCTGTTTTAATTTAAACCAGTATTTGATGATACGTATCTTTTTCGTAACTTCTATAGGAAATCGACCCAATTCGCCATATACTGCTGCTGTAGTAGTTTGTGGACGGACAGATAATAGCTGTTTTAAGAATTTAAGATGAACTTTTTCGACATCAGGACTAGGATGAAACCCCCATACCTCCGTGCCGTATGTCAAAATAGGCAAAATCATTGAGTCAAAAATAGAAAGTTTATCAGCTAAACTAAATGATATTTTGGAAAAGAGATTATTAAGAGAAAACAAAGCTCTAGACGCCTGCTGCGACAAAGCTTCTTGAGCTCTAGAGAAACTACCATTTGACGAGAACGTAACACCGAGATAAGTAAACTTATTTACTACTTCTAACTTATTATGATTATATCTAACATCAATGTTTTTGACCCTATTGCCTTTATTAAAAACCATTGCCACTGTTTTGCTAATATTTACGGATATACCCCATTCATTACAATATTCATGCAGTCGGTCTAACAGACGCTGAAGCCCTGTAACAGTATGCTTCTTGTAAATTTTTTAAAAATATTTGATTTTTACAACTTTTTTAGTTTCCATACCGCATCATTAACGTGCGTCGCGGAGTGGAATGTCACGGAGTGGCTGTTTTGAATTTGAAATATTATAGCGCATGAATATATGGACTTATTTTGCAGCAGTTTTCACTGAATAAGTAAACGTTGTGTTCAGCATGTATGCATGTTAAGAGTGCTATTAAAGGTCCACACGTTAAGGAGAACTCTTGTATGCGGAGTGGACATGTAATAAAGGTATTTTTTAAAATTACCTGCTTTGTTTTCCTTTCCACCTCCAGTCGTGTCAGTGATGGCGGAAAAAGAACGCGCAACTTCACTTAAACACACATTTAACTTGAATTTAAATATTTAAAATACACAGATAAGTTTTATAAAGATAGTTTGGATCATACTGTTAACTGTGGTGCGTTGTGTTCATCACGGGACATAAGTTTAAAACGCTAGAAACACAGTTTATCCCTTTTTTATTGTAGATTGAACTAAAAGTCTAACAAACCCCTGTATTTATTCTCTATTTTTGTTTCGATACTGGCGAAATAAAATGTAAATGTTACAATATTAAAAATCGTTAAATTATTTAATCATGGGGCACGCATATATATGTAATTGTCATTCTTAAAATGTTAGGTATACTGTTCTGCGAACGCGCTAGAACAGAAATCACCACTTGGCATTGTGTATATCATTAGTGTCCACTTCACACGCGCAATGCGTGTGTAGTATTTTTTTCCTGGAAAAGTTAGTGTTCAATCCTGAACAAACGACAAGTGTTGATTAAATAAAAATTTTGATTTATCAGTTATACATACATTAAGTCAAACATTAATATAATATTTCAAAATATATTTTCCATCTTTGCATACAATAAAATATCAGGTAGTAGACGTTATATTTTGTTAACACATTACATTCGTGTTAATTTTCAATTAATATACATTTTATTTTGTGAAATACTGGATAGCCTTGGATTTATATTTGCATCAATATCGCATTATGAACTTATGCTGTTTGTTTGTATCAATATACATGGATAATTAATAAAATATAATTATACATCAACAATTCGTGGAATATCAATAGATAACCGTTTTAACATAGAATCTTCTTTTATTTCCATGGGTTGACCGTGGTTAGTATAAAGCAAACAAGTTACTAAATAACAGTCTATGAAAATATAAAGGTGTTCCATTGGACTCACTTTGTATGTATGGGCAAATGAAATTTTAAGATATTTCACTTTGATCAAAGTATAGCAACAAACGGTACCCTTAAATAAAATAACAAAACAATTATATACGATATAGAAACCCGACGTTATCTTGCAAATCTAGCAATAATGTAATTGTGGACCTTTTTAATTAAAAATATCTTCTAAATATTATTTTGGATTCTTATTTTATTAGAACATTTTAAGTTGTTATATTTTAAATAAAACTGCACAACATATAAAAAATAATAACTTAAATAATTTAATAATGACATATGTATTCAGGATAGTTCGCTTTAAAATCGAAACGTTATATTAAAAGAAAGAAAAACTTGTCATTTATTTTATTTTTACATAGAGTCTACATATTCCATCATTTAATGGTAATATGTTAAATTCAACATATTGTGTTGGACTGTGTGAACATAAACAGAAATACAGAACAGAAATTAGCATACATTATTAAATTGATTCGATGATGTTTTCACAAATATTTCAATACAACAGACAGAGATTTATTCTAATTTTGCGATCGGATTTGTTTTCCTTTCTAGTTTTATCATATTTGATTTAGATAAATGCATCTATAAATTGCTGTAAAATATAGCTCAGTAAGTTCATATTAACTTGAATTTGACATACAAAATATTATAGTTCACTGATCATGACGGAAAATATCGAATATTAAAATTTAACTACATACTACAAGAATTCTGCATTTTAATAAGTGTTGATATTCATAATATCGAATATTTAATTTTACTATATACTACAAAACTCCTTCGTTTTAATTTCATTTTAACTAGTGTTGAAATTTATTGTATCAAATATTTAAGTTTACTATGTACTACAAGACTTCTGCATTTTAACTAGTGTTGATATTTATTATATCGAATATTTAGTTTTTACAACATACCACAGGTCTTTTGCATTTTTACTAATATTGATTTTTATTATACCGAAAATTTAGTTTAACTATATACTACAGGATATTTGTATTTTAGGGAATGCAGATTTTTTTATTTATTTGTTTGTCTGTGACAATCGAAATATTCATACATAATTTAGATATACTACAGACTACAAATATTTAGTATGTTAGAAAATTATGTTTACTTTTATATTATCGCCGGTAATAATTCAAATATTCATATACACAAATAAGCTAATATTAAGCAAATAAAACGATTCGACAGCAAAAACAACAACAACTAAAATAATAATAACTGTCGTTAATAAGGTAAAACAATATGGGCACATCTTTAAAACTCAAATATTTGTTATTTCATGATATAGAACATATAAATTTGTAAATGTTAGAATGCTCTTACTTTCGTCAATAAATAACACACGATTAATTCTCCGATTACCTTTTGTCGATGTCTGCATTGATTAGAATGAATTGTATCCATTTATTTAGCATTACGCTATGTCATGTTGGTAGCATGTACTATATTTATATATGTTGAGGACGATTTGGATGTACAGGTCTTAAATAAAATCTTAATATGTTCTGTTCTATAAAATTTGGAGAGACTTGTTACCCAAACGAGTTTAATAACCACAGGTTTAAGATTTGTTTATAAAACATGCAGTTGAACATTAATTGTGACATATTTGAATCAAACACGTCACATTAAAATGATACACAATGCCGTACTAAAGCCTAATAGAGTATTCCATTCACATTTTTTTCAAAATTGTATGCGTGTAATAACGCAATTTCTACAATAATTTAACCGTTATGAGTGTGTATGTTTTTATATAATTATTTCATATAATTCTATAAATATATAGTAAAGGTAGCGATGGAATATGAATTTTGTCTATAGTAATAATTATACAGTCAAAAAGAACAGGAAATAAAACGAAGAGAACAACAATCATAATTATAACAGTTATAAAATATATATAATACATTATTTATTCACTTATAAATATTGGCAAAATTATGTAAATTGGAAGTTTAATCTAATGTATATTTCGTTTCTTAGAATTGTATTTTATGCTGTTAGAACTAATGAAATGTCAATTCGTTGTGCAACACAAAATGCATTCACTTGTGTGATTCTAAAATTATATCTTTGTTATAACATATTTTGTTGACAAATTAAATGACAATGTCCGTTAAGTGCCGTTTGTTTGGCTATTTTTAAAGATACACAAACTGTATATCACTGTCAATGTTTATATTTGAGGATTAAATATATTTTCAAAATTTCAAAGAAACACATATTTTTACGACACATCTTCCAACATGACCACCGTATTAATTAGCGTTTTAATTGACGTTACTGTTTTTTAAACTGACGACGAGGCTTATTAATTAACATCCGTTTGATGTATACTAGACGCCAACATATGCCCACCAAAGACGACTTTATGTTTATATACAGGTTGTAAAAATGTATTGCATGTAAAGCAACAATTATATGTTGTTAAAAAGGAATGCGATATAGCGGCGAACAACAGCAGCATGCTCAAACCCAGAAATGAAAATATATTTCGTACGTAAATGAACAATATAAATCTTAAATCAAAAGCTTTGTGTGCATCTATGGTGTTGTTCCCTTATTGTCTTCGTGTTGTACGATTATTGTCTTCGTGTTGTACGATTATTTTCTTCGTCGTACGCAACATAATATTCACGTATTTTCCCTAACAAAGTATTCTGTTGTCTTACAATAACGTTAAAAGACTGTCCGATTTAAAATTGTAAAGACAGTATATAAACAAGAGAATGAGCCTGAGGAATAACAGCGAAAAGTGCACAAGTACGTGGATGTTTAATGAAACCAAGAAGAGGACTGGCCTATAACACAATTAACTCAAAAGTTCTATATGAAGTTGTTGCAGTATAACATACATATAGATGTGTTTTCTTTACTGTGCCTCACAAGGGATTGAATTGTCACGTGTTTCAATCAAGTGATAAATCTGTAACATCCAAAAAACAAAATGTGCCCATTAAATATGCATAGAAAATTTATGTCGAGAGAAGCCAGTCTTAACCTAGGAGTTCTTTCCCCTTTATCTGCAATTCAAACTTTGACTTCCGCTAGCCGCCATTTTCCCTTCGACGCAATTTTTGTCATGCCTTCAATCGCTGAAAACAAGGTATGGACTCTTTTTGCTACTTTAAAATGCTCATGCTATCGTTATTGTTTGATTAAGGACTTTGTTTTGTTATTACACAACAGTCTCTGTGATGAAAGGGTATTGAATTTAAACATTGGGTGTTATAAAGACGAATGTTTTACGCAAGCTTACTGTCGAACGACATTCGCAACCCGAGTAAATAACTTATTTATTTATTCTTAACACTCTGACTGACTGTGTTTTGATTTGGAGTCGTTTAAAATGTTACTTTATTAATCTTCAACTATTTTAACAAATATCTTATAATATTGTTATCATTATACTTATTATTCATTACTGTATCTAGTCTCGTTTGTTTTGCAGGTATAATTTATTGCATTAAAACAGATTATAATAAAATACCATCATTTATTTCTTGAAGGGAAATTATATGAACGATAAATATATCATTATTAGCCTATGTTTTACTATGAAATATCATAAAATTATAAAAACCAATAGATTTGCATGTAATACACTTATTTATTAATTTATATTTATATTTATTATTTATTTATAATGCAACCTTTTTCATGAATATAATACTTTTCAGTTATTAAAACCAATATTTTCTATACTATTTAATATATATTTTAGTAAAGAAAAAATGTTGCCTACATTTAAATTGTTAAATGCAAACATGTTGTGGATGCCTATCAAATAATAATAAAAACTATGCAAGTTTATTCAACTTTGTTTCTGGAAATATCAAAATATACTGTTATTCTCCATTATGTTTGTTGAACACACTATTGGTCTTTTAAATAAATGAGTTAATTCATAAATAGTGATCATCAACGCATTCTAATCAAACGTTTCATATTTGAAAACTAAAATAATAAAAGAGTGCTGTTTAAACAGATGAAATTTGAAAAGAACAGACACATGTTATATAGAAATAAAATTTAACACATATATAAAGAATAGTTTGCATTATATTACCTATCCAATAAATCAACCCACTGAACTTACTAAAAGTAAGCATAATTGTCTTTTGATGTTATATATTTGAATAGCAAATATTTCCCGAAAATGCGTTAACCGCTCTTTATCTTGCCCATTGTATTTTTGGTATTTTTGAATGTGAAAATCAACTTGTATGCAAAACTATAATAACAACTATGCAAAACACATAACGATTATAATTTCAATGAAATATTATTTGTCGGCAGCCAACCATAATGCAAAGATATAACATATTTATCAATAAACTGGAATTTGTTTGAGTTCCATAACCAAAATATTGTTATATACATATTATCAGTAAATAAGCAGTAAGTCAAAGGCGACGTGATCATAAAAAATGTTTATTTAGGTGATGTATTTTATAAACTACAACATATTTTTATATAAACGTCCAGCCTTTTATTTAAATTTGACATAATAAATTTGAAAACGCTATAATGTCTTGTTACAAATGCGAAATTGAGCCATAGGCTGCAACCTTATACTAGACTTTAGTTTTTGTACACGCGTTTTGAAGCAAAACATATTTATCTTGATTTGTTTAAAAAAAACTTATATATATATGAATACAATGACTTTCGGCTTTAATGTAGGGATTGAATTTAAGTAGGTTTTTAGCGATATTTTGAGCTGCAATTTTGTGGTTATTATTTATGTAATCATTCCTGAATTCACAAATTGTGTTTGTTGAATGTTTGCTGTACCATTGAACATCAACAGTCAAGCGTACATTCGCCTGATGAAGTTTTCAAAAGCAAAAGACTAAACTTCAAAGTCAGCTGTACGCCATGAATTTGAACTTTGTTTGTCAAACTATGCTTGTATTATTTCATGTTGACTATGGAATACGAAATTATAATGTCATACAAATTCAAAGCAACAAAGGAAGTTATTTTACAGTTTAAAAATCGTCATCAGTTGAAACCAAAATGATTAACAATATACTAATGTATAACAAAACCGACATAGCCAAAACAGAAAATAGTTAAAAAATATAATAGAGACTAAACGCAGCTTTCGACCAAATTATTTATAAAAAAATTCAAAGAACAGCATTTGAAAAATGTGAGATGAGGAGGCTGCGAATATGAGTATACGATGTAAAAGTAACATTGAAACTAATGCGTCGTCTTCTGTATATATATATAATCAATTTATGTAAATATCATGGCTACCATTTCCAGTAAGTCAATCTTGAAACTTTCTGTTTGTTGATTAAAATTACGTCATAATGTTACATAGTTTCACAAAAAAAGAGTTCATACTTTATGTTTCACATGGACAATGTTAGCATGTGTTTCTAATTACTGACTTATAGAGGTCAAGTCTTGGTACATAATACTTTTAAAATTGCTCATTTTGGGAAATAAGATACTCTTGTAAAAAACGTTGTCATATTGTTTAATCGAACGGGCAATTTGAATGAACTGAAATATTAAATAAAATATAAATCTATTTTATTTTATATAGGATAAATAATATCATTTATAAATGTGTGTGTATATGAAGTTGAATTTGTTCGTATTCAAACAAACACATTTAAATGTAGTTGTTCTGCTTGTGTTTTTTCAATTCATCTTCATACAGCGATTGTGTCCCAACAAGGATTTTGTTCTTGAAAAATTTCACATTACTTTGTTTGATTCAACAAAGTTAGAAAACGAATGCATACCATTGTTTCATTAATTTTAGTATTTTCCTAGTTTATATTGTTACCAAACAGTCGCATTGCGTCATATATATATACTTGTGTTAAAATTTAAAATATAACTCCACATTGAACGTGAAAACTGGAAAAGAATCTATTTAAGATTTTAATCTCGAATTGTTTCCCACGTATTATCACTGGTCAGCGGACAATTTGAACCAAGTTAAGAGAATTATATTCTTTGCGTTCGTCCTAAAATATCAATTAATGTTTCTAAATTGAAATTCGCGGCGGAAAATTGAAACGGGCTTAAACAATGCCAAAATATATTTAGTATATTTAAAGGAACTGCATATTCGTTTTCAGACATGATTTATTTAAAACTGTACTGAACTTGTCTAAATAACAACGTAGTAATTACAGTTCAGTATAATGAAGAGTTGCGAATTGGAAGTAGAAGTTTCAGAATCGTGTTATTTATTTGTGTGCTACTTTTTAAAACACCCATGCGGTAAATGACTTGTATTAAATTATTTAAAAACAACATATATAACAGAGTTTTTATAGTAAACTGGTATTTTCAGTTGTTGGTTTTTATTAACATATAGTCGTGTCCAGGCGGGCGATTTTTGTTTCTAATTATTAATTTATTTTTCTACGCAAACTAAATACGGTAATGAGAGTTTAAAATAACATATTTTTCCACAAAATGTCAAAAGGTTATAGATACAAGCGCGTGGTCATCTGTTTAGTTGTTGGTTTTTATTAGCATATACCCAGTATATGTGCCCAGAGTCGCGTTTTATCGGTGTTATTAATTTTTATACGCTAAGTACATCAGGTAAAATGTTCATAATAAAGCATGTTTCCAGAAAAATGTCCACATATTACATATATACGCATGTATGATTGTTCCAACGGTCATTTAATGCATAATTTGAAAAATGCCGTAGATTTTAATTGACGTAAAACGACATAAACAATCTAAAATATAATAAAAATGTTCCTGGTCTCAAACAAAGTGCCTTACAAAATACCATTATTATAACAAAATAATTTGATTAAGTTTATTCAGTTAAGAACAATACCAACAATATGTGTTATCTTTGTTCTGCTATTGACTATAATTAAATACGTGAAAATATAAATATGAACTATACTTGAGAGTTTCTGGAAGAAAAAATATTACATTCCGTACTGCATATTACTTTTATGATTCTTTAATAATAATAATAAAAAAAAAAATAATAATAAAATAATAATAATAATAATAATATTATTATTACTATTATTATTATTATGATTATTACTGTCATTTTAACCATTTTACACTTACAGTTTTATTTTTACAATTAAAATCCTTCATTCAAACGATTTAACAATTAAGCGAAAAAGAAGTAACTCAAATTTAAAAATACGAATATATATAGTACACATTATATTTTATATTATGTTATTATAATTGTATAAGTGTCCGTTGCATACTGCATTTTAATATCAAATGAATCATTCTAAAGTAATAATAATTATTAACCTAATAAATGAACACTATGGTTTAATATAATATATGTTTCTTAATATATTAGACAATATAAATTCAGCTGGAAAATAACTTTATTTTTGTACATTTGATATTCACATTTAATGCGTTAACATGTCAGTTGTGGCACAGTTTTGAAAACTTCAGTAATTCCATTTAAGACGATGTTTAAAGACAAATCGAAAGACTTATTATTATTATTATTATTTTGTCGTTGTTGTTGTTGTCGTTGTTGTTGTTGTTTGTATTCAAAAATACAAACCAATTTTCTCGTATAATATGTACGAAAACGTTAGATTCAAAAGTATTCATGTAACTGATATTGTAAACCATGCTATGTAATTGTGTTTGGAATATAAAAAAAAACTTAATTTTAAGTCATTTATTAAATAAATAAACCCCTAACAAATTTATTTTATATACAATAGCGTGTTTGACATAAATTTACGATTTTTTGTTCAGGTCAAAGGACTTAAAATAATAATTTAAACATTATACCCTAGATCTAGGACACAGTAAAACTGTCCTCGGACTAAACCAGCTAAAATTACACCAACTTCTAAATTAGGAAAATTATATATAGAACTATGTAAATTAATTTATTCATGTTAAATATGCATTACTTTTTAAAAACTTATATTTGGAATTTTGTTTATAAAACGTATAATGACCGTGTGTGTTTGTGCATTGTGGATAGGAGGTTGCGTCCCTTTACTCACTAAACGGACACGCAGGCCTAATTGGCAAATGGGATATAAACTTGTTTGTAACCATATACCGTTTTACAAAGGCCTATGTTAACACCCCTTGCTTGTTGCTTATGTAAAGAATCGATAGTATTTTAATATAGATACTCTTAGTAACCAAAAGTAATAACATAATTTTGAAGGACATAATTACGTCGTTCAAAATTATGTTTATTTTTTGTATAGATGGACGAATAGAATCAGAAAAAAAAATCACACAAACAAGTATGTATTATCAGTGCATCAAGCTTTAAACGTTTAATACGAGTATATTAATTTTATTGTAAAGCTAAATCAAAGTACAATAGTTTAATAACTTATCTTCGAAAAAAATTTCATCCGACCTGATCTTAATAGTGATAATATTGCATAAAACAACAGAATATTTATAATGTGAATATAAATAATGCTATGCTACACTAATTTACAAAAGATCCATTCACTATGTTATATTTTTAAACGTTTGTGTACTAACAAATCACATACTGATGATAACCACCGATACAATTGTATAAATCTGTACAAAAGGTACAAACCGCAACAAAACATTCTGGTAGTAAAGTATTACATTTATGGGTAAACGTTCAACGTAATATTTAAATTATTTGGAATGTGGTTTAAAAAGCTCTTTATATTTATAATACAATTTCTATTGAATAAATATTTTCTTCTTTTAAGGTATGTGGAAAGTATTATAAGTAGCCTTTCTTGATTGCTAATTCAGTAATGTCTGATTTAATAATAATTTTTATATATAAACTATTTCTAACTTAAAAATAAATGTTCTTCTTTTTTCCACAAAATAAATTCATTTATGTATGTGTATTTAACCGTTTTAGCATAATTTTTTGTATTTGTTTCTAAATTTAATTTAATGTATAGATTGCTTCAACGGTCTTTATTTTTATTCATAAACCTTGATTTTAAAACCCTTTTCAAACCACAACTTAATTTATAAATTTATATTTTGTTTTTGTTTCATTTGAAAAGCATGGGTCTTACTTACAAAGTTATAAATTTAAAAAGTGTATTTTTTAAATTTCAGTTTACTGATACGGATTTACTACAACTCGGCCTAATTTTTGCTCGACAGACTTCGACCTTGAGACAAGTGTCTTAACGATTTCAAATATTTATGATTCATAACTACCTTAGGTATTGATTTAAGTCGCTATTCTATAGAAGAACTACTTTTTGGAAAATATTCCCGTGTTACCCCGTCGGGCGCCCCGGTTGTCTAGACTGGATTATTGAGTTCGAATGACGTTAATGGTACACTGAACTGAGACAGGTTCTGATAACGAGAGGTGTTGTTTTTTTCAAAGCATATTCTGGCACTTTAGATAGTTTATGTCTACGACTTAATAGAAATATGAAATCAGTCTAAAGCCAGTTGTTTATTAGAATAAGCAGTTAAATCACACGGTTCGTTTTGGCACATGATGTTTTAACCGAAACTGTTGGTTACTCCCAAAACATTATCATAAATACATTTAGGAGGGGAATATATTCACCAATTCGCAACGTCTATTGACTTTCTGTTAAACCAAATATTGGACAGACATTTTAACCGTCTGTAGATAAGACGGTCCTACAAAAGGAACAGCTAGTGTCATTTTAAACTGTCAATTCCGTCTCGGTTGGTTTGACCCAGATAAGCAAAACCTCATCAGCTTCATTTTTCGATATTTGGTTATATTAGACCATTAATTACCCACAAGTTGCACACGTAAATTATACTTGCGGTTGCTGTTATATCTACAACCGTTACATGGCGACCTCAAATGAGAGGACCTCTATTCCGTCTAATATAAGAATGTCAACAAAACACATGTAAGAATACTACCATCATCCTAGTGAATGTATTCCACACGTTGTATATATATTCCGATAGTGAGAAACATTAACGAGTATTTTAATCCAATCGTGGATATTGTCATCACGAGCGAAATGTATCAATTGAAAGGCAACGATTTGATAAATTCATTCTATACATAGTGACAACCCGGGTTTGTCTTCTCATGCTTACGCAATGCATGCTTTTGCAGCGCAATCTGCACACAGTGTGCACTTTGGTAGATTAACTGCATAGTATGCACGGGAGGGCTTATTTACACCAGAAGAACTAGAACACGGCTTGTTTAAATGTTTCAATACGGGGTATATAGAGACACTGGAAATGAATACGTTGTATACATATCAATGACCACAATTGTATAAATAGGATTGTTTAACAGGTAGTGCAGCAAATGTGTATGTATAACGCATTTAAAGGGCGTTCGTTCAGTTTTAAGATTTAAAATACTTGTGCAAACCGATAGCAAGTGTAACCAATGGTAATAAATTATATTTGTCCCTTACAGTTTTGACCAAATAACCGGTGACATTTTTTTATTGTTCAAATAATTTTAAAAGTATTATGGCAATATTTCATTTTCAAGATTTCTACGCAGTTCTTTTGATGCACATTTTGCCCTGAGGCAACCAACGTATGTTGTCCGTATTTATATAAAATTAAATTAATACTTGTATTGATTTGTCAAAATCCCCATTTTAACCTAAGGCGTAAAAATATGTTTGTTTCAGGTTACATGCCCCCTCCCCCCCAAAATAGGTTAGGTAGGTCGGGATTTATTAATTTTTTTATTTGGTAAATGATCAACTTGAAGATTCTAAAACTGAATAAATGTTCAAAACATATTAGGTATATCGTTAAACATCGTGTATAAGTGGATACTATCAAAACAGATATTTATCCAAATACACATTTAATTATTGAAAAAAGTAAATTAAAAAAATCAATCCGACAAATCCAATAAAATGATCTAAGGTCGGGGCATTTTTTTAGGGTTAGTCGGGTAACCTGAAACAAACACATTTGTGTACGCCTTAGATAATATTTTTCATACACATCTCTTCTGCTTCTTGCTAGCTACCAGCTACAGAATGGACAACCCTTGAAAATGCGACCTGTTTTAATGTTTTATACAGTGGAATATAGAGTTTCGTTGTTTAACTCAAGACTTATTAATTTGTGAAATGAAGCCATGAAAAGAAATTGTAGACTTTCCGGTGCGCTAGCAAAACCATTATAATTTGACCACTGGGGATATTCATTTAGAGATTTTAATATCGTGATACATTGAAATGTGATAATAGTTATAGAAATAAATGTGTGTGTAGGTTGAAACATAGCAGCGCAACCCAGACTGCGGCGATGGTTATAGAGAGTTGATGCTGATGAAGTTGTTGTTCGGATGGTTTTTTGTTGCTTGGTTTTGTTTGAAATATGTTTATGTTTTTTTGTATAGAATTTCATGAACAACGAGAAGCTTGCTGCACATGGGCGTGTAGACATCTTTTGTTTATCGTATACATAATTCGCTAAATTCTATTGGAAATCTATCAGTGAATTAGATTATTATCGTCGATGTTATTGGTCTATTCGTCTGTAACTGGGAGACGTCTGAATAGCAATAACAATATCATGGAGTTGAATGCTCCGACATTTATGCTAATGTATTCGCGGGTCTGTGTAACGTCAATGGATAAGAGATGATATTTGCTTTGGCTCAATACGTCGATAATGAAGAAACTCGAAAAGAAACCACTGCAATGAATCGAAGGCAAAACATGACCTTTGATGTCACATGACTGGTCACGTGATGCGAAGGTCATCTCAGCGTGCTCGCTGGAAGCAGACGACAGGATCACCTTCCTAGTCTGCACCCAGTCTTGCAATTATGGCGGTATTCTAGGGAACCCAATCTTTTTCTTGATGAATTAAGACTTTATTCACCTCGTCTATAGGTATGTGCAGGTCGAGGTCATCCTGCTCGATACATTACAATGTGTATTGTTAGTTTACATTTGAAATGTGTGTCAGTATATACTAATATATTTTAAATTTTTAACATGCCTTTAAACAACTTGACAAATTACTGGGAATGTTATAGCAGAGGTAAAATAGATAAATACATGATGAATGTAAAGATATGTCACACACACTTCACACATATACAAACACATAAAAAAGGAAAAACAAAATAGAAGGAATAGAAACAAAACTTTGGACTGTCAACAAATATGTATTTAAAAATCAATTGTAGACAAACCACATGACTAGGGCACACAACCGTCATGTTAAGTAAGGTTTTGCCTAAATGGAGAAAACAAAAACAGTTATTTTTACGCATTCGAATAGACAAAAGCATTGGTCAAACACAAATAGTTCTAGTCTCCTTAATACCTTTGTGATTATCATTTTACAGCGGTTGCTTTAAAATATCGTTTATGACGATTTAGTTTGTAAAATTAAATAGATAAACCCCTACATAATAAGAAAATAATTATGGTCGGTGTACCAGCTTCATAAAAGCATAATAAAAGTCCATTTAATTCTTAGTCTCTTTAATCAGAACTGCGTTACGTGACGTTCGTGTTACGCAAAATTGCATTGCTATATGGCCTTGCTTATGAATAAAACATTAATTATGCAAGTCTTGCATAACTCAGCTACTGTATAAATTTATTTTCCGAAAGTTCTGACTTGTAATAAAGAGTGTGGACCGTTTTACTAAAGAGACTTGTTCACAGATTTTTTTGTATGTTTCAAAAATGTCCTTAAATGTCTTACTTTTAAAAATTACAGCATCTGGAATAATCTGAAACAAATATTTATAAAGAAAAGTTTAATTATACAAATTTGCCTTCGCCGGGATTCGAATCCGTGACCTTTGAGATAAAAAATCTCATGCGCTAATCACTTTCTCATTCGGACTTATACATTGGTTAGTGTATTTTTAATGCTATGCAAGTGATACATGTGTTTTCCAAAATAGCGATGAAAAGCGTTACAAACGCTTTATAAGTTTACCCATTTTGATTGGTGATTATCCAGAAACGAAACGATATTTCCAATATATTTTAGTCATGAGTGACATTTCGCTTGTTTGTTTATAATGCATAATTTCTTTTTGGAATGTATGACAAATTTTGTGAAAATTATCTATTTGACAATTTGTTTACAGGTCCCTTTAAGTTTTACGCTAGACTAACATGTTGCACCGAGTCGCATGGTGTGTGGAAACGGTGACACGTCTTTGCGCCGCGTTTGAGACTCCACGCGGGCTTTTCAATTTGTTTACGTCTTGGGTTATAACCAGTCAGTCTGAATGTCCTTGAGATATCAATTACTGGCATGCTAACATCTGTCAAAGAGACTGTAAACGCGCTCATAATGTCGGTGCAGGGTGTTCAGAGTCAGATATATCCATAGTGTGCACGCACTCACGTGTAAACTCAGAGTAGGAAGCGGGCCATCACGTTAGGTTGTCACGCCCATTCATTAAAGTTCTGAAGGTCATGGATGCCCTATGAGTTTGACTTGCCATTGCTTTATTGTGTGCTATGTTATAAACAAACTATACTAGCTGGTTTATATGCGAGCCTGCCAATTAAGGACAACAGTGTACAAGTAGGTATGAATAAAATAGAGGCGTATGCGATTGGAAAATATGTACATGACTTACACGTTTGTAATGACCTGGAACTAACCTGTGTATTATCAACAAATAGGCAGACTCGTTATAGGCCTCTGATCTAATACCAATTAAGAAAAAGAAGCCTCCGTTGATACGTTATGATTGAGCGGCTCAACTCCTTCGTGGCAGCAGCTTGTGCATACTCTTAGCAATCAGAACAATATTTGAGCCCAAGGCATAAACAAGTGACCAGGATTGTTTGTGGCGAAACGGTAAACGAAATCAAATATGAACACATGTTTCCCCAACAATCCGTGTATACAACACTTGATCCAACAAGGCAGCAATTATGATTGTTGTCGTTTCTGACTTACCCATGTATGCGTCATTTTTTAGTAGAAGCACACCAAGTGATTGCAGCTAAAGATACTGTTGACAGCTTTTTTTCAAATTTTCAAATTTGTGTTTTCTTTCAATCGTATGGACTTTTAAATATCTATCACAATAATTACAGGCTCTTTTTAGAGACGATGTTGCAACCGACATATTAGAGATCCAACGTTCATACATTCATTCCAACCAATTTGTTTCCCTGCAAATTTAGTACATGTAATTGCTATACTTATTTTAATGGTGATCCTATTTCACCCCTGTACTCGAGTTAAGCTACAGCGGTTTGATAAGGCAAACAGCGGTTCACAGATTATGGGAAGAAAAGACACCAAGCTAATATATTTGATATTTAAACACATATATATATATATATATAGTGCCGAAATATACCAAACTTTGAACCAGTTTTATAGCGAGAACACGTGACCTCGCTTTGCCGTTTTGTTTGGAAAGCTTTCACCATGTTGACAAAGGTATGTGGATTTTTGTATCGGGATTATGAAAAATATTCATCAATCGTCCTTATTATTATGGTCTGGGAATATTTCTGATGTTCTGTTCGCAAAAAGAGGCCATTTAAGTATAAATTGATCATTATACTACCCAATTTAGCTTTGTTTGTCTACAATTAATGATGAATGACCTCTATATCGGATACTTTCTGAAGTTGGGGTATGGTAAAATTAATAAGGTCTACATCGGTCAGACAAATATGATGGTAAGGTTAACAGAAAGGGAAGGTAATATTCCATACTCAAATGGCCATCTTTAGCGAAAAGAACATCAGAAATGTCCTCAGACAATAAGAACTTGGACGATTAATAAATATTTCTCATAATCCCGATACAGAAATTCACATAACTTTGTCAGACATGTTGATAGCTAACCAAACAAAACGGCAGAGTGAGGTCACATGTTCTCGCCATGAACTGGTTCAAAGTTTGGTATCTTTCGGCTCATAATATATGTTTAACTATCTAATATATTAGATTGGTGTCTTTTCTTCCCATAATGTATGCACCGCTGTTGACCTTATTAACAGGGTTGTCACTATCAAATGAAACAAGCGATTTTTATCTAAATCTAAGAGATTTGGTCAGGGGTTTAGGAGGCTCTTTTGTGATATTACTATTCGCAATTTTAAAGTTCCTGAAAAAACAACCGATTTTCTCATTATTTTAAACGATAAATTTGATCGGCAATCGGTTAATAATGACAACCCTGCTTATTAAACCGCTGTAGCTTTACTCGAGTACAGGGGGTGTATTTCTTCCAATAGAAGATATGACAATAAACGAACTGTCTTGGTTTCTTAGTTGTTAATCTATTGGTTTAAAGTATATAAAATGCAACATGTAATCAAAAGGTATAAATATCAGTCAACTTCATGAGATGGGTGCTTATGCTAAACGTGTTTTATTGTTTCGTAACACGTGACGTTCGTTGTTGGGAGTTTCGAGTTTCGTTGCAAGCATACAACGTGAACATACATGTACACAGGTTTTCTTGTATGTATTATTATGTATTTCAAATGAAACTTATTGAATATGTATAACACATATACCGTCTCCGTGGTTTAGTGGTTAGGGCGTTCGCCTACGGAGCGGGTGGTCGAAAGTTCGAGTCTCGTTGCCTACCCAGCAGCTAGTTAAATCGAAGGGTATCGATTGCCTTCCTGCCAAGCGCCCGGCATTTAGGATATGAATCGGGAGTAAAGATGTTGTTCAGTAACAGTGTCTCATAAATCAAAACGGGCTGGCCTTTAATCGCGAGGACCACTTACCGTGACACTATAATCAACAAACGCTTTATACATTAAAACTTTAGAGGGTTAACACTTAAACGATTGTTTGACATAAACATTTAAATGGAAAGAAAGTCTGAAGAAAATTTCAAGAAGTAACCCAAACTGAATGAATTCGATCCATTGAAGTCCATATTTTGTTTGAGGAAGTTCAATACTAAATGAATGGTATACACGTACTCCTCCTTATGTTTTAATGTTTTCGCACCTGATTTACACGTGAACGAACACTAACAAAAATGCGTTAGTCACGCGGTGAACGACAGACGTGTCAAGGTCCCCTCCGAGTGCGTTTGGCTGAATATTTATACGTGTCATTAAAGAAATAGCACAGTCTGACATAGGCGCCATTTATTGACTATATTGTCAAAACATATCTGAATATGACCGGAGAAGGTTTAGTGGATTGTTTTATCCCGCTTCGATATTTGACATTTGGAGATGTTACAGAGAAATCGGTGTTTATTGCTCATTTTGTTTATAAATAAGAACGGTTTAGAGTCTAGTTAGGTGTAGTTTAGTTGCGAGACAACAGGGCTGCCTTATCGTATGAATGTATGGCGTGCTATTGTATTTCAAGCAGTGGAAAAGATGTTATCATATTTTGTAAATGTTTGAAAACGAACGGCTATTATATAAGCTACGAGAACCGTTGGCATTCCATTAGCTTATAAATACTGTTTTCTTGTTCATCAGTGGATCCTGAACAATAGTTATGTACAAAAAAAGGCGCTGGAAACGGATACGTGTTATGGGCTACATTTACAAAAAAAAGCCCTTTGTAATTTGAAATTGTTCACACAAGATACACTTAAACTTGTTTGAACTATTAATACTTGGTGCACCCTATACAGTTTAAATATAGATCCAACTTATTTGGGCGCAATGTAAAGTCCAGTAGCAGCTCTATAGATACGTGTATATTTAAACGTATGCTCACTCAACACTGACGCTCGTGCTCAACGAATAGTAATTTATTATTACGGCTATGCGATAGTTTTATTCTGTTATCCAAATCTCTCTACTGTAAATTCGTACGTAAGAGAGTTATTTATCCAAATTATTTTATATCATCGATATCGGTTATCATTGATGACATACATTCTTTTGTAATAAAGACACATACATTTTTCGTCGAGGGCTATTTTATTTACCCTTAAATATTTCGAAAGACTTTTCATTATGTTATCGTTAAATAGTCGAAGATTATTGGAGTCATAGACAATTTGGGTACAAATGACACAAATGAGCAGAATACAAATTAACGGACGTTATACTAGTACATTTTAAATACTCATCTTCTTTTACAATGTTTAGGCAGAAGTAAAATACGTATATTATATGTATATAGGCATGAATTTAACTGCATTGAATATAAACGACGGAGTGCATGCAGACACCTTGTGCATTAGCGACATTGTTCAGTCTATAAAGTCGTTATCGCCGCCCTTAAGATGTACTTTCGCTTCGGTAACTCATGACTGTACGCCTGGATGAAACGGCCCGCAGGTTTTATTGCCTGTTAACAGCAGACGATAATCAACCATAATTTGGCGCCAAACGTGTGGTCTTGGTGATCGTCTGTATTTCTGGGTTTCTACACGTGGAGGGCTGGTTTCATGCAGCATTCAAGAAAGGTACCATTGTGTAACCGATGGGTTTCGCGTCAAACTGGTACCTTAGTTGAATTACTGTAGAACGAACCCTAGTTGATATTTCCAATGGTGTACATGCTAATAAAATACACTTCCAAGTATTACATATTTAAAAGTATGTAGGGCACACACTACACATACATGTACTCTTATCACAATATAAGCCTTTACTAACCAAAACCTCAATAATTGTAAGGAACAATAAACTCGTATATTAGTATTTAGTCCTACAGGTTGTCTTCCAAACATTGTTTTGCCAATCAAGAACACGATCTCTCTAACTTAACTCAGAACTAAATACACGAATGCTTGACTTGCACAAGTTAATGACACAGCTTGTTTGAAAACTACGATAACAATACATTAGGCACTCTTTTTTGAAAACAAATCTAGCTAATACGTTTGAAAACACTCCTGATTTAACGAAGAGATATCATTTTAGGACACATGTTTGGTTTCAAAGAAAAATAAAGCCTTTAGACAAACGCTTGTTTTAGTACAATAATATTTTAGGACGCTTGACTTTCAACAAAACCATTTAATTCCTAGCATACTGCATCTTATGCCAAACTGCTTTTCTACAAATAAGCAAAATAAGAACTCTGGTTTGTTATATGTGCTACTTTAGAGTACACTCGTTTAAATCCATATTTGAATATTTTCTTAAGGTTGTGACACACATGGATCTAAATACCGGGCTTTATATCGGAGGTTAAACTTGAACATTGCAATGCAATTGTATACGTTTTTCCAGGCGTCGACAGACCTAGCAAGAAAAACCACTTGCGAAACGACCCCAGCACCTGTCTGTCAACATGGCATTCCGCAAAACTATAGCACGAGATCGCAGAACTGTATCATTATAATTAAAATAACATATTCATTGGAAGTCAAACGCCCACTCGGTTAACCGCATAACCACAATCCAGGATCAGTAACATAGATGCTTAATAAGAAAGGTATATATTTATCAACAAAACGCCTGAATCTGTTACGGTGCATCCATAAAACAGAATTGCGGTTTACCGCATTTCATTGGTACGTGACTTTGATAGTCGTAGTAGTTTGCTCCATTGCTTTTCATGCAATCTGAATTTCTACTGATGTACTACTACTCCTACTACTACTTCTACTAATTCTTTCTGCTACTACTACTACTACTGCTACTGCTACTGCTGCTGCTGCTGCTGCTGCTACTACTACTGCTATTACTACTACCACTACTACTACTACTACTACTACTACTGCTACTACTACTACTACTACTACTACTACTGCTACTACTACTACTACTAATAATAATAATAATAATAATATTAATAATAATAATAATATTATTATTATCATTATTATTATTATCATTATTACTGATACTACAACTAATATTACTACTAATGACAACAAAAACAACAACATCAACAGTATTTTAATAATAATAATAATAATACATGTACGAATACCTTACCTGGCATTACATAGAGATAAACCACTTCATATGACCACGTTGAACGTGAAAGTACGGTGACATAGATGTGACATGTGCATGTTTTTATTTATGTCGTTCCCACGACATATTAAGTCGTGGGAACGAGATCTTATCTCGTGGGAACGAGATCGTATCTCTTGGGAACGACATAATTATGTCGTGGGAACGACATATTAATTCGTGGGAACGAGATCTAAAATGGTGGGAACGAGATCTTATCTCGTGGGAACTACATAATTATGTCGTGGGCACGACATATTAAGTCGTGGAAACGACATATTAAGTCGTGGGAACGAGACCTTATCTCGTGGGAACGAGATCTTATCTCGTGGGAACGACATATTTATGTCGTGGGAACGAGATATTTTGTCGAGGGAACGACTTAATGAACCAATCAAATTCCATCTTGCTCTCGCAGAAGAAAAACAATTTCTTTATATCTTAATCCAGCATTGAAATACGATATTTATGTAAGCGTCTCTTGTATCAGCCATTTTGAAACATGCTTTTAAACAACGTGTATTCTGATTGGTTAATTATGTCGTTACCACGAGTTAATTATCTCGTTTCCACGACTTAATATGTCGTTCCCACGAGTTATTTATGTCGTTCCCACGAGAAAAGATCTCGTTCCCATGACTTAATATGTCGTTACCACGAGTTAATTATCTCGTTCCCACGACTAAATATGTCGTTACCACGACATAATTATGTCGTTCCCACGAGATAAGATCATAAATAAAAACATGCAAAACATGCACATGCCACCGTATGAAAGCACTACAGTGACGTGTTTAGATACCATGTAACTTAGCTCGTACTATGCGGTGCGTTTCTTTCACACTGTGACTGTTGTTACTTTATATGTAATCCCATATTAAAGAAAGATTTGCGCTCCTAAATTTGCCATTAACATTTAATACACTGTTTTAAAATTCACTCATTAATTTCTGCTGTTTTCCAAACCTCAGTGTTTTGTTTGCTAAGTCTGCTCTAAACAGTTTAACATAGCCTTCAGATTTATAGGTACAAACATAATGTACATAGCTGACCACCGTGTAGTAAGATTCATTTTCATTAAAACATGTTGAAAATGAAAATAGTGCGAAATTGTAACATTCGTGACGTTGATTGAATATCAAGAAGTATTAAAAATGATCACATTATGCTATGCATTCCAATGTATCTTTTATATTACACCCGTGAATGTAATAGTTCAAAGTTATGTTTTATAATATTATAGTTCTATCTCGTTTACAATCAATAACTATATGAAAGTCGTGCATTTAAATTGCATGTTTTACAATTATCATTAGACCGACAACGACAACGTTCCTTATTTGACCACACGGATTGTTGTATGGATTTATATTATATGATGAAAACACATTGAGAATAGGTATTTAAAATTTAATTTCAGATCGCCGTAGTAAATATGAAATAAATACGGCAATTCGGAAATAAATGACATACAGGGTACATAATGGAATACATGCAACACTATTAGTAAATGCACATTAAACATAAGGCGTTTCTCTGAGCTGACTTGTCATACGTTAATGTTAGACGAGTGTTGTTCTAGTATGGTGTTGTTTGATTATGCACGAACGAAACATAACTGCTCATACATATGGGTGTATTTGTTTTGTCACGAGACAGACGAACCTGTTTTTAAGATTTATATTCTCTGCTGTAACACCTGGTTTGCGTCAGACGAACAAAGCATTGCAATCTTGCAGACGATAATCTATTTAACTTGAATCCACAGGTAAATGATTATGATCGTTGGAAATCTCGTCTACCAGTTTGCCGGCTTTCCCACGGTTGTGTGGTTACCACGAATGCTCCGTGTGCTCTTGGCGTATATACATTGCGCATCGCTCCAGACAATGGGGGTAAAGAGTTACCGGGAGCAGAGACAGACTTGTGTTTAAACCACCGCGAGTCGAAGGCCTTGGAAATAAATTTACCGTCGAGGGGTGTATGCGTTTGTTTATAATAAGCTCGTCAATGATAGGTAGTACATGTGGCACGTAGTTTTCAAGATGATGAAATTTCAAGGTAATAGGTAATTACGGTATGCGTGTTTTTCCTCTCAAGAATATAGCTTGGAACCCATTGAGAATCGGTAGAATTATAAATGTGAACATCATCATTTTGAAAATTAAAGACCAGAAAACTCTGCGATTTTAATTATTTAGACTGTATGTGTGAAACGAAATGTAAGAGGCAACAATAACTGAATGCGCTCGATACCCGATTTTCACAGAAACGAATATTGTTAACCAAAGACAAGCTCAAAGGAAGTGACCTCGGATGCTTAAATTTTTATTTAGACTTAAGATGTAACTTAAGTCCATAAAACAATGCTTTCAAAAATACAGTTTGAACCTTCTCCAGTAGACGCTAATAGGTTACAGATAACAAATGTCAACGATAAGATCGCTACCGTGCGGTCCTTTCTTGGCCACGGTATTCGAATGCAGCCATTGCTATCACCAGATCCTCACGTGTTTATGGCCTGCTTATTATATACCTCAAAGACCTCTGAAAGAATCTCATTTTTCGCTGCTAGATGAGAATTATTCTGGTATCGAATTAAAGCTAACGATAAGAGACGCGGTAATATTGTTATTTTCATTCAATGTCGAGTTCTGTTATTGATTATTTTATTGCGAGTGGGAACGGGAATTCTTCAATGCTTAGATTTGTTCATCGCTGCAGCTCATGATTTATCGCGTCTTTCTTACGACCAATACTAGATAAATGAGGCTTTTAACTTTCTGTCAGTCTGTCCAGACATACATTTATTTTACCAGAATAGATGCTTTCGTGTTTGCTTTACTATAGCATTTCAAATGTTCTTTTTAAAAGAAGATTTATAAATGCCAAAGACAGCCGACTTCAACGTTTCATTTTCGGAACATGCATGCGTGTTTTATTGCGCTGGTCGTGTGAAGTATCCGTCCGTCACTTCCAGACGGATTCTTTGTAACTCTCTTGTAAATTTAAATGGTAGAGTGTTTCTAAGCTGTTTTGATGGGCTTCCGTTTTGCTGATCTCTTATCAACAATAAAAGTATGCGTACATTGCAATGCCAAAGGTGCTATTTGGCCAACGATAATAATCATTCACTAAGTTGAACTCAATGCCAAGTAGATCTCTCTAGAAAAGGAGTGTTCTCGAGCCAAGTGGACATCGCTGTGTAATTCTCTTGGTGACCACTATTAAACCAAAAGAAGGACACTGAATGAGTTTTGCGCTGAATATACTGCTTTTAAACTGAGTATTGTATATCTTAATCCTTACTAGTAATTAATAAGATAAATGCATTAGATGTTATTTTGTTAGCGCCACTCCATTCTGTATGTACATACTTAAAAAACACACACATTTAATCTGCATTATTATTCACAGTTTATCTTGATGTTTATTTACCGTTCTATATATATATATATATATATTCAAATATGGGACATTTCGTCTAGCCACCATTATTTATTATTATTGAGCTGAAATGCAGCTCTATATTAAACTAACTGCATTGTCTGTGTGTGGGTTCCAATTTCAGAAGAAACTACAACGACCATAATATGTGGCTTCTAATATCACTAAACTCTGAACGCGGAGTAAATAGAAAATTAATGTGTTTGTAATTTCATATTAATGTGTTAAATGCAAGACATAGTTTGTCGGCAGGCACTGTAAGACTTAGCAAATATAAATTTGCATAACAGCATAAAATAAGTATATCGTATATTATGTCCAATACGATATTGATTCAACGTAGAACGTTGCATATACAAGCAACTCTTATTACATTCTCAATAACAAAAACTGTCTGCTGTTGCCGTTGTTTTCAAGAACATGTCAAGTATTGAAATGAAAAGTAATAACAAATGTCATGTTGTGTTTGGCTTTAAAAATCTTCTCCATTAACTTGACTCGTAAGGTATATACATATGTAGAATAGTGCCAATATGTACCTTATTCATTTTATCATGTAATGGCTTGTACTGACATTTACTATTGACAAATTTACTAAACTATAAGTATTAACTGATTGAGTAAACAAAATATACACATCAGTTTCGAATAGTCAGACTAACTACATTATCAACATGCATATATTAAAAGCAACACTAAACTCTGCTACAATGCTTTGCAATTGTTTATTCGCATACATTTTACATACATGAATCACTTAACTAACACACTTGCTTGACGTTAAATGCGTAATTAAATAAATAGTAACATATACAAATTCAGTGGTAATATAAGACAAGACAACACAATGCAGTACAAAGACGTATTCAGATCATTTTAAAAGCTGAAAGGACACAACAGACAATTGACAGGGTGCCGAAAATATATGACTGTTTTGCATCAATTCATAACTTCGTTTGCTTTTCATGATGTCATCACCTTTCTGTAGGCAGGTTATATAAAAAGGCTAAAGTGTTACATATAACAAAACAGGTTCGATACTTTTAAAAAACGAAAATACACATGTACTCTTTTATTGACATTTTTATAGAAAATGCTTCTTATTAAATCATTTCCAGTCCGGTTGAGTTATTTCCCGGATGATTCCAGCATTTTCACGAAAACAAATTAAAATAGAGTTAGATATATATTTAAAAGCCACTTATTTACGAAACACTTTGTCCAACGTGCATAGTTGTTTAAAACCAAAGGCCCAAATTAGATTGCATTGAAAGATCCATATATTGTCTCATATATCTTTCTTCCGCAAAAAAAGACATTGGTGAAAATCCATTATTTAAAACCGGTAACAGTGTTTACAATGAGTAACTGCACTTAATGAAATGTTCATCTTCTCCGTCCGAACACTTTACATTCGTATGAGCCAAATGCGCGAATGTCGTTCAATAAATATATTTTATATGTTATTTCAGACGTATTTAATATAAAGTATGCATTAATCCTAGCGTGATTGACATCCGGGTCGGTTATTGCTATTTCAGGGAATAGGAATCGTTGTGTGTTGTAATCCAAAGACAAAATTAATTGCCTATAGAACGTCAAACCGTAATATAAAATCCGAATAAACGGTGTAAACATACAAAATATCCGACGTAATAACTCCTTGAGTTATGGCAGATTCGTTTGGTTTCCCTGCGTTTGTGTATTTTTTGCCCTAGACACATGATATTTTATTAACCCACCGCGAATATAAAATACTGTTATCGGGAATGACCTTGAAGTTGCCAAATGTTTGTCAAAATTGAATCGTCAACGCACCAGAGCATTGAATAAGAAACTTTTGCAAGAAATATACCATAGTATTTAGTATTTGGATTGGAATACATGTATTTATTATTAGTCCCTTAAAAAAATTATTAACCGTGCTTTGAATAATGAATATTACGATCAAACCAATATGATGCATCAAGGTGAACCAAGGTGAATATGAATTATGCGTGTTTGTTTGTTGTTGTTGTTGTTTTTCACTATACTATGTTTGTTAACATATATAGCTATACGTGTAATGGAGTAAACCCAAATCACACACTTCCAATGATAAATTTAAATGAGGTGCATCGTGGGAAAACCGGATTTTTTAATGCATGTGCGTAAAGTGTCGTCCCGGATTAGCCTGTGCAGTCCGCACAGGCATATCAGGGACGGCACTTTAAGCTTTTATGGTATTTTCTGTTTCAAGGAAGTCTCTTCTAACCATAAATCCACTTTAGGCGGAAAGTGCCGTCCTGGATCAGCCTGTGCGGACTGTACGCACATGCATTAAGACCGGTTTTCCCACGACACGCCTCATTAATATTGAATAGAAAGTTACGAAGTACTGCTTCCATTTGGCTATCACGTTTCATAAACCTGATAATGATTCACTGATGCGCATGGTACATATTTTACCAAATTGTGTCCATGTTTTTTATTGCTATTTTCTGGAATATTTAACTAAATTTACTTTCATAAAAAACGTAATCGATGTAAATTTCAGATACGCATACATAATTACCTTGAGCGCGAAACACATATTAATCCAAATTAAATGCAAATATTCATGTTGCTATCCAATAAGTTTTATGCCGTAACACAATCTCCATGTTAATTCAAATACATGTATATTTCGTCACTCCAATATAATTTTTTCCCACCCTTTACATTTCCTCTTGAACGCTAATTCATTAATGCTCTATCGGACTGCTTGCATTGTTCAGGTACAATAGTACTGATTGATGCTTTTTCACTGACCACGTATTAATCGTGTTACACGCTTAGTGCTCAAACTGCAAGACAATGACCCCAGCTCAACAGTCACATCAAAGACTTTTTTAATTCAAATCGACACCGTTGCTATGGTTGTTGCTAACGGCTTGCAGATTTTAAAGACCTGGCTAATTGATGACGTTGCGCTTTTACTCTTCTCAGTTGTTATTATCAATGACTGTGATTATCAATGATTGGAAATATGATTGCTAGGTAAGTAGGATGCAATGTTTCGTTAAAAAAATTATGAATTAAATATAAAATAAAATATCACTAAAAAAAAAAAAAAAATATGACTGAAAAAGACTGTAACAGTGTACAACGCGCGCCGAATTTTCATAGCTGAATTTTAGGGTAATGTGCGCATAATACATTACGTACCATAATACACGATTTTCATCTGAATAGAAACATATATGGAACACATACATCATTCTCCCATCATTAAAAAAACGAATAAATTAAAAAAATCCCTACCTAACGACCCTTATTTTTGGGGGCAGGAGACCAGAAACGGAACCATTTTTTTGGACTAAGCATTACTAAAAAGTGGATGCCTAAATAATGGATGTCCTGCCTGGAATTAAACATTAAAATACCACATACAATATTGCCTCAAGTGCAACTTAGTTTAAAATAAATACCACGACATAATGATAATTAAAACTTATTTAACCTCAAAATCAGTTGTTGTTTTTTATGTAATCGCAAAATTGCATGCAAAAACACTCGACTGACGCTTATAAAATGTATTTTTCCTGCATGTGATATTAAATGTCCTGAAACAATATATACACAATTATAGAAAGTTGTTGCAACAATTGTAAATTATATAAAATATAATTTATCATACACATAAAATGGACTCAGTTACCATGAAAATTAAGTAAACATTTGTGTACGTACTAGTATTAATCTCAGTTTCCATTCGAATGAATAATATAGGCAAAATGGTATCAGTTTTCATTAAGGTAAAATGTATACACGTTTAATGAGCAAGGTAATGGACCCTATTCTGGAAAATGCTTGTCGGAGAAACATAACCAATAGATGGTGAGCGATTTTTGCACTTGCCGAGATGATTATTGTGCATTTTGTGAAAAAAAGGCAATACTCGTCACCAAATTTACAAAAACTAATGTAATTTTTTTAACCCAAACACAAATGTTTGTGTGTTAACGATTTAAATACTATTATTCCCCCATCCATACATTTAAAAACGTGTATAATATTCAAGTATAATGAAAATAAACACTTCAAAGAACACAAACACTAAATTAAAGTGTTAATAAATTGTCAAGTTTTATTGTTACAGTCTACAAAACCAATATTA
Organism: Congeria kusceri; assembly: GCA_027627225.1. NCBI lineage: Eukaryota > Metazoa > Mollusca > Bivalvia > Myida > Dreissenidae > Congeria > Congeria kusceri. The sequence continues at coordinate 43,434,838 of CM051030.1, forward strand.
TAACACTAAATGCATGTTATAACTAATGAAACAATATCTTTTCACGATGTGTTACAAAAAATAAGTAACTTAGGGATAGATCCAGGGCAAAATTGACTGGTGTTGCACCCTGATCCTTTTTTGGTTTCTCCTGCTGCCCATCTGGGCTGGTCAAAATAAAAATGTTTACAATATGTTTGCACAAAATCGATAAAACTTAGTTACTATCATATTATAAGTTAATATCAATTACGACTCCCCATGTTTGTTTTTAGAATCAGCCCGTACTTTTACTGATCCTAGATCTGTCCCTGAAACTGCAATGGTCGTGTTATCTGAACAAAAGCTTATTTTTCTTGACAAAACCAGCTCTGTAGGATCATATTTTTCACAAATAATATTTTTCACACACCAGTGAAGAATAGGATCTCATTTGTCACATGTTTAAGTGCGAATAATGCGATTGGCCTAAAAAGAGGTATGCGCGAGAATCACAGAAGAATATGATTTTATTGCATATCAAAAACTGTATGCAATCACAAACTTCACAGAACATGTGAAGAATACCTTATGTGATGTGTGAAGAATAGGATCAAAATGTTCACACATGTGAAGAATGAGATCCTATTTTTCACAGATGTGAAAATTCGATTTGTTAAAAATATGGTCCTACACATCTCAGCCCATAAACCATGTGTTCATGTCAATAAATACAGGATTTTGTTGGGCAATGTAATTCATATATGTAGCTAAGTCACGCAATCACAGTGATGTTTTGTAATATGACAAATCTTGGGTCAAATATTATATTAATTTGCTATAGTTCAGTTTGGATATCCCTTTATTCATATCTTGTGTCAAATGTTATATACATTTGCTATAGTTCAGTTTGTATATCCCTTTGTACAACTTAATGATATTTTAATTTTAGTATTTGAATCAAGCCCTCAGTCCATGGCAATTATGAATACACACATGAAAGTAGTTACTTTAATCGTTCATTTTTACCACGTCTATTTCTCTATGCATTGTATTTACTTGTGCACAGGGCTTCATCGAACCATTAAACAATTCTTTAGACATAAATTATAGCATGCACTTTACGTAGTCATTTAGATTCTCCATTGACTTGTATGCAGTTGTTTAGACATACAATTGCCTCATGCACTGTTTTATACACTAAAATGACCTGTACACATTTTAAATATTGTTTGCACATGGTATGATCAGCGATGAATCATTCATTCTGTAAAATATAGTGGTCTGCGACTTGCTAAAAGACATTTGAAATTGACATACTCGTACTTAACAAGCCATGTGTGTGTTAAAAAGAATTTAAAAAAGGAACATTCGTTAAAAATTATTATTCGTTAAAAAGTGAATGACTTGCTAAAAGACATTTCAAATTGACATACTCGTACTTAACAAGCCGTGTGTGTGTTAAAAAGAATTTAAAAAAAAAGGAACATTCGTTAAAAATTATTATTCGTTAAAAAGTGAATGTGCTACAAACATATTATCTATACAGAAGTCGCACCCTGTATGTCAATAAAATGTCGAAACAAATGAAAACATGAAAACTCGTCTTCTGAAGTTTTGCTAATTTTGCCTTATACATATTATTGCATGCCATATTTCGTAACGCTAAATACAGATTACACAGGATGCAGTTACATTGGATGCATAAATGCGGTATTGTTAATAATGTTTTATCAATGTAAATAATTCGAAACGGTGCATAGCTAGATGCAATAATTTTTACATATTGTAGATCAACTATCTGCAAACAAAATTATCGGATATTAAGTTATATCATGATGAATAATACTTTATCCTCCCACTGTCTAATGTGTAATTACTAGCCACAAACATTTTGCATATTTTTTATTTTGTGTCTTAGCCATAATTAGTGGTATGGTTAATTGCTACTGGCAAATTTGCCGATCAGCCAATAAATCCTGACTTGATTTAAATTAAACAAGGCAAATGTCCATATGTATTTTCATCAGTATGATTGTTTAAATCGCAAACATATTGTTTTTCTGGTGTAGCGTTTAGTATTTTTTTAAATTGAATAATTATTTTCAAATACAAAATATATTAATTTAACTTAAATAGTTATACTAAAAGTTCACAACTTGAAAATCAAAAATCGAGTTGACAACAGTGAAATGACCAGTTTGAAAGTACATAGAGCCAAAACCAGGAAACGCTTCAAAGAAGACCATGCGTGTGACCATAAAGTTCTACTTAATAATAAATGTACGAGTTATGCTCCAAGGAATTAGCATCGTTCATAATCATAATGGGCAAGTGTATATGTATTAGGTTGTTATCAGTATAAAAAAGAGCACCGCATACGGGTGCTGGACGCTCGGCTTTCTCGTATTTGATATTATTCTGACCTTTTGTTAACAGAATGGGTTCATCACTGTGATGCAGTGTGTTGAATTTCAAGTCAATAACTCTTATAGATCATGAGAAATTTGACCTAAAGCTGAAATTCTTAGTTGAAAAAAGGGCAATCACTCCACCAAAATCATTGATAAAGTTACCTCATCTTGTCTACAGAATGGGTTAATAACTGTGATCAAGTATTTTGAGTTTCAAGTCAGTACCTCTTATAGCTAATGTGAAATTTTACCTAAAGCAAAACTTTTAAGTTGAAAAAAGGGCAATTACTCAAACGAAATCCTTGATAGAGTTACCTCCTCTTGTCTACAGAATAAATTCATCACTGTGGTGAAGCAATTTGAGTTTTAAGTCAATACCTCATAGAGGTATTGAGATATTTTACGTAAAGTGAAAATTGTAAGTTGACAAAAAGGGTAATAACTGCAACAAAATCCTTGAAATAGTTACCTCCTCATGAATGGGGTCAGCACCATAAACAAGTATGTTGAGTTCTATTTAATGTTTGATAGTTATTGACAAATTTTATATTTAACAAAAAATTTCAAAATATTATAAGTTGTAAGTCTAAACAAGGGCAGATAACTCTGGAAATACAAATCACAGAATTACTGCCTTGTTGTAATGATTGACTCTTTTCATAGTGAACAAGTATTGAAAGTTTCAAATGGATACCTTTGATAGTTTTTGAGAAATGGACTCGGACAAAAAACTAAACCAAAAAGCTTAACCAAAAAAATTAACTAACGCAGACGCTGACGCAGACGACAGAGCGACGACAATAACTCGACTTTTTTTCTTCGAAAAGTCGAGCTAAAAAACTGTTTCTATTTGCACATGTTTTGCACGCATGTCAGGTAAATGTTCAGATATATTTATTCAGGTTAAAACCCACAAGTTTACAACACATGACAAATCCTTATATAATAAGATTGGTATAACTAACATGAAGTCTATAAAACTATCAAAAGCAATAACGCTTGAATCTGCTCAACTATAATTGAATATGTTATAGTAACAGCTATTTCAAAGAAGACTATCATTTGTTTGTATCAATTAAAGTGAGGTTAAATTAAAAAGACGGAGGTTTTGGTGGTTTAAGTGTGTAGTAACCTAGGATAGCCCATGACAGCCCAAAAGATTATTTCCGATGGGGTCCTTGTCATGTGTTATTTATTTATTTTTGTTCATGATACTCAGTAGTGTTTAAATTAAATTACAAACACTGTCCACAAACTGGTTGACTGTCCCTAATACACAATTTATCATCTTATTTAATAACCATTTACAAAAACATTTATATTACTAATTATATTCAAGTACGTTAGAGTGTTTGGCCTTCTGTGAAAACAGCTCAAGTGCCTCAACTATCGACCGTTGTTAAATATAAAACACTTGTATAATGGCCTTGATGTATCAAAATGACCTTATTGGAGCGCTTCGTACATGCGCACAAATATTGGATCAAAGTACTTCCTGTTTCTGTAAGTGTGTATGCATGATTTTTGATATCAAGTATTTTCAAAATAAGCAGATGAAAGTAATAAAATAACTTTAAATCAGAGAGAAAACAGAACAATTACAAAGACAAACAAAAATGTCCAATGAATAAACAAAATCATTATCTACATTTGCGTTGTCGGGTAAGCGTAAATACGTGATTTACTGGAGTTTTCTGCTGGACAGTCTAAAACTCTTTTGTGATTAAGAAGCTTACCAATTATGCCTATTATAACTATGAATCTTTTTATGTTTTCTTCCATTTTAAATCTGGTATGGTACGGTTATTAACTTCGTCGGGTTGTTTTAAAGTATGTCACACTGGCTGTTGTAAGATCGTACAATCGCACTTTTAGTCTATAGACAGCATGCCACAGCCAGCATGCATGTCTCAGAGTGATTAGGCCCCCCCCCCCCCCCCCTAAAAAAATAAAATAAATAAAAATAGTCCCGTTTCTGGTCTCCCGACCGACCCTTTACTTTTGCTGACGACCCTATATATTTTTGGTCCAAAAATTATTTATTTCCGCCGATAAATATTCTTATTCATTGTTACCTGATAATGATTCACTGTTGCACATGGTACATATTTTACCACATTGTGTCCATGTTTTTTATTGTTATTTTCTGGAATATTGAACAAAATTTATTTTCATAAAAAAACGTAATCAATGTAAATATCATTTACGCATACATAATTACCTTGTGCGCGAAACACATATTAATCCAAATTGAATGCAAATATTAATGTTACTATTCAATAAGTTTTATGCCGTAACACAATCTCCATGTTAATTCCAATACATGTATATTTCGTCACTCCCATTTAAATCTACAATTTATCTGATGCAACAAAACAACTGTCTATTTTTTTGGTACACCCTTGACATTTCCTCTAGATCATTAATGCTCTATCGACACTGCTTGCATTGTTCAGGTACAATAGTGTTGATTGATGATTTTTTCACTGACCACGTGTTAATCGTGTTACACTCTTATTGCTAAAACTGCTAGTCAATGGCCCCAGCTCAGCATTCACATCAATGACTTTTTGAAGTCAAGCCGACACCGTTGCTATGGTTGTTGCTAACGGCTTGCAGATTTTAAAGACCTGGCTAATTGATGACGTTGCGCTTTCACTCTTCTCAGTTGTAACAGGTGTTATTATCAATGACTGCAATTTTAACGGATTTTGTTATTCGTTCAACTTGGAGATATGATTGCAAGGTAAGAAGAATGCAATGTTTCGTTAATAAAAAATTATGAATTAAATATAAAATAAAATATTAGTAAACTTTTCCACCCAAAAAAACATGACTGAAAAAGACTGTTAACGTGTACAACGCACGCCGAATTTTCATAGCTGAATTTTAGGGTAGAAATATGCGCGTAATACATGAACTACCATAACACACGATACTCATCTGAATAGAAACATATATGGAACACCCACATCATTCTCGCATCATAAAAAACAACAACACAATAATAAAATATATAAAAAAAACTACCGACCGACCCTTATTTTTTTGGGCATGAGACCAGAAACGGAAATAATTTGTTGTTTGGCCTTATCATAACCATTGAATGTTTGGGAGGAAAGATCTGGTCATCAATGATCAGCGTTTGATAGAACATTGTTTTTACAAATATATGCATGCCATATAACAGATAATATCACTTTAAGATGATCTTTTAGCACGGCGAAATCTATCGAGTGTAAAAATCTTCTTACAATACAGCTTTTGTCAGTGCGGTCATCAAGGACATGTACGGGGTATAATAAGTATACCGCGGGAAAATGTTGATTTTTTTATATTTAAATTATGTCAGAGCCATACAATTAAATCATTGCACATCGGACTTTCGATGCCAATAGCAATACTATTAACACAGAGCCATAGCTACAGTTTTGAATCGAATATTACTTTTGTTTCCAAAAATATTTTGCTCACTTTTCTGAAGCCAAAATGGTTGAAACGTCCATAACAAGTGTCGTTTTCGACTTTGATTATAAATTGAATTTGTATAGGTCAACAATGTATACATCATTTTCGTGTTAGGGTTTTCATTAATATAATACAGCCAATATAAATGTTATTTCCAAATACGGAAGGTTGTGCTTCCTACATATTACATTGCATTATACCAGTAAATATTTGAAATGAAGCGTAATTATATTGGAAATAAGCTCCAAACGATTTTATTAAGTGAAGTTTGAAGATTTTAACGGTCTACAAGAAAACCGGTAGAACAGTGAAGCAAAATACAAATATATTTAAAATGTAAATACGTGTGCTTTGTTTAGTCTAAAAGCAGCTGCAGGTCACATTCAGTTTATTATTTAGTCACTGAATTATTGTGAAATAATAAGAACACATTAGGTAACTTCCGTTCATCGACAACTTACAATATTTATATATAACTGATAGAATACACGTCATTGACAGCTATAACATTTACAATTTGAAAGCTTGTATTATTTTGTCAAACAAATATCGCAATTTTATTCCAGAGTTTGTGAACATTTAGAAGATTGATAACGTGTGCTATAAGTTTTAAAAGCGTTATTGCCGATTAAAGATTGTTATATTTTTATTTGTTGTTGGTCATGCTGATGACGATAATAATGCCTTTAATTTAAAAGGACTGTATAAATGTCCAACAAAATTCTCAACTTCCATTGTATATGTGCGTTGAAGAATTTATTATAAAGAAGTTATTTCAATATATTATTTTGACATAAATAAAATAAATAGATCTAAAAGAATTACAAAAATACAGAAAAATATATATAAAAATACGGTTATGTTCAACCGTAAGTATCTCATACAGTATTTGTTATCTTTATAATTGTTTTATAAAAACTGTATTATGTGTTGCAAATAAGTCCCGAATTATTAAATTAAATAGTTTAGTATATATTTCTAAAATTATTTTCATATATAAATGCCAATTTTTAAATTACACACAAAATAAATGGTGTGCATATTTATAAATACTCTTCAAAATAGTAGTATTAAGAAATATACACTGACTTTAGACTGTTCAAATGCACAAACACTGCGCTTTGCATGAAAGTACAGATTGCCTATTTTAAATAGTAATGAAAAAGGCATAAATTATATTGTGCTATGTTATATGTACTTAATATCCTATAACGTTGTTTATAAAATTATTTATCAAGTCGGGAACAGTTGTAGATCTTAAATAGTTTAATAAACAATGTCAAAAATTTTACAAACAGTAGCATACGTATTTAAGTTATAACTGTTTTACAAAAACAATCTAAATAATATAATTTTTACCGGTTTACTGGTTAATATTGTTAAATTTATTAACTGTTCGTTACAATTTATGAGTCAATAATTAAGGAAAATAATAAAGTTAAATAACCAATATAAATAATCGATGCACATGGTTCACGACCATTATAAATCAATAAAAAATAAAGAATGATAAATGTAAATAATCAAAGTAAATAATCGATGTATAATAATCAAAGTAATTAATTGATATAAATATTTCAAGTCCCCGATGTCTTTAAGTGTAGTATCTATTAAAACTGTATTTCGGCATGTGAAAACGATGAATCTGATCGGAAAAAAATAATTTAAAATAATAATAATAAATGGATATATGTGCATTAAATTATAATTTATCATAATTATAGATCTTTACCAATAATTTATTTTCTTTTTCATCACTTTTCCGTATGTTCTCCTTAATTTGATTTTTATGATGCAACAGTAATAGCCGAACAATTTAAAAATAATTAAAATAAATTGTAATTTTAAGATGTTTAATAAGATGACGGAATCTAAAGTATGTAGTCAGCTAATACAATAATTATTATATAACTAACTCAATTATATTTGTGTAAGCTCTTCATCTTTATGTATACCAGCCATTGATGATTCAGTAAAAAATGTATAAAAATTAAATGGAAGGAAATATATAAATTTAATGTAAAAAAGTCATTGTAATATTTGTATCAGTATATGCAATTTAAAATACTAAAAAATATATTAAAACGCACAATTATATATTACACATATCCTAATAAATGGTACTGTTAACTCTGATCGAATGTGATCCGAGTATTATATGTCGCGGTTTAGTTAGTTTGGATTTTAAACATTATGAAAACCAGCAACGTCGATGTTTAAATAATTTGCATTTATAAGATTTCTTAAATAAATCAAAACACCTAGTGTGCATATAAGATTATCGGCAACTCTATGGATAATATCCATCAATTTCAGTTGATATAGTACTCGCTCATTTTTGTGTGTGATCATAGATCAAAATTGACGAAAAAATGGTAAACAATTTCCCGCGTTTTCTCAATTAATTAATCACGTTCAGTTTCTTTTTGAAAGCGCGGGAACGGTGAGGTCAGACACAGCGATTGTAGTAAACCAACCAATAGAATAAAACCAATACTTCACATGATCTCCGCTAGATAAATTTATCCATACATTATTTGCTTTTCGCTCGTTAACTCCGCCTCCGCTGACATAATTTTCTCGCAAGGTTGGGAGAAGTTGAACTCGTCTGCAGCGTGGTACACGGATATCCCCATAAGGCGATAGAATGTTCGATTCATTTTTTTCCATACATTTTAAATCAATTTTACGCGTTTTTAAAGAATTGTTCTGTTTAATGAAAATGGATTTTATCTGTGTAAACACAGTGTCTGCGATAAGCTGTACTAAGATTCAGTTTGTTAATCCACAGAACTCTGAAACTCCGGGGCTAGGCGATCGAAAAACACGGGTCAGAGGGCGAAGCATCCTTATGCAGCTGGCATAATGTACGCAGGTAATTTCCGATTTTGTGAAGTAATTCCAATATTTTTGTAATCCTGTTGATCTACATCATAAGTAAGTTTCTCGCCAACTCGACAAATCATGGCGGCAAAAAACGTAGAACGGTAATTTTTTAAAGTTGGTCCGCATCTAGTTCGATTCAAGTTTGCTCGGTTCGACGGTTGTCATTTCTGCGTGGTCTTTTCAACACCAGACTTGTGTGATGGGATAAGTTTTAAATTGCTACAGTTTGGATATCATAATTGTGGCAATGCACGGCAGTCGCTGGAGGCGTACGCCAGGTCTATTATTAATCGCTTGACCAATGGTCAGTTGCTCCTGGTCAGTGCACGTGGACACGTGCTGTTTCCTCGTGAAGCCTGCATTTTCCGAAGAATTTTGTTCGAAATAATCCGAAATTTTTTAATTGATCTTGTCTTAACATGCCACGTTTTACTCCGAACTGCTTTGTCGGAAGCATGTCGTGATTTATTTTAAATTAAAACACTTGAAACTGGAAATGGAATTAATTGTATCCATTAATAAGATATAATTATTCTCCAGTTACGAAGAATCATCTTTACGTATTTCATATCCAGGCATAGAAACCACAGATTCATCTAACTGGGTCAGCTTTGTGCAGCCATTTTACCTCATTGTTAACAGTGAGATGTGTACTCCAGTGCATTAAATGATTAAATTTTCCGACAATAATCGTTTTTTTTGCAACAGATCAATGTTTAATACTGTAATTATTTCATGTATTAAAAATAATTAGTATCCATAACTTTGTAAGGAATGAAAACACACAAAGTCTGCGCTTAATTAATGTACAGAGAATGTGCACAGAGATTGGATCTAAAAATAGAAATGCATTTTATAACTTGCAACACTGCATGTGTCTTTGGTGACGTAATTGCTGTGTATCATGTGACTGCATACACACAATTTAAAATCAATTTGCCTTGTTTGTTGCAACTCAGTAAATGTTTGAAAGAGATTTATAAATAATGACTACTATGAAGTATGTTTGAAGAAAAAAAACTGTTTTATTATGGGCAGCAAATCATTAACATGCAGTTTTAAATCTAGATCTATTGGGACTTTGCTTTTTTGTGTTGTGTTCATCAACTTAATATTTGAATACAGTTTCTCTTTTTTGAAAACACTTTATTTTAAATTTAGATATACAATAAATGTTTAGAAAGTAGTTAACTACAATTATTTAATATTGTTTTGAAATGTTTTAATGAAAATAATTTGAATAGAGAAACTGTATATTGATTGTATTTTTTAAGTTTGCAGTCAAATCATCGTACATTTATATATTAACCTTTATAATATGGCTTAAAAATAAATGAAAATGAAGGTTTGTGTTAGATGTCTTTGAACATTTTTGCAACAAAAGAAAATAAGATTTTTACGTTCATTGATTCAATATATAAATTTACATTTGCTAAGTAAATGACAACATATTGACAACATGCTATGGTGTGCTTATTTACTATGCTTTTGCTTTTGTAAGTATAAATTTTTATTTTGTTATTTGTATTAAAAACCTTTAAATTGACCTTCTTGTATGCGTTTTGTTCAAGAAAAGTGATAATTTTTCATTATTTTGTAACAACCATAGAATAATGTTGAAATTGAAGTTCAGTATTAAATAAATAAATGAATGAATAAATAAATAAATAAATAAAAATAAATAAGTTGACAATATGAAATGGATAATTATCTAAAAAATTTGCAATAATTTGTGCATTAATTTGAAAAAAATATGTATTTTTAAATTATGGTTAATTGCGCACTCACTTTCATGAAGGTGTTTTCAATTTCATAAGTAAACAATTACTGTCTTTCATACATCTAACTTTAACTTGTGATGAATAATAATTGTGCAAGAAAGCTACAGTTAACCAAGTATAATGTAATGAATGTAGAAGAGGAAAAGACTTCTTTCAATCAAGAACCGAACTATGGTATTTGGTGCAATTGCTGTTAAAAATAATATTTCAAATGCTAAAGATAAGTAAATCACTACGGTAACTGTAAGTGTAAGGTGGTAATAATTGCAAAAGATTTTATATAAAAATCAAAAAACGACCACTTGTCTTGCCCGTTGTTCTATATAATTATTTAGTTTATGGAATTTAAAGGGGCATATAGCCGATATTTCACATAACATAGACACAATATTTGAACAGAGTAATGTTAATATTTTTATCAAATGTATGTATTTGTTAAGGAGAAACAATATATTGAAGAAATTGTTAAGAAAAAAACGAAATAATTTTTTGGGGAATCACAGTTGCAGAAGGATTCGAACTCGCGCCTACAAAATTGCACGCTTTTATGCAAACTTTCTATGCTATGTCACGTTTTATCAATTGCAGACGTGGACGTAACGTTGCATTATGTACATTTCATTGATATCGATTGAACTACTGAATCGAAATCAATATGTTTGTGAACTATATATTAAGCAAAACCGTCTTATTTAACTATGCTAAAGGGCTTTTTCTCTGTATATATACTGTCGATGCGTTCTGTTAAAATATTTTAATGATACTTTTTAATTTAAAGTATTTGTAGGAAGCTACTATTATACAAATTTTAAATTTAAAGAAAAGATCGCTTAAAAATGTCAAATCCACATATAATTATTTATGTTACGATGGATTAATATTTTTAGGACACTTGCACTAAGTGTGATATTTTATTAATATTTTTATATTGTATTACATCAGTCCTTGAGGCCTTTGTCCTAGTTTGTTACTGTCACATCATGGGAAATGGGAAACTGGTTGATGTTTGCACGGAAGAGAGATTTTTGTGTCGCCTGAAAAGGCGACATATGGGGTTACTTTTGGCGGCGGCATCCCCTTAAGTTTGCGCAGACAATAACTTTAGAGGTTTTTGTGCTATTATTAGTTTTTGGCAATATACAAGTGCAGTTTAATGATAAAACGCGCTTTATCTACAGTTACCAATTAAAAAAAGACTTAATTGACACTTAATGAGGTTAATTATGCATTTAATATGCCTTTGAAAACATCATGATTAATCAAATAAACGAATATCTTTTGTTCCAAACGACAGATTTTGTTAAAAAATTCCATATACATGTGTCATTGTAAGTAAAACAATGTTAACAAATAGGGGTCACCGGCCTTTTCCCGGAAAATATTGGGTTTTGAATACTGTCCCAGTCAAAGCCTCTTCATTTTGGAGTTTTTATCAATGTTTTAAGCATATACGAGAGCTTTTTTCAAACAAGGTTATGGAACTTTCAACTGATATATTTTATGATGTCTTGTTTGGCAATAAACAATTGTATTTTGGTAATAAAAAAACACTTTACCTACAATTACTGTTAAAATAATGAATTTAACTGGACACTGAAGTCAAATGGGTACTAATAATACCTTCTGAAACATCATTTATTATGCACCAATATATTTTGTTCCAAACGACAGATTTTCTTAAATGTTCGCACATACATGCACACATGTGTACTTACACCAAAACATTAATAAAAAAAATGGGTCACCAAACTTGTTTGGGAAATATTGGACTTTAATAGGGTACCTGTGTAGCCTTTTTCGTGTTTCGTGTTTACGTAAACAACATATCAGTTGCCAAAATAGAAGGGAGATATTAAACGGATCTTTTTGAACTAATTTGTTTGGCAATACATTGTATACGTGTGTTTTTGATTATTATAATGCTTTATGAACTTTTAAGCATTGACTGGAACTTTATGACTTACACATTTTTTTTATATTTATTGATTGAAATTAGTATACTGTAACCTATATAAAATAAAGAAATAATGAAGCAAAAGAAGAAATTAACCCAATTATTTTCTTTTTGTTGCGAACGTCTTTAAATCCATCCATTAAATCCAATTAAATTTATAGTGTGACATTTGATTCTATATTTTTTATGTTTTTTTAGACAATATAGTCGTTGGCTTCTTGAAAACAGTTGACAGAAAGTTTCATTTAAATTGCCAACAAAATAATGTCAGTTGACATTTAAAAAAAATAGGAAAAAATAGACGCAAAGTAGTCTGCCAATTGCTATTTGAAAAATGTTTGCTAAAAGGTTTCTTACATGATCAGTGCAAATCTTTTTTTTGGTCGCTGACTGTAACTATTTTCTGTGATAAATCACAAAAGCATTGTTGCATGTGATTAATTTGAGATCTTGTCAATCTACTGACAGATTCCCAGACATCCTTTAACAGGATGCGGAATATTCCTAAATAATTCCATTTGGTAAACGACATTTGAGCATCGATTTCTGCGCAAGTTCACGGTTTTGGTATTGCCAAAGATGATCTTTTCTGGTGTATAGTATGCGTTTTGTGAGCTTTTTGCATTTTTTGGCATTTCTTTGTGTTATTTTTTTTGAAATTTTGACTTCTGGTTTGTGTGTCTGTCTTATCAACACCATTGATAAACAATTTTTTATGTCATTAAATTAAACTTTGACTGAATACTGATAAAATTAATACCCTAGTCGGCATATAATCATTTTGTTTTTATGTACTAATTAACGTTTTAAAAATCACTGACATTACAAAATGCATTCGGGCATTTTTGTGAAACTTCTACTGTTCATATCACACAACATTTTTCAACCAATACTTTTCCAATGATCTTCTTTGCTTTACTAAAGGCAGCTTTTAAATAATTATAGGTAACGTAAGTATTTGGAAAACTTTTGTAATCATCAGTTTCTTTGTAGCTCTGTTCCAGTCATAAAATTACTGTTTGTGCAAACTTATATAACAACTTCCTAATATATTAGCTTTGTAAAAAAAAAAAATGGTCCAGTAAAAACTAAAGGATTTGCTCTGAAATCTGAACAACATGGAAAAAAGTTAAATTTATTGTACAAACATTTAATGAACACAATTTCAAATTTTCTCTAAAAGTCCTCTGGCCTGGATTAGATTATGGGTAGACATCACATGGGGCCGTAAGTCCAGAAATCACCATTAGAATACACACAATGTGCAACGTCTAAAACAGTTAAAGGTAAGAAACTAGGCATGAGATTTAGCTGTTTTTATGAATGACCCTTGGTAGTTTCAATTTGTTGACTTTTGGCCCACAGAGAAAAAAAAGTGCCTAGTATAGTATAGGATTTGTGAAAAGCGCTTAAAAATTCAGTTTGATTAAAATCTTATATTTTGTAATGCAAGGCGTGGCTACAGTTTAAAATCATTGGTTTCAAATAGCCTTCATTTTCAGTTTTGTGCATACAGTACATTATATGAATGTTAAAAACTTCAGGGATGCTTTTAAGGGGCACAGTGTTATCCTTTTGATGGAATTTATTTGGTGGCAGAACTTGTAGAAGGCATACAATTATGAACATTCATGACAACTGGAATGATTCCCCCTTGCGGAATCCTAGCTAGTCTTCACTATACATTGATTTTTCATCAAGTGAGTTTGTTGCATGTCTCAGTTTATCGTAAGACCCTGGTCTTTTAGTGGCCATAGAAGGTTATTACATTAGCGTTGTTTTTCTGGAAGAATACACCTGAAATGTGACTTCAAAGAGAAAATTGATGGAAATAATTTTCTAGGATTTATGCTCTTTTTGCAAATAAAGAACACTGGAATGCTCATAGTTGACTTCGAGACTTTGAATAATGATGAATCGTTGTATAAAATTAATGTTAATTAGTAATTGTATAAATTATATTTTAGAAAGTGGTAATGTGTAAATTATATTTTTAGAAAGTAAGTATTGAAATAATTGATATAAAAAATCATATATACACACGAACGCTAGTATTAGAACAGATATTGAAATAATTTATATGAAAAATCATATACTGCAAAACCATTAATAATCGTGGGGCACTAATTTCGAGGATGGAAAGAACCACGAATTTAAGTTTCCAACGAACAATTATTCGGCTAGCTATTTTTTTCGGCGGAATTTGCACTTTAAGAGATATACTTTTCTAGTAAGTATACCTACATGAAGACAATGTAAATATAATGTTTATAGTAGTTACATGAAGTATAGGAGTTTGTTTAGGATAAATACATTACCTGAAACATGATGTGCATTTATATCATAAATGAATCAGTTTAATATCCACTTTATTTTGTGTGTGACAAGTAGCCCTATCAAATCTGCATACACTCCAAACGAGGCTCCGGTGTAATATACTGTGTACCTTTTTGACACTTGACATATCCGATTTATCGGCCTATGCAGTAACTCTGTATATGCATTGCTATCTTCTTTCAGATAGACTAGTAAAGATCTATGTGCATAGTAAATACTATCCATGCAAAAAGCGTAGACCACGTTTTACAACTTCGGTTTTTGGCAGACGACAGGCCCATTGTTTAATTCACACATTTGTAATTGGACCCTACCTTCCACAGTGACGTGCCAGTGTTTATTTCATAACAAGGGTCTATTGCTTAATTGACTGGTCGATAATGGGGCCACTTATTGCTCCGTTTTTTACCGTAAGGTGTTACAAACAGAGAACAGCGATACGATTGACGCATTTCTATATGTTTTTTTATTAATTAAATTGAAAATCCATGGATTTAGTGCCCACGAAATTGTCATTAAAAAACCCCCCACGAAATTTAATGCCGATAAAAATAAATGGGACTAGTTGGTAAACAAATGTTAATGTCATAAACGATGTGGTGTTGAGGCCACCATTCATGTTAAACATAACCAACGATGTGTGAAACATTCAAGGCTGATTAAGCCTTAATTTTCAATTCTCTTACTTGTATGATGTAACCTTCAATAAACACTGTTACAAAGTACAAGGCATGTCATTGTGACTTTAATGAAATGTTTAACTGTTCTTATTATTTCTAAGTATTTATTCAGTTAATACAACCTTGTAATAATATATAGAGGATATTAATTTTTGTTTGAATTTTGGTGCGATAGCGTGTTATATCATAACTGGAAAGGGTGACAATTAATACATGTGTATTTTCATGTGCAGTGTTCATTCTGGGCCGAGTTGCAGGTGGGCCATTGGCCAATTAGCCACAAAATCAGTGTGCCATTTAAGGTTTTTCTTGGGGGGGGGGGGGGGGGGACATACAATTTATTTTTCATGTTACTTTATCAGGTTGTCAAAAACATCAAATTACATCAAATCATTGTACGATAACCACGAAAATTTCTCTAACAAACCTTTCTAAAATTTGTGACTGCCAACCTTTGTGGAAGATTTATCAGTTTGTTCACCCAAACTTCCAGACGAAGTATGGCCGAATCAACGGATGTTTTTTCGCCCTCATTTTCCACAGTGTTCTCATTTTGCCTTAGAATTTTGGTGGAAAATTGAAAAGATTTTGTCCCTCAATCCTCTCTTTCTCTGCTTTTTGCTTCAACATCGTTTTTTTATTATTAAAATCAACTTAAACCGCATGTAAATTTCAAACAGCACTGTTAGCAATTTGTGATGATGTAAGCGAGGTCAAATAGCGCATGACCTTTATCAGCCAATAAAATCACTAGTTATAAAACAGTGCGCGCGCGGTAGCCTAGCAACGGTTAATTTCCACTAACAATCCAGCTATGCGATGTTTACAATTCGCAATACGATTTTATATACTTTTCATGTGAAATAAAAAAGCCTGCTTATAGAATTTTCGATGCGCCTGTTATATTTATCATGCGCCCAAATGGCCCACTGACAGTATTTTTGTTGCGTCCATGTATATTTTTTTGCGGGAATCCTGCAAAGGCGCAGCCCAGAATGAACACTACGTGTGCGAATGAAACTATGTAAATTGTCTCCCTTTCCAGTGGTGGTATTAAAGGATTTATCTCACTGATATTTTTGTATATTTCACTAAGAAGCATAAAATAAAATGGCTTGTAACTATATTTGAAACAAAGCGTAGCTTTTCTTGTACACTACATAACATAGTATACAAATATATAACACAGCACATCATAGTTTGTATATATGAAATAGAAATATTACAAAATGTGTAATATTTATGTAATTAATTAGGTCTCGGTGGCATAGTGGATATGGTGTCCGCCCCAGCGATCGGGAGGTCTCAGGTTCGATCCCCACTCTGGGAGCATTCTCAAGATCTCCCCCAAAGACACAAAGTACTGGTTCTACCCAGGAAACAGACCTATCGAGCTAAAATAAAAAGGTTTATACTAAAAAACTAATGGGATTAATGACTGCAGATAGCGGCGGATGTTAATTGCACTTTATGGATATTGTTTTTGGTCACACGAATAGTCTGGCAGTCAAGGGGATTAACAGTGTTCACGATAACTTTTTTCAACCTGGTTGCCCATTCAAGCAAACATCTGTCCTAATGCACTTGCCCGTAGACACTCACTCTTGCCCATACTTATAAAAAAAAAGTTAACTTGTTAATAAAAACATACTTTAAGGACAAACTTGAGCACACATACACAGTATAAATTATATCAATGCTATTTCATCAATGAGAAGGGAGATTTTCAAAATTAATTCCCTGAATCTTGTTTTTGCTGACATTCAAACCTAAGTTTACCTGCCCATTCGGGCTAGCTGAATTAAATTTTAATTTGCCCACTGGCAATTTTACTTGTCCCGGGCCTCGGAGACTGGGATTAATGACTGCGGGGTGTCTATCTTGGGACGACCACTGGACCATGTAACATGCCTGACACACCCATTTGATGACGCTGTACGTACATCAGGCCACCGTAGATGAGATAGATAAGACTGACATGGCGAACTTGTTCGCTTCAGCAAATGCATCGAGAAAGGCTACTTAGGGACATTTAAGACGGTTCACAAACAAATAACAGTTTTTACTGTGTTTTCCGTTCTGCCAATATGATATGCTGGCAATTGCATTTTAAGAAGAAATTTCGTATACATCAGACAAGCTCACAATTGACCAAACCTATCAATCACACTTTTTTCTATGCCTTATATTTTCTTTCATTTTATTGAAAGTTATTTTTTGTCTGAAATAACTATATATTATTTATATTGGATTACAAATAAAAACTCATCAAAGTTTGTTCTTATACAGTTGACGGTTGACAAATCTTTTTAGAGTGTAAACAAGTATCTAAACTATCGATATTGTTTGGTCTTCTCATTTAAGATTTTCGCAGCCCCAATATTGACAACTTGACTGCGCGCCTGCATGTTTAATTAATACTGATGAACATTATGACGTAACTATACAGTTATCACTTTTGTAACGATCATATCAATTAGCAAAAATTGTAAAGTGGCTTTAAAAATGTGCACAGCTCAGCAGCTGTGTTATTTACTGAGTGAAGTCATTGTGGCTACTGTTCATCATTGATATACAGTCATGTTGAAGGGCATGCTAAGTGCAACCAACTGCAGCAGTGGTTTGAAGTGGTTGTTTAATTGCAATTGCAAAAAAACCTTTTTATATTATTGACATATTAGAGTCTTTGTAAGTATGTTTTTTTTATATGGTGTCTTTTTATGCCCCCGGCATCTTGATGCAGGAGGCATATAGTGATTGTCCTGTCCGTCCATCTTTCGTCCGTGACAAGGTTAAGTAGATTTTACCATTTTGTCTAGCACCAACACCGCTTACTACAACACTTCGATACTTACACAGTTGTTGCTCATGACCATTCCTTATTCACCCGTATTACCCAACCTCACTTTGACCTTGACCTAATTTGCACTTAAAATAAATCAAATGGGCTGTTTCTTGGTTAACTAGATTTTACTGTTTCATCAAGCGCCAACACCGCTTGCAACAACACTTGGATATTTACACAGTTGTTACTTATGAATGTTCCCAATCCACCCATATGAATGTTCCCCATCCACCCATATCACCCAACCTCACTTTGACCTTGACCCTGACCTAATTTGGACTTTGAATAATTCAAATAGGCTGTTTCTTCGTTAACTAGATTTTACCGTCGTCTAGCACCAACACCGTATACTACAACACTAGAATAATTCAAATAGGCTGTTTCTTCGTTAACTAGATTTTACCGTCGTCTAGCACCAACACCATATACTACAACACTTGGATACTTACACAGTTGTTGCTTATGACTATCCCCAATCCACCCGTATCACCCAACCTCACTTTGACCTTGACCTAATTTGGACTAAGAAATGGGCTATCCAGTTTCAACCGGTGGCATGTGTGTTCATCAAACACAGAATCTTGTTTACAATTAGCATGTCTGTTGAAGTACTAAATGGGACAAGGTGCTTATTTCAGCTTTCAATATTGTGAAATTTTACATTCAGCATCCAGTGCTCGTTCTTGGCAAAGAAAGGGTCATTTCTAGTCATAAAACTTTTATATGAACTGTATTGACATATAACACAATAATAAGAGTAAAATATTGTTCTCATCGTCTAAGACATTTTAAGTTACAAAGTAATTTCATTTAAACTTTAACAACAGTTATAAATAAATGTTGAAAATTACAATGATGATGTTGATATGATGATGATGATGATTTTTTTTTTTAAGGTTGCTACATCAACACGAGACTGGTATCATGTATGTTACTGCGAAGACCGTGGAAGTGTCCTGGGGAGATGAACCATTCTAGTAGGTTTTTAACACCTATCAATAAATACAGTCGACAATCTTTTTCTTTAAAGGGACTGAACTCCAGATGGTCCAAAAGGAAAAAAATAAAGAAAATTGTAAAAAATACATGATTTTTTCACATAATCGTATAGAACACAATAAATAAATAGGCACATACTTTTTTTATAGTGATTTACAGTGATTTTATATTACATTTGTTCTTTTTATGCCCCCGAAGGAGGGCATATAGTAGTCGCACCATCCGTTTGTGGGTGGGTGTGTGCGATTTGGGTGTTCCGTCCGTCCAGACTTCGTTTCTGCTCTGTAACTTTT